>CM048929.1:3228623-3673193 GCA_026686955.1 Epinephelus cyanopodus
CTCTGAGACTGTTAAACCGCACTGCAGCTGTCATATTTGCACTATTTCACCCTACTTATTAGGATAAATGAAAAACAAATATACGTGTGTGTGAGGCGGTGGATGTCACCCTCTCCCCTGGTCTGTCTTACAACAAAACCTTTTCATTCCAGGCTCGACTGACTGCCTGAAAGAGTGATTGACTGACAGACCTGCTTATTGTCCGACCAGGCCTGGACAATAGCCGTACATGCAGTTTAATGTCGGGGGGTGAAGCTGTCACCGGCTTTACAGCCAGCTGGGAGGCTCGGGTCTGAAGCTGGACAGCCAGGATCAAAGAGCAGAGGAGGAGTCAATATCCATAAAGCTGAGAACACCTCCCAGTCCGTTTGAAACAGCCGCAAATGGGAAAATCACTCCGTGTTTATGGATGGCAGTGCATCTCCGCCTTTGAGACAGACAGACTGACAAACACAGACAGGAAGCGGGGCGGGCGGGGCGGATGTGGCGAGCTGTGATTTCTTTTATGTAATAGAAACATCTGTAAAATGTTGTTGGTACATTTGTCTGTCACTCTCAGTTGCCCCTGGCGTTGTGGTTGTGTGGAAGCTCGGCCTGTCACGTATCTGAGGGACGAGGCTCCGATCTCACAGAGATGTAGTGTGACATCCACGACTTCTGTAAAACATATTGAAACACTGGTAATGTTTTAAACGGCAGCACGCAGAGTGTAAATGCACACGCAGGGTAACGATGCTTGCTGGGTGTAAACTGGTGGGTAGAGGAGATGAAGGGATCTGTGTTTAGGAGGGACCTCGAAATAAATGACACCCTAAGTAGTTTTCTAATTACCTGGTACTACATATTGAATAATTACGGGGCACAGACAGGGCTTCTTTTACAACAGCTACATAGAGTCAAACTACATGTGGCACTTTTACTCGGTCAAAAGTTAGAGTCTCGTACCCACCACCCAAACCAATCTCCGATCTTACCAACACACTCTCAGCCCAAGTCGTCACGTATTGCTGCTTTGTCAATGGCGTCTTACGTCTACATATTACGCAGTAAATATCCTCCTGTATCTGCTGTTAACTTCCCTGGAGACTGCTATCAACGCCAGGAAGTCGACAAAAGCACGTTACGTGTAGAACAAACCCGTTATGGTTTGGCTCTGCATTCATATTGCACGCTAGGTTTCTTCTGCGTCTGCCCTTGATGTTCAAGGACGCTGCAACCACGCTGGGATGTCAACACAAGCACATGGTTAGATTAAGGAAAAATGATCGTGGTTTGGCTCAACATTCATACAGGAAGTGACTCCCAGGTGAAAGTCTTCCAGCAGTCTATCACACTGCCGTGGAAGGTGCCGTCTGACCGATCAGCGGTGTATCATAATACCTGGAGGGTCCGTTCTGGTTACATTACACACTGACACCGCTCCTCAGCATATCATACAGCCACTAAAGGTGGCCTCCAGCATGCACTGGAGCGTTCGTGCGAGTGTGAAGCAGTTGCGATGAGTCAGCACCTCCAAGTCTGAGGCCATGGAAAGTGTTGCTGAGGAGAGGGACGTCTGGGGTGCTTTGGTCGGCCTGCTGCCCTTGTGACCCGGCCCCGGATAAGCGGATGAAAATGGATGGATGAACTAAAGGTGGCATTTGGCACCAGTTGTCTGATGCCAAAATCACTGACGCAGCTGTGGTGTTTGACGACTCCAGGATGAAAACGAGCTGATTGGACCCCAACACTTTTTACAGTCTGAAAACTAATGTTATATTTAAAAAAGGGTGCGGAAGTCGAAATGATGTTTGTGCCTTTCATTCCCTCTACACACAACATATATCATGACGTGGCTGAATATTATTTCTCGCCGACACAATCCAAATAGCATTTTAATAGCCTAACCTGCAATTACAAGGAAAACACAGCATCACATCCGTATTGCAATGAACTGTGAGGTACTAAATCAGTGAAGTCCACAGAAAGTTCGCTTGAGGTCCCTTGTGGACTGGTTGAATTGTGGATTTGGAGCCCTCAGCGCTCCCAGTCTCTCTGGGAACGTGCCCGCAAAGTCTTCGTGCCTGCAAGTGCAGTGAAGTCCGGACATTTTGATTCAGTCATGATTGTGTTTTGTTCTATCTTGAAGGAGGAGCATCTGAAAAACTAAAGCCCTTTTGAGGATTTGTGTCTATACTAACCGTGCCGCCACCCCCGACCTGCTAACTCCCAAACCTCTCGTCTTTTTGTGTCCTGGTATCCTGCCTGTATTTTATATATAACACACTCCACATGCACTAAATAATGTAATCTAAAGCATTGCAGAGAAAATGATTATCTTTTCCTCCTGGACTGGAACATATTTTTCCTTATTGAAACAGAAACAAATGGAGAAGTCAGAGCTGCGGCTGCTCCCGAGCACCTCGGACTGATATATTGTCAGATCTGCTGTCAGACTGTATTTGTGGAAACTCTTTAACTAGTTGAAGGTGGAAAGTGCTTGATTTATTTAGCAGGCAATTCATCTATTTTCAAAGCTATTTCAGCGAGCAGAATATACAAAGTGTACCTCAGCTCATTTGAAATTATATTCAAATATGTAGCAGGAAATGTATTCATTACATGTCTGCGCCCCGACAATCTTTGCAACCACATTTTCACTTGTCTGAGTCTGAGATGCCACTCGGATGTAATAGACAATTCAAAAGCAGTTATGTGGAGATTGTTTTTTTGTTTTGATTGGGTAAGTCCTCCTTTTGAATCATGCAATCATCGGTCACGTTTGTTGATATTGTTTGACTGTGTCAGTACCCGGCTGAGCAGACTGGACACCAACTGTCACTGTTTGCATTCACAATATTTACCAACCACATGGTCATAAAGCTCAGACTTTCATCATAATGCAGTGAGGCAAATTCTGGTTTAAATTAATGTTTATTACAAGACCTTAAGGGAGGTGCAACATGACTGAGTGTGTACAGATTATGTTTCCCCTGTTTCTATTCTTGGGGCAGACACTAATATTTACAAGCTTCCTTTCTGGGATTCGCTTTATTTTGTTGCACCACTGTAACATGATACAGAATTTTACTGATGTGATATTACAAGCCAAAAATGTTCACTTTGAGCATATGTTACATTTGTACATTATTTTGTAGTGAATACACTGAAACTTTACATTTTTCACTGCTGCTGTGATGGTGTGGTTAGGTTTAGGCACAAAAAACTTTCAGTTATTGTTAGGAAAAGATTAAGTTTTGGCGTAAAACATTGATGTTTAGTGACACAAAAGCTGCTGGAAAAGCAGGTACATGTAGGTTAATGTTCAGTGGCTCAAATGCCACCAGTTTACACCATGATGTGTCAGTGAGATGTGCAATGTGCTGGTGAAAAACACACAGGTTCTGTGACTTAAACATCTCTGGGAAACAGCAATATGTTGGTGAAAAACACCTGGGTGTTGTGGCTCAAGCCCTGTGATGTACTGTTAAAAAACTGTGGCTCAAACACCACAATGTACCAGTGAAAAACACCCAAGTTTCATGGTTCAAACACAGCTGGGAAATGTTGGGATGTATCGGGCAAAGCACAGGGTCTGTGGCTCAAACGTCGCTGGGAAATACAGCCATGTGTCGGTAAATAAACACCAAGGTTTTGTGGCTCAAACACCACAATGTGTCAGTGAAAAACAGGCTCTGTGGTTCAAACGTCACCAGGAAACGCGATGGTGTGTTGGTGAAAATCACAAGTTTCGTGGCTCAAACGCAGCTTGAAACGCTGTGATGTGCCGCTAAAAACACCCAAGTTCTGCGCCACGTACACAGGTAGAAATGATGCAAAGGGTCACCAAAAGACAAATGATGTCATTCGCTTGTTTCCAACAGTGGTCTGCAGCTTAGCAGGCACCTCGCCAAGGTGACACGCATTCCACTACCTCCTCTCTGGGTCATCTCACCTAGAAACGTCGTTACGATACTTATGAAATGAGATAACGTGACGTGTTTATGGTTTGCAGAAACGTTCAGTGGTGCCAATTTCTTCTGGCGACTGGGCAGGATGTCACAGGCCAGGTGTGATTACACTTCTCATTTGCTCGCACAGATTGACTAAATTGACCAATTGATTCAATCAGTTTCAGCTGATCAAAGTGCAGCAGGTTAGAGGAGCTGGAGCTCCAGGTGCGCGTGTGTGTGTGTGTCAGCGAGTGTGTGTGTGAGCGCTGTTATAAAGATACGTCCTGTTGAGATGCTAAATAAGAAAATAGCTGGAGGGCTGGTGAAAGGATTTTCACTCTTAATCATGTTGGATCCATCATACACTACAATCGAGTTTTTCATCTTCTGAGTTTGCTAAGCCCCTCCCCCAAACAGCAACTGCCCTGCTACAGTGTGACATCACATCGGTGAGGGGAGAAATATATGGGTTCAATAATGAGAAGGTTGAGCCTCAGCTTTAACTTGTCACCTCCCACAAATCAGCTCTGGTCAGGTGCTCCGCTCTCAACAGGTGTGAGGGGGCGTGGCCTGGGGGAGCAAAGGAGAAGGGAACTGTGTGTGTGTTTTATTTTTGTTTGTGAGCAGAGACAGAGGAGTGAGGTTGGAGCGGGGCAGCCTGCTGCTGAGAAAAAACACATTTAGCTCCTTTTTATGGTTGTTCCTCCACCGACTGAAAACAGCAGGGACACCAGTGAGTGTGGACGACCATGAAGAGTGAGCAAGCCATCAAACCAAGGACAGATGTTTTTTCTTTATCTCAGTACTACATCTGGTGAGTTGATTCTTTTTTGGACTTCTTTTTTTGTTGCACTGGTTTATATTTTTGCATTTTATATGGACACATTGGACAGTAACGATTAGTTTGCAGAAGAATAATTCCTTTTAGGGTTACATTTGAGTTTCCTCTTAGTGCTTTCTGTTAGTGGGGTCTTGAGGAATTTAAAGGCAGCCCGACTTACTTTCAGGTTCAACTTACCCAGGATATCTTTACAGTGGATGCGGTTACATGATGGCTTCTCATTCAGAACGAAATAAATTCGGAATTTAAGTTTTTCCAGGTAGTTTACATGGGAGATCAGTTTAATCAGCTTTTAATCGCCTGTATTCGGGTCCGGATAATAAGATGCTTGATGACGCCGTTCTTAGTGCCTTTTTCGGGCTTGTTTTGCTTATATTCTTGAAGCAGCAGTACGACAACAACCTTGTTCTGCTAATGCTTCATCTGTTGAGGAGGAGAAGGGAGGTAGAAGACTGTGCTTTGGCGAATGGAAACCGGTGAGTGCCACGAGTCCGACTGCTCCGTCATCGCGCCAGAAGGTCAAGGAAACGAGCATGCGTAGAAAGACCGGACTGAACTTAAAGAGGAATGAGTGTATACAAGTGCGAGAAATTCTTTCATTTGGAATTAGAAACGGAATATTCCAGCCCCTTACATCGGATTGAATTTTCAATCGCATTGGCCATTTTCATTCTGAATTAGGTGTTTACAAGATCACTTTTAATGTAAAAGGGAATTAAACTGTCCATGTAAACGCACTCATTATCTGACTTGACTAACCTTAATACTGTCCGTCTGGTCAACTAGTTCAGTCATCTCTGGGTTTTCCTATCCAGCTTTGAGCGCGTTCATGTGCAAGAGGCGGGGTTGTTAATGACAAGACACATCATAAGAACCAAGGGCCTGTCCCATTTACACCCCTAAAATCTTCCACTTGGTATTGAGTGCCCTCGTTTGCGAGATAACCCTTGATGAGGGAAGTGAGAAATATTAGGGTAGAAATCTTTCCCTAAGAAATGGGACACAACTTCATGCCGGCGTGGCTGATGTGCAGGCATATGTCACGCGTAGTAGCGACACAATGAAAATGCCGGCTCTAGCACTTGTGTTGTGGCGTGTGCTGTGTTTATTCTTCTCCGACTGATGAATCAATGGAGAAGAAATGCTGAAAACAGTTCTGATGGATTTTTGTTCGAGTAAGTCCATTTGTTTAAATATTTTGACGCTGTGTTCAACGAGTTGCTGATGAGTTTACGCTGCTCCAACCATCTAGTGTTTGTATAGTCTACATTCAGATTGTACAGAAACAAATTGTTTTCCAAAACTTGCCTAATTGCTGACTTCGCAGGGTGTTCTGGGAAATTTCATCTTCCACTTTGTTGAAAGTGTGGGTCAGGTGTTGGAAACCTCAGTTCTGTTCTGGGGCACCACTAGCCTAGACGTGATCGCACTCAACCAAGTGCAAGTGGGTATTTCTAGGGGGAGATGTGGGCACTGGGACAGGCCCCGAGTCTGCTGCTTCATATATGAGATGAAACGGTACTGAAAGTGTCTGCGACTACGAGACAGTAAATGTCTGTGGTGTGGGATGTAAAACATACTCTGTAATCTTTTTCAGACAATGTAGAAACACTGAAAATAATATCCAAAAATTCACCTTCAGCCAGGACATGATGAATATGTCACATAAAACACATTAACGTGATGTCAGAGTGTTTCTGCTGCTGAGGTAAAGGCTGGGACAGTTGTCAGTGACTGATGAGGTCTGTCTGACTGAAATGATGCATTTATAATAACAGGAGCAAATTAACAGTGTGAGGATTATTATTCTAATGAAATATTATCTTTGTTTTCTCCCAGTTCTCACGACACAGGTGTCTCATGTTATTTTGAGCTGCAGTGATGAATCAGAGTGTAAAATGCCAACACTGTCACTGTGAACTAAAATAACCTTTGCATAAGTTTAAAATGCTGTTAAATTCATATATTTAGTGTCAATGGTCTCTGTGTTTGTTAGAAACTCTGTTTTAAAACCAGTGGAAGCAGAGCCCGAAGAAAAGGATTTCATCTGTGATTTTTCTCAAAACTTGTTGGTCACCGTCACCCACTCCCACTGACTGACTACTTTTCATTTCTCTGCTCGGGTTTGAGGTGTGTGGGTGCGTGCACGTCTCTGCACACCCCGCCTGTCTCTGTGTGTTTAAGATATTTATCTCCTGAGTGCTGACTCGTGATAATAATGAGTATGATGTTGATCTAGACGCGCGGCAGGATGTGTTTTGGTCGTGGACTGGATGTTTGTTGTTTGTTTCAGCTGTATGTTTATGTGTAAATAGGCTTGTGTGTGAATCGTAGTGTCGGATCAGAAAATTAATCAGAGCATGTGTGTTTCAATATGTGCGTGTTCGTCATGCATTGAGATGTGGAGGTGGTGGCGCGGGCTAAAAAAAGGTTCTGTAATGTTGCTCATACATCAGTAATATGGGCCTATGTCTGTTTCTGTGCTGCACATCGCTCATCGTCCACATGTGTTCTGTTGTCCATGCTCGCAGCTCTGACCTGCTCTTAACTGGAAATCATGAAGTTTACATCACCTTAAAATCCTTTGGCTTGTCACAGTAAATACAAATACAAACAATAAGGCATATCTGCAACAAATGCCATGAATTCTATTTATGTATTTCCATTTCTTCTCCAGGAATGATATCACCTTTTAAGACCTTTTTTCCAATGAATTAATTTACTTTTATTTTTGCTCAAGGTGTATTTATTGGTATTTAAAGTCACGAAATGCACACTTTATTACATTTAAATATAAATAAATTCAATATGACAAACATTCAAGGTGACACAAAAATTAATGTATAAAATTAAAACTAAAAAATACAATAAATAATAGAAAATGATAAGAAATAAATAATAAAAAAAATATATACAAAAAATTAGCTTACTTTGCTAGCTACATCTGATAAAGTCTACTGTGCTGTGTCTCAAATCGCGTACTTCTGTACTTACACTTAATATTTTGAGTGCATAAGTGCGTTCACACTGAGCAGTATGGAAAAAATGGACACGTCTCGCCCTCAACGGTCGCCATCTTGGCTACGTAGCAGAAGGGGAGGGGCCACTTTTCAAACTGGAAATAACGGCCGAGGACTGTGCGACTGTGAACGTCGCTGCATTGTACAAATACGTGTTTTTTGCACTAAGCACCACTATACTGTTGTCGGGTATAAGCCAGCAGTGTGTTTATTGGGTTAATTGAACAGTCTGTAAGGATTTGGTACCGCGAACGATAATGCAAATGCTAATGCTAGTTTGCTAACTAGCTAATTTGTGGTTGTCATTTCCGGTGAGTTCACAACGGCCGTGTTTGGTTTGAGACAACACTACCCTGTCGAAATTCACACACGACGCCAATAAGTACACAGTGCACACAGTATACTACATGGAAGTGTACTATGTGATTTGAGACACAGCACTAGCGACAGTTTGCAGATTTTATCAGCATGGTTTTAATAAAAAGCGAAAGTCGGCAACTAGAAATAAGAAACTGTTTTTGTCTCCTCCTGTCTTCAATCAAGAATCCATTGATGTTTAAATGCGCAAAATATTCGCAATATTTGCAAAGGTCAGTGTTATGATATCTACAATATCCAATAACCTGTTGATATCCAAGTCTTTTCTAATGTTTAAAAGTGGGTGTGTTTTGTTTTCCGACCAGAAATGTGTTCTTGTGTTTTTGCACAGCTTTGCAAAGTGTTGGCTGGTTGGTGTGTGTAGCTACAACGCACAGAGCTGTCAGTCTCAAACTGTGATTTAAAAACCATAATTGAGACGATAATTCTAAATGTGCTGTACACGTCTAAAGAATGCTCCTAAAATGGGAATAATATCAGCAAATTTTACGTCTTAATTTAGGATTAAAGCTTAATTCGAAATACCCAAACAGACTTTTCTGTTCACATGACGTGTATCAACTTGAGACAATCGTCATGTTTGGAGTCATAGTGGAATTAGCATGCATGCATGTAAAGGTGTTTAAAAATTACAAAGAATTTCATCAGTAAATCTGCCTTCATACGTGGCACATGTGTCATGTAAGGAAAGAAAGCTCGACAGGCGTAGCGACAGTAAATAGCGGACGGTCAATTAAGGCTGGCATTGCTTCAGTGTGTGGGATACGCGGCGCTCAGAGCCTCTGGTCAGACTGACTGTATCTCTTGGTGTAGCAGGGTGCCATTTCAGGCTGTCACCCACAGCCTGCTGCCGGACCAGATGAGACCAGGCAGCGGAAGCGAGGGGAAAGCAGCGGGGTGTATCACACCTCTCCTCCAGCTCAACTCCACGGACTCCCCATGTGTCCTTATATGTACAGTGGCGTGTAATGTATGTGCCTTTCACTTTAATCTCCCCTGTCACTTCAGCCCACGGCAGACTTTGAGGAAAGGGAGATTTCTATTCTAAATTCGTCTCCTGTGCGAGGGCTCCTTTTCTGTTCCCCTGTCCTGTCCCTCCCTCCTGCCATCCCATATTCTTGTCGTCCAGAGAGGAAGGTACGGGGCCGCGACCCTTTCCTTATTCGCCTCTCTTTCTCCGACATTGCACATTCAGAGTGTGTGGTGCAACACAGTGAAGTAGGCCCATTGAGCCGGGGGTGCTCCTCCCTGCATGAATGTGTGCGTTTGGATTGAATTGAGCTTGACTTTGAGTCCCCATGAAACCTCCCCCGCTCCATCGCCACCACCAATACCACCTCCTCCTCCTCACCCACCCTCCCCTTCCATAGCAGGTGGCGCCACTGGCAGCGGGGCAGAGAGAGGGCTTTGATTCCTAAGCCAGTGGGCTCAGTGCATATTCAAACTAGGGCCTTTTGTTTGTGTTGCTGCGAGGCCCGAGTCAGACTTGCATGCAGAGAATACAAATCAGACCTTTGACAGGAGCAGTTAACCTGCCGCTAAATATAGCTGCCCTGGGTCTGAAAGAGATGGAGGGAGCACGGAGAGATGGAGGGAGCACATAGGGCGGGAGCGACGTAGAGAGTGAACAAAGAGAGAGATGAGGTAGGGCGAAGAGAGAAGTGAGCATGGAACATATAGAGGAGAAAAATGAGGAGCCTTTCTTCCTTTCTGTACCCTTTGGTTCTCTGTCGTAAAGACGGAGCTGAAAGTATATACAGAAATGCCTGCTGAGCAATGCATTGACGTATGCAAAGCCAGTGTGATGTGTTGAGGAGGGGGGCAAAAGAGAGAATAAATAAAAAACACAGAGCGTCTGAGAGCGGGGAGCACGGTGGGGAGAGTGGCAAATGAAAGATAGGGAGAGTCTGTTTAATAAAGCAGCAATCTTGAGGGAGCGAGGGTGAGGGAGAGAAGGAGAGGGAATGAGAAATGTGCTCATACCACAGGGATCTGAGCAGACTGCAAAAGAGGGGGAGAGACAGAGAGAAGAAATTAGAGAACCAAAGAGCCAGGAAACAGGACGGGCGCAGGACTTACAACCGTCCAGTCTGGGCTCTGATTGCTTCGGATCCTAAAAACCACCACCTGACCGGCGGGGTCATCTCGGCTCAAAAGTGACCTCGGTGCTGGGATGCATTTCTGCAGGAATCATGCTCACACATCACAGAATATTTGTCACACACACATCTCCGAGTTTCGTGCACACATGCAGCACGTGATGCAAAATCGAACCCTTGAGTGATTGACGGGCAGCATGCAGCAGTATTATGTAATACTACAGTACAGCTGGATCAGCCGCAGAGTGATAGATGGTCAGATACAGTGTGTGTGTGTGCGTGCGTGTGTGTATGTGTGTGTGTGCTCTTTCCGCCCGGTCCCTCTAAGATATAAAGTCAATCCGCCTTCAGAGTCGGCCCAGTAAAACCCTGCATCCTGATACTCTTTGACAAATAATAAAACCATGATGAATGGTGGCGCAGTCCCACAATATGCCCACCTCGTCAGCTATACTGAGCTATTATGCAATGATGGAGCAACACCACTTCCACACCACTACCGCCACCATCACCAGGATGATGTCAGGTAATTTGGGACACTTTGGGACATTACAGAGAAAACCACCTAAAATTCGATTATCTATAACGTTACTTTTAGAACTTGTTCTGGGTTTCTGCACATTTCTGTGAAGAAAATATGTGGTGAAAATATTTTAGTAACTCCCTACATCGCTGCGACTATTCGGGTAAAATGGGACAGTCATGATTTTTAATGTAAAATCCATTTATCAGACATTAGTTCATTCAGTCATTAACTCAATCATCCAACTTGTCTGCTCTGCTCTCCTTGTTCTTTTACCGTCTGTTTCCTGGTGCCATTTTGTCTACAACAGACGTGCATGTGTGTATCACTGATCGCTAATTCTTGCCACCAACCTTTATTACCAGAAGAGACATTTTTGGTCCAAAAAATTAATTAAATCTGTCTGGAACCTTATAATAAAGCTAAAAATCAACATTAGTAATAGGTCTAATCATTAATATGTTCTACAGTCAGGTGGCCACTCTGCAGTAAGGTGTTTATAAATATTTGATAACTTGCAGCAAGAGTTAACAAATCTATATGTCCATCCATCCATTTTCTAACCTCTTATCCTCTTGAGGGTCGCGACAGACACACAGACACACTATCACAGGACTGACACATAGAGACAGACAACCATTCACACTCACATTCACCTACGGACAATTTAGAGTCACCAGTTAACTTGCATGTCTTTGGACTGTGGGAGGAAGCTGGAATTTTCCTGCAGGACTTTTCCTTTCTGGATTTTGAATCTGCGGCTAGCTTTGCTAAGGAGACTCAAGACGAGCCACCGCTCTTGACGTTCAGCAAAATGTAAAGAAAAGACGCCAGGCCGTAGACGTCGCTGTGACTCACATTATGGTTGACGAAATGTTAAAACGTTTTTGTTTTTTTCAGATAGTCTTACTCAAACGGGAACTGTGAGTAAATGGCTGAAGAGCTGTCTCATTTAAGAAAATAAAGTTCTAACGGAGCTCTAGCCTCCCACACGGCTGTACATGATGCTGCTTCAACCGGAGGCCTCAGTTAAATCACTTTTTACATTTGTTGTAGACCTATAGGTCACACGTTTTTACAACTGGATAATGTAAGAATCAGTTTGGGCCTACAACAAGGATAAATGAAAATTAAAATGTCCAAATTTAACCCTGATTCATTTCCATGGAGCCTAATTTTTGGTCAAAGCCACAGGGAGCCATTTGAGGGGTGAAAGAGCCGCAAACAACCCGTTTGTGTCTGACATAGACTCATTGCATCATCTTTAATAGTAACAAAAATACTGGAAATGTCTGTAATATTTCAGGGTGGCACACAGTAGCTTCTTTGCGTATGACGTCACACATCAGAGGCAAAGACTACCTGTAGCATCCCACTCAAAATCACACAAGTCTGAACTGATGGTCTAATGTGGTTTATTCCGTCAAGCAACATAAAAGCTGAGCAGAAAAGAAAACAATACATCAAACTCAGCTCAGAAGTTAGCAATGATACCAAGAACTCACAATTATTAGACAATTGGACACCAATAAAAACCTTGTTGCCGTCTCGACTGGCGCTAAACTCACATAAACTCTCTCCATTCCTCTTTATTACTTACTTATTCTCCGTGTTATTTACCTCCGTCTCACTAACTTTACTGCAGCGTTTACCTTTTGTCATTTTCCATCTGTAACCCCTCTGTGTGCGGTCTCTGCAAACTAAAAGCACTTCCTGATTGGTGGGAAACGGCAAAATAAAGGCAACATAAATACATTGGAACTGCAAATTTAACACGTGCTCTTTCGACTTTTCCAATTGATGAAAGAGGGAAAAATAAGGACACATTAAAATATGAGAAAATATGCAAATGGGGGAAGGTAAAAAAATCTCACTGAGAAACAGCTGCAGATGTGAATGAAAACCTTCCGTCCTCAATCTGGAGGAGTGGACTCGACTAATGTCAAACGTTTACATTAAAGCGTTGTGTCAAACGTGCCTCGAGTTGGATGCCATTAAAATGCGCCTGAGCAGCTTTTCTCTGACCCCAAATCTTAACAGCGTTTCACCAGATCTCTGGGAATGGTTCACCTCGTAGTTAGAAAACAGTAGCAAAAGTAAGCTAACCTTAGCTATACTGATGTTAGCCTGACAGCGGTGCATCCGTGTACAGTGTTTAAAAGACAGTTATACTCAGCACATTTATTCACCCGGCCAGAAACAAGACAGCAGTCATTTCGGTCACCGACCCAGTCCACTAGACTCTTGTACGCTCGCTGCATAATGTTAATAACATTAGTGGGTTTGGAAGATGAGGTCATTTGTAACGATGATCATGTCCACACACACAAATCAGTCAAGTTGTGGAAAAATCACTTTTATTCTGTGGATCACATTCAACATTAGATTAAATTTTCTGCCGATACCGGGACAGAGAGATGCAGAAGATGCAGAAGGTCCTATGTACCAACACATGACATATAACAGATGAGCTGACAGATAATTGATAATTGAATTTCCCTTTTGTGGATGAATAAACTTATTCTTATTATTAACAAAAGCAAAGTATATTGTAAAACAAACTGTTAATAAAATGCAACATCCGACAACTATTTTTGTTGTTTATACCTTCATTGTTTTAGCTGCTGAACTCCTACAACCAAAAAGAGAGAATCAACATGTCACATGACTTTCCTTCTCAGTTCTGGGACCAGTGGTTTTTCAACACGTTCTCATCAGACCACGTCAAATGCAGCAGCTTTGTCCATGTGTCTGTTTTGGACGTTCACCGACAGCGTGTCAGTTAACGCTTGTTACATGCTTTGTGTCTTTTCAAAATACACTTTTAACAAGAAATGTTTCTGTTTGGCACGTGTACAGGTTTCTTCAAAACAAACTTACAACACAGGTTTTTAGGTTTACTTCCTTACAAACACGTGGTTAGGTTTAGAATAAAACATCACGGTTTGGCTTGAAATTCACACAGGAACCTAACAGTGGGGAATGTTTTTTACATAAACTGTATAAACTATTTTAAAAATCCATCTAATGAATAATTTCTTATTTTATTTGGTGTTTTTGTCATGCACAGATTTGCAGTGATGATTGGTAACGTGTGTGTTGATGTTGTCCAATGTCAGGTCTGTATTTGATCATGTAACGATACTATAAAACATACAGTAGCTTTCCCGACGCAAAATCTGAGAGAGTTAGGTTGTTGTTTGCTGTGTCATCAACTGCTGCCACCTGGTGCATATCATGACGCCATGAAGGTGCCTTTGTGCACTGACAAAGTGGTGGTATTTGATGAGTTGGGAATGAGAACAGGCGGGGTCAAAAAATCAACACATCAGTACAAATACGAATACATTTTTTGTTTTCCTCCAACAACTAACGCACATGGTTGGCTTTAGGAAATGAAAACAGGTGGGTAGAATTTAGGAAACAAGAACAGGGTTTAGCTTTATCCTTCCTACTTGGACTTTCGACGCCTCAATTTAGTTCTCGTCCTGCCACGTTTGCCCCTGATGCCACCAAGCGCCGCTAAACTAAAACACCGACTGGCTGCGTATCATGCTGATGTTAAAGGACGCCTTTTTTCGTCAGTGTCTGACGCCGCAAGTCACGGCCCAAGTACCGGATTTTGACGACTTCAAGGTGAAACTGGGTTGAAACACGCTGGTGTTACTTCAGGAAAATGTCCAATTGTAGATTAATTTTTTGTTTGATTTTACCTGAATGCATCGAGCACTCACTCAGAACCCTCTCCTATAAAAGGAAAATGTATTGTGACTGTATTTTATATAAAGTGAAACATCCTGCAGCCATTTTTGTTGTTATGTCTTTTTTGTTTTAGCTGCAGCCAAAACAAAACCAGCATGCCACATGGCTCACCTGGCAGCTTCTGGGACCTGTGGGGTTTGAATCTTTGGTGTGTTACCCTGGTTATCTACCCCTGACCAATCAAAACGATCATGTAAAGCACATTTGTAGTAACAATGCAGAAACAAGCTTCAATTCTGGCTCCTAATATTTAAAGAGGCCCTTATTTGTTCCATTTTACTTGATGTCTCAAATCACCTGACTTCACCTGCTGCTGCTGCTGGAGTACACTATACTCCCACTTCCACTGCTGCCCAGGGAGCTGAGCTGTGTAATCCCCGGGCGGATAAGGCGAGGTTTGGGGAGATTTGGGAAGCAGAGATCCCGCTGAAGCTGCCAGTCCTCTCGCTGTGGAAAATTCAACGGCTGGAAATCCCATGGGATTGGATTAGGATGGATATAGAGCCAGTCACTGAGAAGTTGCTGTCAGGGAGCTGCATGGGCCACACTATACACACAGATTGTGCTCTTGAATGGGCAGGCGGTGAGACTTCCTTTACTTGTGCATCAGGCAGTAATGCACTTACCGTCTGTCCATCAGCTCCTATTATGTGCTGCAGACGGAGAAGACAATTTTAAAGGAGGGGTTGGGGGGAGAAAGGAGCTCCAAGGGCCTAATTTTATGCACAATGATGATTTTGTAGCAAGAGAGGCGGGGCCCCGGAATTAATAACAGAAAATGTCGATCATTCCGCCCCAGAATTTAAATGCGGGACCATCTGTAATTTTGAAAAGTTAATTAGCCTAACGCGCAACGCGGTCATGTTCAGGGCAAACGGCTCCAAAGTAGAGCTCTCCAGGCAGCCTGCCACTGCCTAATGAGTGTCTCCCGGTGTGCAGGTTTATCATTTGAACACTTTGGTGAAGGTTACATTTGAATAATTTCCAAGCCTTAGTTAGAGACTATTGTTTAATGTGCTTATTATAGCCTAATGGAATTAAGACACTGAGACAAAGGAGAGGCGAGTGACCAAAAAAAAAAAAAAAAAAAATGGAGCCAAGTTATTTTACATCTAGATTTTTATTCTCATTCTTATTATTCGACTCCCAGCTGCTGGATGCCCCAGTATCCGAGCTGTCACTACACCCTGATCAGTGTGCATCACCATCACCGTGAGCCTGCTTCTTCTCTGTGAATCCTGAATCGTTGAGTCGCCTCCGCCGCGCCCCTTTGACCACGCTTGATTCGCAACAATGGGAGGACAGGAGGGAGAGAGAGGAGGAGAGAGATGAGGAGGGAGAGGAGGAGAGAGATGAGGGCAGAAGCACAGCCACAGATTCCAGGATCTAAAGGGAGGATAAAGGGTGTAGAGTGTCTGCCTCTCGGATCTTTCTCTTTTTTTTTACCCTCTCCCCCTTTTTTACCTTCATTTTTCTTCCTACAAGAGGAGGAGGGAGGCTTTTTGGGAGGGATGGAGGGAGGAAAAGAGGGAGAGAGTTAGAGAGGGGGGCGTTTCCCCCCCTTTCAGTGTGATTTCCAGATATTGCCAATATCGTCGACTTGAGTGCGTGAGGAGGAATTGACAGACTTCCAACAAAGGGGTGAGTATGGACTCAAATCCTCCAGAGATGCTGCTGCTGCTGCCATTCTGCTCGTAATCCGTTAAATGCTGTGTAATAGAATTAATGCAGAACCGTAAGTCACGCAGAAATGTGTGGCCAATATGGCTCCAGAGCGCTATGGAAAGCTGTCAGTTTTGTCAGGTGGGTTTATCCAAATGTTTGACCACCGTATAGAGCAGTGTGTGTGTGTGTGTGTGTGTGTGTGTGTGTGTGTGTGTGGGAGCAGCGGGGCGGAGGGGAGAGCAGGAAAAAAGCGCTCACTATATTAGAGTCGCATTAAAAAGCAAACAGGGTGTCATACCTCACCACACCAGCTTTATTCTCACCCTGCTCCTCGCCTCCTCTCTAACTTGCTCCGGAGCTTCCTCTCGTTTTTATTTCTTATCATTCTGATTATTATTTATTTATTTCGATATCTCCGCCAGACTGGAGTAAGATAAAAGAGTTGGACGTGACTTCGCTTGTTGCTTACATTTGCAATGACTCCTCTTCCGCGTTGGAAGTGAACGGCCTGCACGCTGCTGTGCTGTGCTGCAGATGTCACTGACTTCATCTGCCTTTCTCACAAAGCTTCTCTTTTAGAAAACACTTTGAAAAGTAGCAGGAGAATAAATGGCTTTTTTTTTTTTTTTTGTGCTTCAAAATTGGGATTCACTTTATGGGAAATTCATCCGAGTTGTGATGGATTTTAGGCTCATTGTCAGATGTTGGCTGATGTGTTTGTGGAGGCCTTCATCTCACATTCTCTTTAATGCTCCACAGCGATCTTGTGTAAGTTTTGTGTCGGCTGTGGCTAAACACTGCACTCACACTCCACATTTGGCGAGGCGGGAGCTGCTCTGACACAAGGGCTTCTATAATGCGATGGCCTCTTCAATTGATTGCCTTCAGCTCACTTCAATGAAATATTCAAGCTTTCTCCTATAGACCCCCCCCCCCCCCCCCACCTCCTGTGAGCCGTGTCATTCAATAATCTCTTACTTCAGTCTGTATCAAAGCAAATTCTGCCAAATCAGTTGAATTTATCGCAGCTTTCCGCCGCTTGCTTCACGTGTGTGTGTGTGCATCTGTGTGCCATAAAGAGAGACAGAGAGAGCATTTGAATGTGTGTGTGTGTGTGTGTCCGTGTGTGTGTGTGTGTGTTTTTGTGTGCGTGAGCCTCCCTGCCTGCCTGCCTCTCAGCGTGCATGTGCTCAGCCCCTCAGGCACGTTGGCAAGCATGAACTCCCTGAACTCAATCCTTGTCCATTAAATTCCTATTGATCAAGCAGCAGAGAGAGACATAAAGTTCCATCTCCTCGGTTTCATGTGGGCTCGGCTCGGAGCTAGCTCTCCGTCTTTTAGGCTCTCTAACCCCCCCTGTAAGGAGAAAAGGAGGAGAGGGGGGGTAAAGGAGAGGAGGAGGAGGAGGAGGAGGAGGAGGAGGGGAAAAAAAGCTTGGTTGAAGCCTTGGGAATCCATTAGGAGAGATGGATGAAGAGAGGAAATAGGAATGAGCTAACAGTTGATTACTAAATTGCAGTTTGGACAAGGATCCTGTGTGTGTTTGTGCACAACGTGATTGCACATGTATATGCATGAATGTGTTTGATTGTGAGCGTTTTCTGTTTGTGCGCACACACACACACACACACACACACACACACACACACACACACACACACACACACACACATAAGCATGTCCATTGAGTTGTGTATCTGTGCTTTTGCGCAATGAGTGTGTGCTTTATGTGCACAGGGGAGACTTCCATTTAGTAACGCAGCAAAGCAGCACATATCTCTCCGCTGGGAGCTGTCCTTGGTTCTGATCCGCGGCCCTATACTCCTCCGCCTGCTACACCACCACCCGCCCCCAACCACATACACACACATACTTGCACACACACGCATACACACCACTCCCTCCCCAATCATCCCTCCCCTCCTCTCCACCCTGTTGATTGACATCCACATGCTCTCCGTTTGGCTCGCTAAAGGCTGTGTGTGTATGTGTGTGTGTGTGTGTACATGTTAGTGTGACTGGTGGAGGGTGTTTTTTCGGGCGGTGCGGGGGAGGGACTGGGCCATCCTCAGAGGGCCTTGAGCAGAGAGGATGCTGGGTAAAAAGAAGGGGAAAAAAAGCAAGGAGTGAGAGGAGGAAAAACAAAACATCTGTGTGGTAATTGGGCTCCCCTTAGTATTGTAACGCATACATTGACATCTGTTTGATAATTGGCTACCCTGGCTCCTCGGCGTGTGTCATGCTAAATGCCGGTTTGGCGGAAAGGAAGAGAAAGGAAGGAACGAGGAGGAGTGTGTGTGTGTGGGGGGGGGGGGGGGGGCATTTGCGTGCATCTATACCAACAGGGGGGGAAGGGATGCTTAGATTTGTTGTAAACGCTCCACAGGTCTCTCTCGTGCCACCGTCGTCTCGTTCGTAAAAGAAGGTCCTACCTACAGTGTGCGTGGCTCCGAGCGGAGGTGTGCACGAGTTCACAGCCTGCATTTAGCCCGACGGATCAAAAAAATATAAGTGCTAAGTGTCAAGTGATTGTTTACAGCCTCTTGTGCTCAGCCTCTGGGGCTCGCCGGCGCGGTGATTTGAGCCACAGACCCAGAAGCGATATTAGCTGCTTCCGCAATTTGTTCAGAGCTTTAGAGGGGAGAGGCCGTCAAATTGCATAGATAAATATGTTGAATAATTGATGCGGCGCATAGTGGGGAGCTGTTTGGGAGCACACTAGAGATTGCCGGTGATGCCTGCGCAGCCTCGCAGACAGTCTGTCTGTTTTAGGCGAGCCTGGCGTGTGTGTTTGTATCCTCGCAGGGTCTGAGCGTTACAACGCTTCCTCTCAGATCCACACCATCACTCCTCGATGTGTGGGTCCGAGCTGCGGGTTTACAAAAGGTTTGAATTCATCCTTTAAGTCTCCACGAGACACCGCTCGCATCAATTCACGTTAAAAAACTCCTTTCTTTGACTTTTGCGTCATCAGACATGAAGGTTTAAGCTGCTACTTAAAAAAACTAATTCCTAGTAATACCTTATAATTCCTACCTATTCTATAATCCTGCAGATCTATACAAGAGTGTCAGAGCTTATAGTAATGGGTGAAGGATTAATTTGAGGATTTCTCACAGATGACACATGGGAAGTGGATGACTGAGTCGGGGGAGAGCGGCAGGACAGGCCACCGGGACAGTTAAGAGCTGAGATGTTAAGTCCCGCAGGAGCTGAGAGGTAGGGGAGTTGCTCTTCCTCGCTCCGTCTCCCTCCCTAATGCTGTCTAATGTGAGAGCTTATGGCGAGCGGAAGAGGAAGAAAGAGTTGTAAAGACACAGGGATTTGAGATCGCAGGGCCCCCGAACCACGAGGGCTACTATCAGGCTACAACCTCCTATGAAGACTCCGAGCATTTTCAAACCAGCCGTTTTCTGTCTTTCTTGCCTTTTCATCCTTTTCCTCCACATCCATCCGCTTTGAAAAAGTGTGGTATTTCACATGCAGAGGTGTTTAGAATAATAGCAGGAATCACTCCTTTCATGTAGTCTCTTTTCAGTGCAGAGGAGCGCGCGGCGGTGTTCTCCACCGTTTGATTCCGGGGCCTTGAAGATGCGAGGGCAGAGGGATGTGAAGACTGCTTATCTCTTCCTGACACAGCCAATCATGTCATAGAATGACAGTCCGAACCCAGCTGATACCCCCCTTCCTCCCTCCTCTCTGTCTCTTTTTCTCTCTCTCTCTCTCTCTCTCACACACACACACACTCCCTCCTGCTCTCTATCCATTTCGTCTCTTGAAATTACACACACTCTTCCTCTTCTTTCTGTTCCCTGACATTTCCCTTATTTCTGCCTCTCCTCGCCGCCTTTTCTTCCTCTCACTCGGATGCTGTCATGTCGCCTTCTCCTGTCCTCTTCCATCTCTCTCGTACACATAAAGACACACATGCACGCACCGCCTCCGACTCTGCCTCTTCTTCTCCTCCGCTCTCTCCTTAAAGCCTCCCTCTCTATATCTTTCCTCGCTCTGTTTTCTCCTTCCCTTCCTCCTGATTTCTCTCATGTGTGCAGCATGGGGGCTCGAGCTCGCAGCACTGCGGGGGCAGCCCTCACTCCCTCAGATGTATGCGTGCGACTCTGGCGCTCACTGATAAACACGGGGACAGGGATGGCAAAGCTCACATCTCCCACTTCCTCACTCGCACTCAGTCAGGGGTTCCAAGCGTTGAGAGAGAGAGCGAAAAAAAAAGAAAGAAAGAAAGAAAGCCAAAACTTTATTGCACCCTGGTGTGCGATGACAAAATGACTGTGCGTGTAAGCACGGCGGTCCATCACATTCTCTCTCTTCTTTTTTCTCTCATTGCTTGCCTGCTGCTGACTGCAGATACAGTTGGCGTGGCAGAAGAAATAGTGAGTGGAGAATATTTACGACGCTGGAAACAACAGCAGTTTCAATGTCGCATTGTAGTCGACGCCGTTAAAACACAGGAGATATTAGCACCAATTAGCGAGGACTTCTGCACAATACAGAACAGGCATCTTGAAGAAAGCGCTCGGCCTCCGTTTAGACGGATAAAACTCCACCTCGCAACTGATTTACTCCTTTTTTTATGAATAATCGCTCCGTATTCATCAGTAATTTTCCTCTGCTAAAGACAATGTAACTTCAGCACGTGTTTGTGGCATTTACAGACCTCGGTTACCCCAGTGGAGATGTGGTGATGCTTTGTCTTCAGCTGAAACGACGAGTCAATCAACAGAAAAATAATCAGGGACTATTGTGATAATCGATTAATCGTTTTCTTAACACAAATATGTCAAAATGCAAAACATTTTCCATTTGCTGCTTCATGTCGTCACACATCGTTATAAACTGACGTCAGGCGTCACCGCGTGCTCGGGGGAAGTTGCATTTTTTTTTCACGACAATTAATTGATTAATGGAAAAAAATGATGTGCAGATTAATCAATAAGAAAAACAGTCATTAGTCGCAGCCCTAATTGTTCAATGAATCAGCCCCAAAACAGTTGTGCTCTGTCTCTTTTTTTCTTGCAGGACCTGGACAGTTTCAGCAGCTTATGAAATCCCCACCCTTCCCTCCAGCTCTCTCCTGCTGTATAGCGTCGAACAGAGAAAAGGGGGGGGATGGGAGACGAGAGAGAAAGAGAGGAGAGAAGGTGGAGGGGAGTGAGGTGGCGTGACCGTTTGCTCCCGTCTCGACCACGGGTATTCTTGGGTTGATAATACAGATGTCGATGTTATTGCTTGAGAATACGCGTAGCTGAGCGGAAGCCATCATCGTCGACTGCAAACGGATGTTAATGCACGACGTCCTCCAGACACAAACTTGATGTGAGGAGCGTCGGTGGTGATGGTAATCCTCTCCTGAAGTCCTGCTCGTGGTCCTGAGACCTCCTCCACCCAGCATCCTCTCGGCCTCTGCAGGAAGTAAGATCCTTCCAAGCGTGCATCACACACCTTTTTAGCTCTGATTGTTCATCCGCTTGACAGATGCCCTTATCAGAGTGCGTGGTGAAGAGGGGAATCCAATAAGTGCACATGGTGGATGGGTGGGGAGGTGGGGGTGTGTGTTGAGGGTACGGTCTTGGGGGGAGGCTGGGCCCCCGATGGCAGGAAGACACGACTCTGCACGACAGGACAGAAGGTCCAGCAGTCGCACTAGCTCCTGTGGCTCGCCGTGTATAAGGTCACAGTCAAAGAGCAAATCTAATATCCAGACAGGCTGGCGGGCAGACGGGCTCGCAGGCAGGTAGGGGCACGGGCAGGAACGCATTTAGAAAGTCAGAGATAAATCTCAGTCTACTCTCAGCTGTTCGCCAAGCTGCCTGGAGGAGGGGCGGGAAGACAAGGAGACAGAATAACAGAGACAGGGACAATAAGACAAACTGGTAGCAGCAGACGAGGACAGTATGGGAGGCAAGGCTGTCTGCATCCAGGTTTTGGGACAGGTTTTTAATGTACTTCCATTTCCTGTGACTTTAGACCTCTAACCCACTGCTGTACTTTACAGTGTAGATTGCTTCACTGCATTTATTTCAGAGCTACAGTGACTTTGCAGATTCAGATTTTTCATACAAAACATCTGACGAGCTTTTAAAACTTGATGCATTGCTCTGTGCAGACGTTTTTATTTTTAAAGTAATTTTTCTCGGAGTCCTTAATTGAAGCGGCTATGAATGAATATTTGTATAATAATAATGTATAAAATGACGACATGAAAACAATATGAAGATGTGAAAGATGCTGCTTGCAGAGATGCACCTAAAGAGAATAGAGTGGTGCAGGACGGAGCCCTTAAACCCTGAAATGAGTTTATTTTTGCACCCTCGATTCCTTCGTCTCAAAGTCAAGATTTTTTTTTGAATGGGTTAGATGCCTGAGATTAGGGAGCGACTGATCTGGATTTTTTGGGGCTGATGCCGATTCTGATATTATGGAATAAAGAAATCTGATAACTGATATATTGGCTGATTAAATTTTTACGTTTTTCAATTTTAAAAAACCCGAAATACCTGCTTTTGATTGGCTTAAATATAGTTCAAACACTCATTACAAAGATATAAATTGAAGGAAGAACATTTTACTATTTTCAAATACTTTTATTATCAGAAATTGTGTGGAACAAGCAGCATATGAACAATCTGAACACAAAATAAATCAGAAATATGGTGTGCAATAAGGCAGTAAACCTCTGGGAAATAAAATAATCATGCAAAGTCTATATGAATTAAGACATTCACATGTATGTGTGTTCACAGCACCAGAGTTCTTCTTATTATTGCCAATTTAACAGAGATAGGTTATAGTGCAAAAAGTAACACATCATTTCTAAGTAAAACAACATATTCCCTGCATTTTATTAGTGATGAAAATATAAGTGTTAACATCAGCGTATATCAGCCAACTTTTGGTAAATCGGTCGGGCCCTACCTGAGATAACGTCTGATAACTTTCATGTTTTATTCTACAACATAAAATACATCAGTAAATACCCCACTCATGAACTGTGAAGCTTTTATGTGTCTTTAAAAAGTCGGTAGCTGACAAACACGGCCCAGCACGGCGTCACAGCCTCGTGGTGGTGACCATAGACTGTAAAATACAAAGTAGACGTTGAATACATTTTTCCCAAAGATGGTTTCTGTCATTTTAGGTAGTTCTCATCACACTCAAGTAGGTTTAAAGCTTCGTCTCCACCAAACACTTTCAGTACAGCACCTTTGGAGCCAACAGTAACCCTTCAGACATGGTACCTAGACCCTAGTGTTTCCACCACAGACAGTCCTCTTAAATGTGGGCGGGGTTGTTGTCACTCACTGCTCCGTCCAGCACTCACTGTATTTCCTCCTTTATCAGTCTGCACCTGGTTTATCGTCCACAGAACGAGGCTGCACGCCCACATTTTCACAACAAAATAGAACAGGCTGCAGTGAGAGTCTCTCTCCATGGGATATTTGAAAATAGCAGCTTTGTGCATTTAGTCCTTCTCAGGCAAGCTCAGGGGTTTAGTGTTGCTGGAGCCACAGGAACGATGCTCTGTGACACTTTTTTTTCCGAGTGTAGATTTGAATATATGCAGTTCACGTAATTCGGTAAAAATTAATATATATAAACGCCTGAAGATCCACTTATTACTAAAAGTGTGTGTCATATAAAAACTAAAGTGATGGTCAGAGTTGTCACAGTGAAATTTAAGGTGTGCGGATGGATTCACGTCATCAACTCATGCATTGAGTAACATTACAAGTTAACGTTCCACCTTAAAAGTCGCCGACAGTCGGCCCAGTGAATGAAGTTATTTTTCTCAGACTCCAGCTGCTGTGAGAGGCAGCAACACATCCTTTCATTTTATAGTTCCAGTTTACTAATAAAACTCTCCACAGTATGAACAGTGGTTACATGAGCCTCAAAACCAGACACAACTCAGCCCTGAGCAGAGTGACCGTCCTCTACTGACCAATCAGACTGCAGCGTTCACAGCTCCACCTGTTAGTACCAGATCTGTGTGCTAGGTGCCCCAACAGAGGGGGGACCAAACATGGGGACGGTACGTCTGTTGGTACCATCCACAACTTTTCACTGTGGGAACAGAAAAAAGCGAACTGAACTGAACTGAACTGAGCAGCTCGGTGGAAACGTGGCTTAACTCCACACTCTTAAACATTAATGATCAGTAACAGTGAATCCATATTATATAGTAAAATAGACAACACACTGTCAAAGCTACATAATGCACCTTTATTTTTGTTGTAGTGGAGTATTCTTACTCTGTGGTATCACGACTTTGACTAAAGGAAAGGAAATGATAACGTCTCTCACTGTCTGGATCAAATCAAGTGTTTTCAGAGCTTTAATTTTTCCTCAAGCGCACCAATAAAAACACTGTTCCCCTAATAATATTTGTTATTTTTGTGATTTCCTGCCCCGTCTGTGGGACCCTGTCGGGTGGTCAAAGCCGTCAGTTTCCCCTCTCTGGTATAGTTCGCAGGGCATTGGATCATATTAGTGTTATTGTAATGGGGTGTAATAAGATTATTCAAATCCCTCTATTTCACAGTGGGTGAATGTGATGCTGGGGCTCATCCATGTAAAAGGGCCCTTTGACAGAAACTGTGTCTCTGTGCTAAACCCTGGAAATTCCCAGCCAAGAGGATTCTCCACGCCACTCCCTAGAGACTCCACTCACATCAGCGCCACTGTCTCTCTGTCACTGTGCACGTGTGTGTGTGTGTTTGCATGGGAGTGTGTGTGTGTGCATGTGCAATTTTTCTGTCTCTTCTTCCACACAGCAATTAAAGATCCAATTGATTTCCCTGCCTACACTGATTACCTGCTTCACTAGTTTGGTTTTTCTATGATATCTGATTAATACTGAGACGATATACAGGGAGCTGACACAGTAACATGAACACCTCACGTTATAACACAACCATGCCTTCAAAATGTCCGTTTATAGATTTAATAATTAAGCTTTTAGTTTATCTACAGAGAATGTGTGTCAACAGTTTTGACTGTTTACTGCTTTTCTAAAAAATGGAAAAGTCTCTTTGTCTTATATGATAGTAAATCTTTTTTTTTTTTTTTTTGGTTTCGTCATTTGCTGTGGGATGTTACGTTGGACATTATTAATTTTATAGACAATAATAAAGTATTTGGCAGATTAATTGACAGTGAAAATAATTACCGAGTTGCAGCCTTAACCGCTTGTGACGTTTTTTGTATTCTGCAGGTACACACATCAGGCCTCACTCCCCAACGAAGTAGTAATTCTTTCTTCCCGCGTACCCAAGTTTCACAGATTCCAGCATGCACCGATGTTTTCTTTTTTAGGATTTGTTTAGGTAAGAACAGATTTTACACATTCAAGAGCACATTTAAGTGCTTGTGTTGTGTTTTCTTTAATTCTATAGTTGTATAATATCATAGAGTTTAAATTAACTAACCTCAACCCATATTTTTTTTATCCTTTGTTATATGTTTTAATACCTATTTGCATTATTTTACAAAGCATTCTGGCCTTTTTTTAACTAAATACTACACTAACACTTCAATTTACATCAGTTAATGGAAACCATGCCATCTAATAATTAGTGATTGATCACATCAGAAAATATCACAGGCAGTTATGGCGGGCAGGGCAAAAAGTGACAAAGCAGTGTTCCTGTAAATTAGTCCAAAAGAAATAGTCCAACTCTCGCCTTCTCACCTTCCGCACCTTAAACACAGACACACACGTTGGAGAGTGCAGCAGAACTTGTCTCTGTCCCAATTACGCTAAGCATTAAGTTGGTGATTTGCGAGTCACATGGTTGATTAACACATATTTTTGGCATCCCATGCATCTTTTAATATTACGCTCTTTTTAATACTGTCCTGACACAACTAAATAATATAACAGCTTGTTTGTTGTTCACATCCTGCAGAACCTTTGCAGTGTTTTTACGTTTCGACTTCAGTTTTGACATTCTTGACTTAACACTCATAACTTTTCCTCTCAATTCCTGTGTGTGCACACGGCCCAGAGTTTTACCTATGCTAATTTGGAACAACTGGCACATGCTTTCAACCTACGAGGAGAAGCAGATCCGTCACTGAAAGAACACACATGCAAACAATCCAGCCGTTTAAGAATACGTCATTAATCTGACGTTGGCTTTCTGTCTTAAGAACAAATTTAAGGAAAAAAAAGACATTTAGCCGCATGAAAAGCCAAAAAATCTATCAATATACATTCATTCACTTATCAAAGACAGACAATCATTTATGCTCACATTGACACATACGCGCAATTTAGAGTAACATCACCAAACCTTCATGTCTTTGGATTGTTGAAGGAACCATCTTGCTGCAAGGTGTCAGCACTAACCACTGCATCTCTACACCACCTTACAGAAATATACAGTATGTGAATGATGATCTGGAGGGTGTATCTCTAACATGCGGATCCACAGACCCAGGGAGTCTTGTGGGGGGTGCATCAGGAGTACCGGCGCCATTGCTTCAAGCCATCCTTCACCGATTCTGTTTGTGATACTCATGGACGGGATCTTTAGGCGCAGCTGAGCGTCTGGTTTGGGTACCTCAGGATTGCATCTCTGCTCTTTGCAGATGATGTGAGCCTGTTTGCTTCATCACAGCATGCACTAGGGCGGTTCGCAACCAAGTTTAAAACTGCCTGTTACTGCCACAAGCGAAGGAGCGCAAGCATGTCCAGGTCTTGTTCACGAGTGAAGGTAAAATCAAGCGCAAGATGGACAGGTGGATTGGTGCAGCATCAGCAGTGTTGTAGGCGCTGTGCCAATCTGTCGTGAGTTTGTCATGAGTCATGAGTTTTGGGTAGCGACTGAGAGAATGAGATCACGGATCCAAAATGAAGCCAGAATGAGTTTCCTCTGTCGGGTGGCTGGGCTCAGCCTGAGGGCCTAGAGCAGACATATCCCAACGAGGAAACATTTGGATCGTTCGTACTTGCGTTTCCTCTGCAAGCCAGTAACCTTCCAAACTGTAGGGGGCAGTGTGTTGAAAACTTACATCGACAGCATCGTTTTCCGCTCATCCATGTAGTTAGGAAATGTTGGATGTGTCGTCCACCTCACAGGACTCCCGCAAAGGACAGTGTGTAATGATGTGATGTCCCGTTGGCCGTGCAAACACTCACGATCATCATGGATGCATCATGGAAGCATAAATCAAGTGTTAGACATAAGGTGAGGAGTTCAGCTCAGACACCCGGAGGGAGCTCGGAGTACAGACGCTTCTCCTTTGTGTCAAAAGAGGCCAGATTAGGTTGTCTGGGCATCTGATCAGGATGCCTCCTGGGCGCCTCCCATTAGAGGTTATCCAGGCAAGTCCAACGTGTAGAAGGACCCCAGGGCAGACCCAGAACACACTGGAGGGAGGGATTATACATCTCATCTGGCCTGGAGACACCTCGGGATCCCCCAGGAGGAGCTGGAAAACATTGCTGAGGAGAGGGACGTCTGGAGTACCTCGCTTAGTCTGCTGCCCCCACGACCCGGCCCTGGATAGAATATTATGCTGTTCCGATGCACAGTTGAACTGCCACCTCTGTATATCTGCAGCACTGTATAATCAGTAACCATTCCTACATACCCAACACTGAAATCACCAGTATTTCTTCGTCCCTCACTTCCCATAGGGCTGACGATGATAAACATGATTAATCTATTGTGTTTTCTGTACAATAGCTCGCCGCCTCTCAACAGGAACGCAGCGAAACATGGCTGACAAACAGCCCAGCGCATTACATCTGTGCGCGCGCCGACATCAAAGCGACCCCCCGCCAGAATCAACCTGGTCAACTGAAGCCTCCCTTCCTCTGCACTGACCCTTCATCCTCTTCCTCAGCCCTCCCCGTCTCCTCCATCCAAGCTGCCCCCCTCGTATACTCCTGTCTGTAATAACCACAGCACTAAAGCAAACAGAGACAATAGAGTCTGAATGAATAAGTACGTCTTGGATTTGGTCATGTGGCGAAAGCGGTAATTTCAGCCCCCCCTCGATGGGTCACTCCATTACAATTACCCTGTAATATTTATCCAGACAAACAAAAGGCCCGATGCGTGCAGGAGTGGCTGCAGGGATCGGATGGATAGATGGACGGAGAGAGGAAAAAAGGATGCTGCAGGTATAGAAGGATGGATATGGAGAGGAGAGGGGGGAGGAGAGGACGGAGGGAGGAAATCACAGTGCAATAAGAGCCCTCTCATTAGGGCCTGTCTTTATCACTGTGCAGCTCCTATGAGACGTGGCAGATGAGAGGAGGGAACAGAAGGCCAGGAGGAGAGCAGAGCTCAGATTAGGATCCTTATTGCTATGATAATCACTGTTTGTCATCCAATGCGCACGTTTCACACCTGTGGTAAATGCAGATGGGTTAGTTAGTTAGCGCCAGGGTCATGGAGGGAGAGAGCGGCGATGCTGCTCGCACGTAAGTGTGTGTGCGTTTGTGTGTTTGCAAAAGAAAAAAAAAAAAGATCACAGTTCATGTGTGTGTGTGCATGTGGGGGAAGAATGCGAGAGGAGCGGTGATAACAGCGTGCGTGTGTGTGTGTGTGTGTGTGTGCACATGTGTGTGCTTCTGGTGCATGGAGCGCGCACGTGAACGCAAGTGCGGACGCATTTAGAATGAACAAATAGATAAAGATAGAATTAAATAAATAAGTAACAATCACATGCATTGCTCTCGGTGCCTGGCAACCGGATCTCTCCGTTGCCTTGGAAACAGTTGCTACAGAATGTGAGGTGATTGGCAACCGTGACAACGAGGAGGGAATAACATTTGACCCCGCTTGCTGACGAGGGGAGGCGAGTTGGGGGGGTAGATGGGGGGAGCAGGGGCAAGGGGGGGGGGGGGGGGGGAGAAAAAGAGAGATAGAGAGAATAGTAGATAGAAGATGGTATCAGAGCGTATTTAGAAATGTATCCTCTGAAGCCGCTTCACTCTCACTCCTTCCTTAACACACACAACCTCACCCCCCCGGCTCACACACACACACACTCTTATTCTCACTGATACTGTAACACCATGCATTCAGACACACATGCACACACACACACACACACACACACACACACACGCTCGATGCTTTAACATACCAGCACTCGTGCCAACCCAAACTCACACTCTGCCACCCACCACCATCGCACAAACATTTACACACAGTTGTCTTTAGGAGTCTAAATCTACACTTCCACATGTAAAATCTACACAGGGCGTGTTTGGAATTGCGCGAAGGTGTGTCTGCATGCGAGTGGCTTCATGAGTGTCAACAGCACACTTAAGTGCAAACATAACCACACACACCATACAGTGCAGACGTGTATTAATCAGGGAGGCATTGTTTCGCACTATGTGAAACAGAAGGCAGTGTGAAATCACAGCCAGCTCCGGTGCCAAGAGGAGAACCTCTCTCTATCTTTTCCCTCCTCCTCTATTTCCCATCCGATTGCACTTTTCCATCCCTCTCTTCACTCTTCCCCTCTCTCTGCCTGGCTAAACTAATAAGGGTGTGATTAATGGTCTGCTAATTGCTGTAATCTCAGTTAATTAGAGTGGAGATTCTTCAGTGGTGGAGTGCTTAGGGAGAGATGCATGTTGCACTGATCTGGAGGTACAGAACTGGCAACACTCCACCAAGACAGAAAAAGAGACGTAGCTACTCGCAGGCACACTGAATAGTGGAGTACAGTAGTACTATCTCACTCCAAGGCTCCCTTTTACACATCTACACACACACACACACGCACACACAGATGATTGCTTTTGAAACAGCGAACAGGCAGATCACAGATGTAGGTGTCTCACAAACCACTGCACTGTTACTCTAGTTTGTTAGGTTATCACTGGAAACGACTTTTCTGAGTCCAAAATTCTCCAAACTCCCTCACGTCTCTATCAGGACTGATTATCTTCATTATTAATTAATCTCTCAGTATTGAGTGTGAGTATTTTCTGCACTGATCAATGATTTTTTTTGCCTTAAGAAACGTCAGGAAATAGAGGAAAAAGCCCATCTGTCCAACCAACTGTCCAAAACCCAGCGATATTCAGTTTAATATGACAGAAATATTCTCATCTAAGAAGCTGCACCAGTGAACTTTAGACATTTTACTTTAAATGATGCATGAATTATCAAAATAGATACATTTACTGAAAGAGGTAGTGGTGCCCTGTCTTTAATATGCAGAAAAGGGTCAGCACATGGGAGGAAAAAACAAACCACCAAGTTTATAAAATGTTTGCTTGACTCTTGTTCACCCTTTTGCACCCTGATGACGCTCGAAACCAGTCTGCGTTTTAATGCAAGTCGCCATGTTGTTTGAATAAAGGCTGTAAAACTTAATTCAAGTGCATTTCTTCCTGCTTCACATATGAGTGCGTATTTTTTCTTCCTTAATAAATTCTCTGTAAATTGACTAATTGTTTCAGCTCTGGCCTGATTTTTTTTTTAAATCAGTAAATCCTGCATTTTTGGCCAATTCATATTTGTCTCATTCACACAAGCCAATATAATGTGCTTCTGTACTCTGTGTTGTAATTCAGATTTTGCGGCATGTATTCGGTCTTATTTGTCTCGTGTTGTTCGTTTGTGTGCAACTAGACGGTAATTGTAATATATATTGGGGACGACACATCCCTCTCAGAAATTCTGCCTCACCCCGATCTGAAATAATCATTAGCAAATGTAATCAGAGTCAGATTTCCGTTATTATTACTACTGGTTCTGCTATGATGGTGTTCTGCAATTCTGCATGTGGTGTGTGAGCATGACAGATTTCAACCAGCTGAAACTCCTCCCGGTTAGAATTCCTTCAGTGTGTAGGAACCCTACTAAAAATGTGTGTACAGACAAAATCCAAAAATGGTCTGCGCCAAAAAACATTTTACAATTTCTACAGTCAGGCTTCCACCTCACCGTCTGCATCACCAATATCCTGTCTCCAAAATGTTCATAAGCATGGGTCAAAGTTTCTCCCATCAAGTCTGTTTTTATAGAACTTTTGAATGGGAAATTGCGTACGCCTCTTTCAGGTGATTCAAACCAGTAAAAGCACTGATTAAAGCGTTTTCACGTTAAAAGAATCAATATTTTTCCAACGCTGCTCATCACAGAGGGGCTGCTAACTCTGGTGGCAGACACAAAAACATACATATCCATTTCCTGAGCCAGAATTAGTTTGTCCATTCTGGGCTATAGAAACTAGAAAAAGAAGCTAGAAACATGGCGGTGCAACATGGCGATCTCCATAAACAAGGATCCACTCCCTGTGTAGATACAAAAAACTCATTCCAAGGTAACGAAAACACCACAAATCTTATTTTCATGTGATTATACACTGAAGAAAATATACTCATATTTTTTTTCTGCCAATATTGTCACAACTAAGCCTTTCTGTTATGTTCAACGTAACGAATGTGCTGGAAAAAACGGGTTAGTAAACCGTAGAAAGCAGCATGGCGGCCAGTGAAAATGTTACGGTGATTACGTCTTTATATCCATCACATAAGCTCAATTTCCACCAAACACTTTCAGTACAGCACCTTCGGAACCAACAGTAACCCTTCAGACATGGTACCTAGACCTTGTGGCTGTTTGTGGGTTTCGTGTCCATAAGAAAAGGAGCTCTGGTAACAGTTCGGCTGGCCGTGGACCGACTTGTGACACAGGGGGAAAATAAAATAAAAATTAAATCTGGAATGAGAACAAAGACTGTCCCCTTGCTTTCCCAAAATTAGTCAGACTACCCTCCTTCAGCACTAAGAGAAAAACATAACCTCCAACCTTTCTAAACCCTCCACTCCCTGTTATGATTTTTATACAGTCCCTGAGTTAAATAAATAAGTATAGCTGCATGTATTTACGCATTCAGTGTTTTTTTTCCTTGAATATTTACCTCCTTGTTGATCACAAATTTAAATGGCTTGACAACTCATTTTAATTTCCCTGGACAGGTAAAAAGAAATTCAGATCCAAATTAATAACCTCTTCAGTTACCAACTTTACAAATGTGTGCCTTATACTCCTACAAAAAGATTCAGTATTTCAAATTCTAGTTAAGAATTCCAAGGTTAAAAATATATGCCGAATACCATGAAAATAAAATGATGCACAAGACTTCTACTGTTTGAAGTTATGGTGCAGCCATAAAACAGCAATGCCTGGGGTTTGAAACTTTAAATCTTTCACTTAGTGTGAAATATGTCTGCCGGTGTACTGGAACAAGAAGATCCAGCATGTACAGTAGCTGTGAGACTGTGCAGTTTGGGGAAAAGAAGGTCTAATTCAGGGGAAGTGTTGGGAGTATGTGGGTTCATCAGTTTCAAATGTAGAGCTAACTTTCTCTAAAATAACTGCATCTATGAGTGAAAGTAGTGAAAGTAATCGCATCCCTGCCGAGCTGCAGACCACTGTTTGAGACCAACAAACAGCAAAACCGTTTTTTTTGTGTTTGTGTTTTTTGTGGCACTGTTCCTGCAGGAAATGCAACGTCTGGGTAAAAAACAATAGTTTCACTGAGGAGAAAACAACCACTTTTAATGACACTATCCCTGATGGAAACACAGTGATGGGTTGCTTCAAAACCAGTTGTTTGTTAGCAAATCATCGCTACATTTCCAGCGGCTTTTTAGCCACCAAACGTGGTTGTTCTGTAGCAACCCATCACTGTGTTTCCATCAGGGATAGTGTCATTAAAAGTGGTTGTTTTCTTATCAATGAAACTGTTGTTTTTATCCAGACGTTGCTATTTCCTGCAGGGACGGTTCCAAGAAAAGTGGTTATTTTTCGCAGAGATGCCGCTGCATTTCCACACGGGGACAGTGCCATGAAAAGCAGTTGTTTTACTCAACAAATCACTGCATTTACTGCCAGTATAGTGCCACAAAAAAGGTTGTTTTTTTTTTTATTAAGAAAACACTGTTTCCTGGCAGGACAGTGCCACGAAAAGTGGTTGTTATCTAACCAATGAAGCCGTTGTTTTTACCCAGACGTTGTGTTTCTTGCACAGATAGTGCCATGAAAAGCAGTTGTTTTTTACTGGTAAAGTGGTGTTTTTTACCGACACATTGCTGTTTCCAGCTGGGGACGGTTCCAAGAAAAGTGGTTGTTTTCTTAACAATGAAGCCGTTGTTTTACCCAGACGTTGTGTTTCTTCAGGGATACTGTCACAAAAAGTGGTTATTTTTCACAGAGTTATTTTTCGCTGCATTTCCACACGGGGATAGTGCCACGTAAAGAGGTTGTTTTTACTAAGAAATCACTGCATTTATTAGCGGTATAGTGCCACAAGAAAAGGTTGTTTCGTTTTTTATTAAGAAAACACTGTTTCCAGCTGGGGATGGTTCCAAGAAAAGTGGTTGTTTTCTTCGCAATGAAGCTGTTGTTTTTTTACCAAGAAATTACTGCATTCCCTGCTGGTTGTTTTTTTTTACTGAAAACGTTGGGGTTTTTTTGTGTTTGTTTTTTTGTTTCCAGAGACATCGTTGTGTATCATGACGGGGATAATGTCATGAAATGTGGTCATTTTTTTACCAATTAACCAGTGGTGCTTTTCAGAGAGTTCGCTGCGTTTGCTGCGGAGGTAGTGCCACAAAGTGTTTGACTTTCACTGATAAAGTTGTAGTTTTTTACTTAAAGATCACTGTTTTTCTAGCTGGTATAGCGCCACGCAAAGCAGTTGTTTTTCTTTTTACCAATACAACATTGCAGGAATTGTGCCTCCACAACCAAGTAGTTTAACCACATGTTCATCACAGCGTTGTAGAAATGTAAAGTTTCAACACATCTGCTACATAATAAAACATATTCATGGTTTGCAGAAACTTACACTGCCAACAGTTTGACAGATGTTCGTGTTATGTGCTGTCGTGTGTTTAAAATTAAGTACCATTGTTTGACATTGTTTGATGGGTTAGTCTTAAATGTAACGTTCTTTAAATATGTTTTTGGAAAGGTAAGCTTGTAAATGTTTCTTCTGAAGCAGAGTCTTTGACCCAAATACACTGGCCGCTGTGCCTGGTGTGTCTTTCTGGGTGTGTTTTTAACTGAGAGGTGTGAAGACTGGAGCCTCAGCCCCGAGGACATACATGTACCCAGTGTCACACGCACACAGGCACCAACACACACAGATTCTCACTTGCACAGACACGTATGCATACACACTGATACCCAGTCTCGCACATACACACACACACACAAACACAGGGCAGATGTGGCAGCGCGGATGCACATGTAGCCAGTGTCTCGCCTCTAACAGTGAGGTGGGCTCCAGGTAACCCGGAGTGACAGCTAAGTGTCTGCAGGACGCTGTCCAGACGTGTGAGGAGCGAGACAGCTGGACTGCCTCCCAGATGTGGCAGAATTCGTCAAACACACACCCGTAAACGCGCAGACACACACACCAGATGTGGCAGCAGGAGTCATAACACAGAAGGCCCCAGCTGTTCACATGTCAAAGAAAAAGGAGGACTAGCTCTTCTTGTCTGATGGCGCTCGTCAAACTTCCCGGGATGGAGGACAAGTGGGGTTAAGTCATCCTGACAATAGTCTGGGTGCAGGATGACAGGCGCATATGAATTCGTGTGCCTCTGTGTATCTGCACATGTTTTGTTTACTCGTGAGTAGCTTTTCTTCTGCATTTTGTTAGTTACAGTAGTTAGTTTAGTTGTGTGGGCGTAGAATGGAATAGATTGCGCATGGCACCGCACAAACTTATGGCACCCCCCCTCCCTTTCTGACGCCTCCACACACACCCCCACACACATACTGGGACCTGGCATAGGCTGCTCTGCTGCCCGTTGGAGTCTAACTGCTTTACATTAGTACCACCAATATTACGTAATGTGGCATGAAGCTCAATGTTAAAATTCAGCCTTGCAGGAGATGGGTTGTGTCCGGAGGGATTTGGAAGTTTTAATATTATTTGCTCTCTCTTTCCTCTCCACTTTCTAATAAATGCAGTTTAGAGTATCGTGCTGATGTAACAGCCATTGAATGAAAAGGAAAGCTTCCCCTCTCTGGGCCCTCTGAAGTACCGTGACTGGAAGACAGTATCAAGTATGCCATCTTGTGTTCACTATCAGAACAACAACAACTCTAAAGCAACTAATGATGGAAAACATGCAGTCACTCTCCGCACGACTCACTCCTTAATGTGCCATCGCTGCACAGTCACTGTTGTTTTTAGGGACTGTACAAAAATTATTAGAGTGGACCAGGTGGTGAGAAAAAGGAAGTGCAGTATAATTTATATTTTTTCTGACAGGAGTTTATTTTGGGGGGGATTTTTTCATTTCCGCATATCTATATTTGAACTCAGCCTTCCCTTGTGATATTTATTATCTAACCGCAAACACAGCGTCTCTGTGTGCCATGGTTTGGCTGTTTATAGTTTACAGTGTTATTTATATGACCACTTCTGCCCTCACATTATCAGTCCATGGGTGATTTGAATTCACACATTATGTCGTTTATTTTTCTGCTTCAAAATCACAGACGCCATCTTTAAGTGTTGCTGCAACTTTTACAGAGGGACTTTAACGACTTTTATGACATACTATACTGTTTTACTTTATTGTTTTTTTATGACAAACATTTACCAAACTGCAACCAAGATACTAAAAGTGTTGTTTATTGCACGTACAACTAATTCCCTTATTCGTAAACTAAGAGCTCACCAGCACTGCAGCACTTTGTAGATGTTGTTTCACTTCTAATATTTGCAACTGCTATTGGTTGCATGAATTGTTCTGTCAAGACATAAATGTTTAAGTTGCAGTACATCATCTTAGATCCTTTAGTAACTTGTGGTTAAAGGAGTAAGACCAACTTAAAGGTCCAGTGTGTAGGATTTAGGGCGGATCTATTGGCAGAAATGAAATAAAATATGCTAAAATAATAATCATAACTGTGTTTTCTTTAGTTTATAATCACCTGACGCCAAAAATTGCTGTGTTTTCACTGCCATTTATATATATGGAGCTCGTCCTTTCCCACAGAATCAGTTTTCATGTCGGCCACCGATCGATGTTTCAGTTGGTTGCAATCTGCAACGTCACCACTAGATGGCACTAAATCCTGCACACTTGACCTTTAACATTTTTCTTACACTTTCCAGATTTTTCCTGGAGATGGGCTTCTGTTCATACCTATTAAAGTTGCTCAGTTTGTCACAGTGGGCACTATTCATCCCCCATGTATGCCATCTCCTCAGCTCATTCGGGAATTTTGCATTCACCCCGCCTTGTCACTACACCTACCTGCCAGCCAATCGCCTGTCCACACATGTCCTGTTCATGTGGGTTCACCACGCCCACTTCTTCGGGTTAATGCTGCTCACCTGTGGATCATTACCTTCTGTCAATATGAGGTTGCTTCCCAAACACTGTCAGACTGTCCTTTGCCGACATGCAAGACTTTCCAGCGTTTGTTTCTCTCCTCTGTCCATGACTGGCTTCGCATCGGAGAGACAGTTTTCGCAGTGAGTACTCCTGGTTTTCTGACATCGCTCTCTGCCTGCCCCCTCCTGTTACCATCACACGCTATTGAACTGTCTGTTCTGTGTGTGTGTGTGTGCGTCTGTGCTCCTGGCGGACGCTGGCACCTCACCTGTGTGCTGCTGTTAGCTGTCTGCTAACCTGAATGGGGATGAAATAATTTAATCTTGTGTCTCTTTTAGACTTTCAAAATGTTATCAGATCAAATAGATCAAAAGAGAAGTTTATCCACTGATTTACAGGCGTTTCTTTCACAGTTAAAGTCTATGGGAAAATGTCTCTTTGGGCTCCATGGCGTCATGTGATGGACCTGGACAGTGTAATTCCACATTTGGCCACTTTGTAAAATTAGCTTCGGAGCCTGACGCTGTTCCTGGGGGCTTGATGAATGCTCACATGTGCAGGATAAAGTATTTCCTGTAGTAGGGATGAATAACGTTATGTGTATTAAGGGTTATCATGTCTGCTCTGGAGTCCAGTTTGTGTCACAGTGTGCTCCCACACTATACACAGTATTTCTGAACGCACCGCTCACATCATCTTCCTCCATTATCTAAAACAAGCCAACAGAATTTGCTCTCTAGTGCTAGCCTCCAGCTAAGCCCCGCCCACCAAAAACGTCATACTGTTAACAGTTAAAGGGTCTCTCAGGTTTGGCCCCGCTTTCACCCTCAATCATTTTCCTACAGCTCCTTATTCTTTCAGACATTTCTGGCAGTGTTGCTTGCACGTGCTTTAAGCAGGAATATTCAAGTCTGTTTTAATGTTTTATAAACTATACTGCACACAGTGTCTAACTGGGCATCTGCCCCTCGTGTTCAACTGAGATGTCAAAGCTGCACTATTTGGCCAACTCTAACTCTCAGTCACGCACTATGGTGTAGCCGCACTTTTACTTTTAGGATTCTCTGCGCCAAATGAAATCTATTCAGCCTAAACTCCATTTACATTTTTTCCATTTGTCTTTAAATCAAAATAGATACAGATTGAAAAAATTATATCTGGGGGGCGAATGCTGCAGCGGAAATTTAAACCTCAAACAATCTTAGAAATAGTATCTCCCGCCTTGATTTACCTACGGATATATCAAGCGCTCCAAATCATTTATTTGCTTGTGCCAAATAACCTTGTCGATACATGCTCTGAACAGCCGTAGCTGGCAGCAATCACACACATTTTCTCCAAAAAAGCACCTTCCAGGGAAAAAAACAAGCTTGTGAAATATCTCGGCAGACTGTTCATTCAGAAATGTTCAATTTATTACCATATATATGGTGTTAAAACACACCACAGAAGACACAGACCTCTCCTGCCGCTGAAACACAGGCATTAAACTGAATTTAAATTGCATGTTTATTTGTTTGAATAATGGCTGTTTTTGACTCACTACCTGCAATAAAGTGCTAATTAGTCTCCTCCTGAGATAATTAAATATTTTGAGCCTTGGTAAGTTCAAACATTACTCACAGGGCCCAAGGGAGGTTAATAATTACTGTAATTGACTAAAGACGGCAGCATAATAATTTATTCCGCCAAGTGTTTTCTTGGGATTGCGACTAATGTTACTGTTTAATAAACGCTGCATTTCAAACTCGCCTCATAGAATGGAGAGCAGAGGAGGAACACAGCATTCATATATTAATACAGTGCATGAACACAATTTGCATTATACTCTCACACTGATGAAGATGCATGCACCTCTGCACGTGTATAAGAATATGTGTGCTTGTACAGTTAGTGTGTATTCTTCCCATAGCATCTGCAAACAGTTCTCTGAATGTCTGGACACATATCCACATATAGTCCTTCTAAAATTAATATGGAACAATTGTTATTTGTGGGTTCATGCTACACAAATATAAGCTAAAATATTAAGGTTGCATTTTGTAATTCCTGTTCTCGAACATTCTTTTCTTCCAGGAACAAACGGATCAATATTTTCTCATTTTTCAGTATATTCTGTCAGATGTACTTCTCATTAAACCTTCATCACTTCCCTTTTTCCCACTGGTGTTTCATGCGCACTATTCAGATAATTTCATTATTCTTTGTGGCCTTCTCCCGGTGCCTGATTGTGTTTTATAGGTTATCTGAGAAAAGATCCAATCAAGGCTCCAAATGCCCCTGACCGCGGGGCAGAGCCGCTGACATTTCCTGTGCGTCTGGAGCTCATGTCTCATGACTGTGTCTCTTCCGGTGAGAAAAGACAGCGACTGCTGCTCTGCTTTTGTCCATATGTCCATTTCTGTGAACGCAAACAAGAAAAGACTTTGATTATTTAACCTTGTTACATCAGAGGCTGAATCAAGATCATGTGAATTCCCAAGAACCCCATGAGTCTCACAGAGCAGGGCAGAAGGCCATGCACAGATACAGTTTTCATATAGAATCTATTTCTATGGCTACAGCTAGTTCACAAGTTCAGCCCCCCAGTGCAACTCTAACCCACTTCAAATAAACTGACAAAATACAATAAAGAAGTTTTCATATTGTCATATTTAGGCAGCTGTTTATTTAGATCCCATTGTTCTGCATGCTACCTGTACAAGAATGAACAAATACAGAACCATTTAATTATTAATTTACAGACATAAAGCAGTCATATACTGTCTAGAAATACTGTCATCAGCTATAAAATGCCCACAATAGGGTTTTAAACTGCAGAATGTAAACTCCCCCCAGCTGCTAAACCCCCCAAACAGACTGTTCGCTAGCCGGCAACTAATCTCTATAAACAGATTCTGCAGCAATATGTGTAACAAAAGTACAAATTTGTAATCCATCCATCCATTTTCATCCACTTATCTGAACTCCTTCGCTTGAGGCAGTAACTCTCCTCCTTCTCTTCCACTGGTGTTTTCCCCAAATGTCAAATCATTCGTCAAAGTTTGTCATATTAAATTAACATTACATCATGTCACATGTCCCTAAGAGGAGAAGTATACTTGCTGCAGACAACGCGTGCGTGTACGCATCATGGCTGCCATGCATATATTTTGCGGTTGTTTGGCGCGTAGGCTGCTCACTTTGATGCGAGGTAACGTGACACGTGCGCTAAATGCAATATTGACATGAACACTAGAGGCGCTCGTGCGAAGTAGACTAGAGACTGTGAACTGTGGTTCAGGGGCCGCACATACCATCTCCAATGGCAACGCCTTTTCCTCTGCTGAGATCTTAAAAGACATAAAATTGTAATCTCCTCTTCATCGAGAGTATCCATGTTTGTGTATACACTACAAATACAGTGTCACTGCCTTCTTTGCTTTTCGCGACCTCAGTGTCTGAGTGCTGTGGTCTGCCCCTAGCAGAGACCACCAGTGTCAGGCGTTTTGGCTGCATCAACGAACGACCGTGCTGCGGTAAATATACACAGAGGCGCAGTACGTGTGGAAATGCAACCAGTATACTTGTGCCCTTACACTTCTGGTGAGTTGTTGTACATGAAAGTGGAGCAAATATTTGCAGTTTTGCTGTGAAATCGACCCAAAATGTGATTTAAATTCTTCACTGCACTGTGATATGCAAATACAAAATGACAGTGAACAATCACCAAACAAAACCATGAAACCTCTGTACTGAACTCGATATTTTCAAAGTCTCTTTTTTCGAAAGCTTTTGTTAGTCAATTGATTTAATTAATTTAGTCAGACTCACTAAACAAATCCTTAATTTACATTTTCGAGCATGGAGATTTCATGTCCCCGATGACTTACTGTAATTACCCTGTAATGATGATAATGAGAACAACAACGACACTGTTTATTATATTAGGAGAGTAATTTAATACAGCAGGCTGCTTAATCTCACTGCAGGCCAGAGGGCTGTTCTCGTCAAGGTGCAAGTTAGGACGAAGGGCAGGCCACAGCAGGGCAGTGTAGAGATCTGCAGGCCTGCTGAGTCTTTGGGTCAGTGCCATCCCTGTTGGTTCTGTTTAAACCAAGCATAAAGTCTGTGTGAAGTGATTTTTTTTTTTTCAACCTTGAGGGCATTTGCTGGAAGGAGAGAGGTGGTTGGCTTGTAGCCCAGGACAGAGAGGTAATTGGTTTATAGTAGCCCTGCAGTGGATGTCCATATGCTGAGCAGTATGAAGATATATATACTGTATAAAAAGTAAGAGCAGCAAAAACCTGGAGCAGATCAGTTATGGTTTGGATCTTAGATGGTGGTGAGGTGAGCTTACAAAACACTTGTTTGAGCAGGAGGAGAAGATGCAGTGAGGTGAACAAACACCCTGCAGAGTCTTGTGTATCCACATCACACTCCTGGAGGTATACAGTAACTGATGGGGTTTCTGTTTTCTGATAGCTGAAGTCATCCAGGTCAAAATCTGTGCTAAAAAAAAAAAAGAAGTTTACCCAGCCCATAGCCACCACTTGTCTCTACAGTAAATATGGAGCTACAGCCAGCAGCTGGTTAGCTCAGTTTAGTATAAAGATAGATGCTGGGTCTCAAATCTGAAACTTCTGGACTTACTTTACTTGCTATTTCAGCCTTCACACTGAGAAGTATGGCAAAATGCCTGTCATGGTATTCTTAAGCGTTGTATCTGATACGGAGTCTGCACCAGTCAATTAAAAGTGAAGAAGCCTCTTCAAGAAACTCAAGCAAGTCCAGTTGCCTATGATATATATCGCTTAAGATAAGTCACACTGAGTGTGGAACATTGGACACGTCTCACCCTCAATGGTCGTCATGTTGCCCGTGTAGTGGAAGGACTGGGACCACATATACATTTTCAAACTTGTGACTACTGTGGTGGACGCCGAAGCATTGTAGAAAAATACCTGGGTATTTGCAGCCCGTCAAATACTGCCGCTTTGTTAGTGATTTGCAAAAGGCACCTTTAATGGCAGTACGCCACGGGTGCCGTCAGTTTGTTTTACGCGGAAGAAGAGGAGGATATACTTTATTAATCCCGAGAAGAAAATTGAATTTTTTCACTCTATTGACATACACAAACTGGCACCTCTCCAGCTACCAGTCCACACTCCATATTTGGTTGCGGATGGAGGCTTGAGCAGACGACTCTCTGGTTCCCAAACCACTTCCCTGTGGACACTGCCGCACCGACTACTTGGAGTGCAAAAGTGCGTTCACACATCAGTTTGTAACGCTGCCAGAAACTACGAAATATCAAGAACTGGAAAGTCCATATAGGGCGGGTGGGAGCAGAGGTGGATGAATCCAACAAACCCAGGACTTTCACCCAGGAGCTTCCCACGTGAATGCTGAGCCAAACCATGTCTTTTCTAACCCTAAAACCAGACAATTGAATCAGGTGGAAAACAACTAGCCTGGCTCTGTCCAAAGGCATCAAAATCCATCTACTAGCATTTCCTCCAGTCTTTATGCTAAGCTAAGCTAAGCTAACTGTCTCTTGGCTCCAACATTATATGATATCAGAGTCGTATCAATCTTCCAGTAAAACTTTCAGCAAGAAAGTGAATGTGTACCTCCCAAGGTGTCAAACTATTCCTCTAACGTGCATTTTAAAGGGCCAGTTCGCTCACATTACAAGAAGATAGTCTTACACAACAAATACCAGAGACTTTACAGTTCAACGCACCAGAGAAACCAATTGATAGCCTGCTTGCATGCCTGCTCCTGTCATTGTGTGACATTGTGTGCTTTATTTTCCCCACACCTCTTCATTTCACAATGCCGCCTCTATGATTGGCATCTGATCTGCTCTAATTAGCAGCTGATGTTTAGTAAATCTGCGCGGCTCTTCATTGTTAGAGGAAGGATTAGATTCATCCTGTCTCGACACACTCTTTCAATCGACACAAATATCATTTACCCATCTCTGTGTGCTTTCTCACACACTCAGTCAGTCAATCACAATGCCCCGTTTTTATTTCCTCTCTGCAAGACTGGAGAGGAAATATTAAACAAATTTGAATTTCCACATTAAAATCTAATTCTCCTCTCTAAATTTGTACTGGATTGTGTCATAATCTAATTTTAATTGTGCTTTCTGGTTGTAATTGACCCGTAATGCCTCAGATGTCTCCTGCAGCATGTTCGTTCCTGGGGTTGCATCTGGTTGTGCACTAAGTGAATACTGCTGGCTTCATATATCTGTCTCTAACGTTTTCTCAGTCGACGTGCACTCAGGTTGTTTTTTTTTTTTATAAATGTCTCTGTCTCCACACTTGTTTCTGACTCACTCGCTACTTTAATAGAGGGTACGATCCAGTTCTCACTCCCTCTCTTTGTGAGAATGAACCCAAGCACTGCAGTGATTCATTTTCAATTCAATAAAACCAATACCTTTGTACCTATCTCATTTCAAGTGTAACTCATTGTGTCTATTTTAACCTTGCACAGAGGGCCTGCTGAGCTCTTGGTGCCACACAATGTAAGCCCAAGGCTACCCACTAAATAACGTGGAGGAAGAAAATAGAGATTTCTATTTCTACACAGGCCAGTGTGTGTGAGCGTGTGGGAAAAAACCCTCCTTCCCTGTGTGGTTACTTGTGGTGGAACCAGACAGACAACCTTGACTCTGCAAAATGACTCAGAAGCTGACAGAACAAAGAGGTCAGACAGTTGCCAAGACAAAGAACAAATCCTCCCAAAATGACAAATAAAACCCTATTTGCACACTGTCATGACCAGCAGTCATATGTGTGAGCGCTCTGACAATGCAGCATACCAGTATCTGAACTGCATATAAGGTTACTCATTAATTCACATTTCCCTCCGGCTGTAACCGTTTCCTCGTACACTCCAAAGTCTACTGGTGACTGAAGGTGTTTCCCTGTCGTCTGTGTAATATTCTGGGATAGGCTGGATACAGTTGTGCCCATATCTGCCTTTCAAGCTGAGACAAAAGATAACAACCTCTGTGATTCTGTGTGCTCATCCTGTATGCAGTGCGTTTGTAAGTGCCCAAGTTGGCGCCTGGAATTTACTTGTTTTGTCTAACCAACAGTACAAAACCCAGACATACTTTACTACGATATAAAACAGAGAAAAGCAGCAAATCCTCTCCCAAGAGAACCTACAAGAGAATGTTTGTAATTGTTGATTGGAGAATAAGTCAAATGTTTAAAAGTGCTCGAAATTAATCACTGCTGCACTTATTGCGGATATCGGTATGGTGTCATGGAAGCGTAGCACCCACCCTGTGGTTTGTTACCAGTTCACCCTTTTCCCGTTTAAGGGTGGAGGAGTTTGTGAGTAAACTGTGAGTGTGTGATGTGTGCTTCGTTGTGTGTGGTGTGGTGAAGCAGCTCTCTCTCTCTCTCTCTCGGGTGTGTCACGGTGATGACTGCATGCAGCAACAAGTGATGATAACCGGTAGAATCAAGTGTCTAGATAAGATCAGGACTACTAATGTTTCATGTCGCAGATGAGCTCATTATTAACGGCCTGTTTATATGGTTCCCTATATTTCTGAAAACGGCTTTATCTTTGCGATTGCACCTATCATTTACACGTAACCGACGTCTTTCTCAGCGAAAACTGAGATTTTCATCATTGTTTTTCATCACTAGCACCAAGAGGAAAACAAATCAGTGTGTATGTGCAGAATGTTCCTCTGGTGTTTGAAATATGGCATAATTCCACCTACTGGCCTGGCGTGCTAATTGCAGTAAAGAGCTGCCGTTTTTTTTTTTTTTTTGCGTTTTAGTGTAAACGCGGATTTTTTTTTAAAAACGGGTTAAAGAAAAATCTGTTTTTATTTGTATCGTATCTGTGTAAACAAGGCTTTAGGGCCGTTTCAAAACAAAGGCACGCATGTGTGAGCGCACTGGGACACATCGAGACGCATTGGCGGCCATGATGCGTGCTTGCGTCTCAAAATGTGTTGTCCATTTTTTTGATACGCAACGCAGCAAGGCGTGTAATACCATGCATTGCCAGCGGGGGTGATAATGCAAGCAATGTACTTGAAATCGACCACTTTTTGTTATTCACAGAAGAAGCATGAAATATGGCGGGCGAGGAGGAAAAACTTTGCGAACTTGTTCGGGCACACCTCCATTTATATGACAGTTCTAATGCTGTCTGTAATAAAATACTGTAGCAGCACTAGCTAGCTAAAGCAGTACTAGCTAGCCGGAATGTACTGGAAGTGCTTTGCTTGTGTTACTTGTTTCGCTTGCTTGTGTTGCATGCGTTGACACTAGCTATGTTTCCATCCCAAAGTGATTCGAATCAATGGGAAATACGCATTAAAAGAAATATGAATCCTGAACTCGCGCGAGTTTTCCGCAGAACCAGAAGCAAAACAAGTCTCGCATTCTTCTTCTTCTACATTTTCTGGCAGTTGGCAACCAGTTTGTAAATGCATTAAAGCCCCGACCCGGAGTGTGGATATCACCATGGAGAGAGCTGCGCTACGTCAGACTTAATTCGAACATAACTGTTGCTATCCCCCGTTTTGCAAATCAACATTTTTTCGAATCAACCAAAACCCGGCTAAAGCGAGCGTATTTTAGTTTGTGCGAATCAGGGGATTTTAATTTGAATTTTGGTGTTTCCATCATAATTTGAAACGGCCCTTCTTCTACATAGCACTCCCACACAGTAAGAGGGGAGTAGCTAGTGAATGATTTCAGACAGTGTTGAGACGTTCACGAACGAACCGATTCTATTGAACGGCTCGTTAACATGAACGATGGGAACCAAGTCGCAGCTGGGAACCGTTCTTTTTTTTTTTTTTTAATATCACAGTGTGCTCCTCCCCTGAGCAAAATTCATTGTAGCCTGCTTTGTTTTTTAATGTTTATTTGTAAGTGTTGAATCCAAAATAGTGATGTCACCGTCAAAGCAGAGTGATATGGCGCAACCTTGTGGAATATTTACAGTGAATCCAGATCAGACTTTAAAATGTAGTCCACACATGTCAAATGAGGTTATAATCAATATTTCAGAATAATTCAAACTCAGATATTGGTGCAGTATCTAATTTTGTATTATTTTGTTCCAAATCTCACCCCATCAAACCTCCCAGTGATTATTTCCAAGATAAAATGAGTTACCACCAGGCTTGCTTCTTAAAACTTAACAGATATAAAAATCAGTCAAACGAGCCAGTTTTTTGAACGGCTTTTTGAAAGGAATGGCTCACCAAGATCCAGCTCACCTCAAAGAGCCATAAATCCCATGTCTAATTTCAGACACAACCTATATCTTCTTCTTCTTCCTGTAAATAATTTTGATATAGTTTTTATGTTTGGATATAGGGTGGTTGTGCAGTTATTATAGATTGATTGGTCCCCGGTAAATCAATAAATCAGTATGTTCTCTGTTTTCTGTGGAGGCCTGAGAGTGACACGAAGTAATGTTGATTTTGTGGGTGAAGCGTGTGTCCACTGTGTGTCCTGCTGCATGTTACCATCATCATCATCATCATCATCAATATTACATGTGGCCTTTGTTCCTCGTGGGCGTAGCCTCTGCCGGGGGGCGTGTGCACGAGGGGTGGGAGCGTGTCGACGTCACCGGTCAGTCCTTTCTGTGAACGCCAAAATAAAACGTCTAAAAACTTTTCTGTCGGACTCATAACTCGACACACATGGCAGCGGCGGGATAAGGCGCAGCGGGAAGCCGTGTTCACCGGGCTGAAGCGGTTGTTGGGACTCGGTTGTGTCCACGCACCGGAGGAGGCTCCTGTTTCCTCCCCGTCTTTCTTTCCCGGGGTCGCACAGCCGAGACAGCAGAGAGCCAGCGGGCTGGAGCCGTTTAGCCGACCTGCTAGCTAACGTCAAGTTGGAAGAAAGTGGAGAAGACGGCGGCTAAACGGGAGCTCATCCGCCTACACAGACCTATGCGACGGACAGCAGGTAACCGAGCTCCCCCTGCTCCTTCCGCCACACCGAATATAAACCGTGATGCGTTTACGCGACTCATTTTAGACATCTAGAAATCTTGATACTGCAACAGCTCTGTCTTGGCTCGTCTGTGGCAGCAGCAACAACAGCATGCGTAGCTTTCCCTGTTTGCTCTTTGCAGCAACTTTGCCCTAAAATCCAAACGGGTTGCTTCACATTGCAACTGCTTTACATCAAAAACCTGTTTTTTTATTGATACTCCTTCACTGTGCGCTGATTGTGCCTCAAAGAGAAATGATAATGGGCTCATCAAGGAGAGGTGGACAATTAATGCAACACACTCACTTTGAAGCAGCTGCTTGTGTGCAGGCTGCACGTCGCCTCTTACTGTAGGATGCTTCCTGCAAACATGTCAGTCAGGTTGAATTAATCAGCAGTTATTTATCAGTATTCAAGACATGGCTGCAGAGATTGGTGAGATGAGGCTGGCCAGGGTTTGCAACACAGCGCTGGTGTGCTGTAGCAATGCGGTAGAGACAGGAGCCCGGTTTGTATTTCCAGAGGAACAGGGGGAAATTGAACCGCTATTATTTATGTTTGGTCGATATGTCACGGGGTCGTGGTCTGCTGACAGCAGCAGGATAGTCCGGCGGAACAAGGTCAAACGTGGACGGCAGAGCAGCACCTCCTCTGCCCGGTCTGTCAACCGCAGTGAGGAGGCTGTGTGAGCTGCCTCTTCCCATGGGGCAGTGTGAACCAGCCTGCCAGGTGAAGAATGCCAATGAATTATTCAGGCACATGCTGCATATGATCAACGTGGCCCAGGAATGTGCATTGCTGCTGCTGCTGGGGACAATAAGAGACTCTCACAGTCTTGTGTGGCTCCTCCAACAAGAATTGCCAGCCTCAGCTTCTCTGACACAAACGCCAGCTTGTAGAGAATATAGCATTGGAAGGCACAGTGGAATAAGAGCTGCACGTCTATTAGAGCTGCTTTGATTCGTGGGGAACGTGCATTTGAAAGTAGTCAGGCTCCCTTTTTCTATTTTCATTTTGAAGTTTATTCTGCAGATGTTTCCAAAGCTCAAGTGGAAAATTGCTCTGAAGATTGCCTCTGGTGGCTCCGAGCAACGCTGTAATCTTCATGGCACTATTCAAATTGATGGGTTTTGCTTGTGGCACTTTGTCTTGTGGTGCTTTGTTTTCCCCGGCAGCTTGTTCTTGTGCTTTTGTTTCCTTGTGTTTAACAGAACGGTGTGCCTGTATGACACTGGACGTTTTAAGAGTAAAAATAGAACTTAATGTCGGCTGCATGCCTGAAGTGTCATGTGCTTCTCAGAGGCTAAATGACTTACGTTGCAGCGAGGACGCCTCCACAAAATATATGGCTGCGTTATAGTCTACGTTTGTGTCCGGCAGTCGATAGTAACCTTTACCTTGCACAATCCTAATCGCCAGCTCTCCTTGAATAAGTAGTTTTAAATGTCTTGCATCATTTCTGTGGTTTAATCTCAATTTCATTACATTTCCCAGGCCAGAGTCCAGACCAGCGTCAGCACGGTGTGTTGTAATAGCTGAGAGGTCATGATGAGGATGCACTTTAGCACACAGTGTAGCTTGTGAACATTTGTGACCTTTTTGGGCCTCTGCTTTTGTAGTTACGTAGTCAATTTTGCTGTAATTGTAGTTGTAAAAGGTGGAGTAGTGGAAGAGAGACAAATGTAGGTGATTATTTTTGTCTGCAGCGGTATAAAAATGGAAATAAGGAACAGTCAGAAACTGGTAGCAGTGTCAGGAGTTTTCAGTCCAAGCTTAGGGCTACAGATTGCTCTGACTACTGTACTGTATTTTTTATATCTTGGGAATGACGCAAGAGAGTTGTTGATGCTCCTGTGCGACCCTGAGACTTCAGGTTTCTCAGAACAGAATCTTGTTTTTTGCTCTTGAACGTAAGCAGCTCCAGAAAACCAATAAGTCTTCGGTCAGAGCGGTTACGTCAAACAACCTTTGTGGTCTCAAAGATTAATTTTCTCCCCTTTTGTCATCTAACCAAGCCTGAAAAAGACCATTTGAACAAGCTGATTTTGCTGCTGTTGCAAACACAGTGCTATTTCAGTCCATCTCCACTGATTGCCTGTGATTTGAAAAGACAGGCTTCTAGTTTGTTGACCTGAGTGAGAGTAAACAGAGCTCTTCAGTCAGTGTTTACTCTGTGTATGTGCGTGTGTTTACAGTCAGTAGCTGGCATGTCTACATCCAGCGTCTGTGTTTGTTCTCATTAGTTTAAATATGTATTGGTCCGCCACTTCAACTCTGTCTCTGGCAAATACTTGCAACACTGATAATACTTAAAGGAGCACTTCACACGCAAAATGACTATTTGTATATCCAGTGTAACCTGAATTCAGAGGCCCAGGAAGAACTCTTCGTGAGTTAGCCTGTGGAGTTTAAGTTGCAGGGTGGATAATTGATTAGTTGATCCTATTAGAGCTGATTAGATCAGATCAATGCATGAGAGGAGCAGCCGCTGCAGAGGCAAAGTTTCAGACCCAGCACAATCAACAGTTAAGGCTGCTCTCAGACCTAGAGTCGTCTCCGTTGGTCTGAATCAGGGACTCAAACAGTGTCATGTGACTGCAGTTGGTTCAGATCCAGGTTGGAACACTTTCTCACCACAAACCAACCGTACCAGAGTTCGTTTGTAACCGGGCCGAGACCACCTCTTCAAGAAGGTCTCGGTCCAGTTGTTTTGGTGTGTTCACACCTGAGTGTGATTGCTGTGTTCACACCTGCCCAAACAAACAGCACTGAGAAGGCAAACGAACTTGAGTTTGAACTGAACCAAACCAAACAGAGCAGGTGTGAACGCACCCTAAGTCTCACTTTAAGTGCTCGGTGCTCTGCTGCTCCGTCTGTGCCCAGAGTACGCTCTGCACTGCGAGAGTGTTGCAATAACTAACCAGACATACTTGAATTCATCAAGAGTTTTCTCCTTTTTTGGATTCTTTGTTCAAAAACAGTTTCCTCAGGAGTTAAACGTAATACAGGATGAGGAGTTGATATACAAATGATCATTTTGTGAGTGAAGTATTCCTTTAAATCGGTAAGATAAATGAGTGTCAGCAATAAGTAACCAAACTAAAATAACAAATACTGTTAGATGGTTGATTTAAATAAAGATATGAGTGAAATAAAAAAAGCACAGTTGAGGTAAAACACAGCCTTAAAACTTGTTGCACAGTCTTGCACTGCCTCTGTCCCATGAGTTGAAGCTATGTCTCCATCCTGACAATCCTCTTTTCTTTCCTCGCTCAGCCTTTGTTTTCTTCTCAGGGATTTTTGGTGTGTCCTAAACAACCCACTGTAATCCCCTTGCAAAATATGCATATAAATGGAGACCTTTCATTCCAAATCCAAATGCTGTGCTACACACTATATTCACAACACCCAATAACTTTCTTTCTTTTTTCTGTGTTTTCCCTCTGTTGCCCTGAACCTCCAGTGCCTTTCATTTTCTCCTTTTCGTCTATGGACTGCCCCGCTTGTCTAAAGCGCTCATGTCACTTGCATTAGACAGCCCGTGTCTTCGGCTTTTCTTTTTTCCCCTCCTGTCTCTTCCCCTTTCTTCTTTTCTTTGTGGCCTGGATGAACCACACAGGGTGCTGCTGCACCTTCACCACCGCTGCCACCTCAGTTTCTCTTCTGGTGCTGCCCTGGATGACTGACAGTCATCGATTGAACCTGTCCATGTGTATCACCCCCTCTCTGTATCCTGCCCCCCCACCCTTCCCTTCCTGTCTCCTCCTCTGCTGTGTTTAGGTGAGTGATGGAGACGAGAGAGTTGACCGTGGTAGCTGGCAGCTTCGTGGGTTTCCAGCTCCTCTTCTCAGTGGCCAGCCCGCGGCTCTCCTCCGCCATCACACCAGGATATGCACGGCTGCCTCCCACCAAGCACACCGAGTGGAACTCCAGGTGTGTCACAGAAATCCACTACACCCCCTCTGTGGGGAGGCTTTTTCTCATATATGTATCTGACCTGTGAACGCTCTGATGGTTTAATCTTGGAACTGTGTGGACACAAAAGCTTTTTATTTTCAGTTTATTTCACGTTGTTGTTAAAAGCTGCAGCAGTTTGTCAGCTCAGAGCCTGAAAACATATCTTTCATCACAGCTCTCTATAAAAGGTTATCATGTTTTCATGTATGATTGGTTGCATCACAATTAAGATAGTGTCCCTCGTCACCTTGTACTGGGTGATTTGCGATGAGACGAAATCCGGCACAAACATCAACAAGACGACCTGAGCTTGAGATCGACCGCAAATACACCAAAATAATTTTAATAACCAGGGCAGGTAAATCAGTCAGTGAGGGAAGTAAATGAGACAGACTCGGGCTTGGCGGGGACGGAGGACTGTTGTCCGTCTGCAGACAGTGAGCAGAGAACAATTTGTAATTACCTTGGCCAGCAGACTTCACTACAAGCCGCTAAAACCAGCCGCTGGTGACTTGACAAGCTGAGTTGCAGGTGAAAACATCTGCCAGCTTGAGTTGAGCTGAGACGGGCCAGTTCACACTGCGGCAACTTGTGAGAGGCGGTACTCTGGTTGTTTGTGAATGGAATCTGTTTTGTGCAGTTTTTGGTAAATCTTTGCTCTCTAGGAACAGAGCTGTCAAATGTATCATACGTGTCGTCAAGTGTGGTGTCTGAGTTAACATTTAAAAAATCTTTTAATGTGGGCCAAGCTTTAGATGACAACCCAGCCAGAAAAACCAGCCAGCAAGTTTACAGCCATAGTTCCACATTTTGTTCTCTTTTTTGCTGAGTTAGATGAGAGGACAGGAAACAGGGTGAACTGGCTGGCCTGGCTCAGTCTGAAGGGTAACTAAACTCACCTTCCACATTCTGACAGAGGCAGAGTGGATGCTTCTCCCTTTTTCCAGTCTTTGTGGTAAGCTAAGCTAACCGGTCTATGCCAACACAGAGCTTATACTGTATCCTACGCTTTAGTCTGACGTGCACTTCCACAGAAATGTAACTACACGTCTTGGTGACGCAGACCTCCTGTCTGGCTCTGTAAGCTGAAACCATTTCCCTCAGTGGAAACAAAGCTTTTATTTACTTTAATTTCACAGATAAGAAACAATGAATTGTGAAGACAATAAAGCCTCCACTAAAATAGCATTTTAAGTCTTGTGTGTGATTTATCCTGGCTTCATATGAGCAGAGGAAATCTCTGCTAGCTGCTAGGCTAATTTATACAATGTAAAATGCCATAGGCTTGTGCTAATAATGTTAGCATGTTGCATTTGTTTGGAAAACGTGTTTAGTATAAGACAGTTGTTTTGTCAGTGAACCTTGTGAGTTGTAATGGAGCCGAATTTTGTAACGTTACCCTTGTTAAATGTTTCTGTTGTTCCTGGTTTCATATGAGTAAAGGAAACGTTTGCTAGCTGCTAGGCTGATTTATACAATGTAAAATGCCATAGGGTTGTGCTAATAATGTTAGCATGTTGTATTTGTGGGGACAATGTGTCCAGATAAAGACAAGTGTTTGTCTGTGAATGCTGCGAGTTACAGTGAAGCTGATTTGTGTTTGAAACTGTCTCTGTTAAGCCATGTTTAATGTGGGTTTAATGTGTGTTTTGAATCAACTAAACTTTACTTTAAATGCTCAAAACAGTGTAGGCCAAGTACGTAGGGTCTGCAGCAGAAGAATAAATCCTGCTTAACCCCCAGTGCAATGGATGGAAGCAGAATATTTTGTTACATAAATACATGTTGTGAATTTTTGCAATTAATACATCTGTCTTTGTTAAATACACTTTAACTTTTTATTTAACAACACTCTGGAGATAATGAAAATGTTTAGATCACAGGAGTCAGACACAGCCACTGCTGGAATCTTGTGCTACAAACAGCGTAACACTAATATTATTAGTGTCATCTAATCTTTATCTGCAACTGTGCAGGAATACTGGGTTGAAACAGGATGAATAGAGATGCAAAGGAGCATTCAAATGTTGATGTGGAATTTGAATGTCAACGTTGTGAATGAAGCTTTGAAGCCTAGAACAGTACAGTACAGTCCTGTCTGAGACGCACCTCCCTAGAATAGTGTTGTTTCAGAACATTGCCGAGTCATGTCATCCTGACGGGAGTGACCGGTGTTGAGCAAACACAAGTTTTTGTGGTAACGCATGTCCATTGCGTTGGCCTCTGACGTGCCTCTGGCCAAATCATCATCCCACACACAGCTACAGGCGTGATGTGATTGGCCGGTGGAGCACGAAGTTTAAGTTTCGTGCAGAAACCTCGGGTGAAGTTCAGAGGGCAATAATTTTTAGTTGCATAACATCTTTCACTGACTTAGTTATTTTCTTCTCTCTCCTCCTTTTTGTCTGTCTCTCTTTGCTGCCTGAAGTGCCCAAGGATAAGCATCCATTCATTCAGCTATAGCTTACATTAGCCTCTCTGTCCTCATTTGAAGGTACAGAGTGTATTGAAGGAATAGTCCAAAGCCAAAGTCAAAGGGCGAGCTCTGATGGTTCACTACAGAGTGGCCTACTGTTGCATAACCGCCAGCTCTGACTGTGTCAGTGTGTTGTTTATGTAACCACAACTTAAGTGCAAAGAGAGGAGGGAGAAAGCATTTCCAAAGAAAGAGCAGGGTCGACAGCCTGATATTGAACACAGCTGCGGAATCCAGAAGACTGTTGTTAATATTGCTGACTTCTCTGTTGTTTCTGTTCTCTGTTTTTAATTGTGTGTTCTTTGGGTTTTATAAATCTAATTAGAAACTTCTCAGCACAAACACAAGAACCAGAGAGCGACTCTGAGGATCGTGACATAACCTGCACTGACAGCGTTATTGACACTCGGTTTTACCAACTTCCTTTAGCCGAGTTCCTCCATGGCTGTTCCATTTTTAGACACTGCACTCTGATTTAGCAGAAATAAGTGCATACAGCGTCCAGTTGGGTGAAAATATTCGCTGGCTGGGGGATAAGGAGGGCTGTTGAAACTGTAGTCCCACTTCACACTGCCTGTACAAGGTGGGAATTTCACGGCATTATTTTCCTTAGCTGTTCTTTATCAAAGATATAAGGGACAGCCGGCAGGACGGGACCATGGATGAGACATTGTGACGATGTGTTATGTGTGCAACCCAACGCTGAAAGATTTGAAATGCAAATAACATTAACATGTTGTATTTGTTTGGAAAATGTGTCCAGATAAAGACAAGTGTTTGTCTGTGAATGCTGCGAGTTATAGTGAAGCTGATTTGTGTACCAGCGTCTAGTTGGGTGAAGGTGTTCGCCGGGCGGGGGATAAGGAGGGCTGTTGAAACTGTTGTCCCGTTAGCAGCTAACTCAAAAAAAGAAGAAGAGCAGACAAAAATGTTCGAATATTGGGAAAACAAGGAGGTCCAGGAGGTCCTTACCTCCAAAGAGAGATGGTAAATAATTGTTACTGCCAAATTAATGCCATTTTTATCTTTTATAAAGACGCATATGTAATATGTATAGGATTTCTTCAGTATTCATTTACAACGCCAAATTATCCCCAAAGGTCTCTCCCTTGGTCAAAATGAACCTCATAATTCAAATAGTAAATAAAGCAGTTTCATGTTAAATCAGTGTCTCTCCAGCGCTCTTTGGCTGACACAGGACGTCGAGGGGTTAGCTGAGCTGCAGCTAACGTTAGCTCAGCTTGTTCCTCTGATAACTTAAGATCCAGGCGTCTGGTGACTGAAGTCTTTGATGATACAGCCAATGACACACTTTAAAAGATCTAAAGTGATGGTGACTTGACTTCAAACAGTAAGAAAGTAGTCGGCAAGAAATGTTGTAATGTCCGGTCACCCGGCCGACAGACGGCACTTGTGGAAATTTCTGAGTAACAGCCTCATCCAGTCGTACAGTAGCTGATCTGTAGAGCCAGTCTTGGCCTGGGCTCAGGCCAGCAGCTGCAGCCTGTGGACAGGGACTGCTGTACTCCAGAGGCTGCATGGTGACAGTGGAGGAACTGTGATTCTGGCAGGGGAGAGATAAGGGCCACTGGACCTCTGAAGTATCTTTTCAGTGGTCCAGATAACCACTCCAAAGGTCAGGGGTGAGACTGCATGACGTATGATAAAAAGAAGTTACAGCCATGTAGACACAGAGGATAACACAGACATGATTATACTGTATGCAAAGACATGTAACGAGACAGCAGAGACTTAAGCACCCCTTATGTTAATCATTAACCATTAGTTACAATCAAAGACGCACCAATTGTGAAATTCAGGCAGATACTGTTGTTTAAAATAACATTTAATTGCCACTATCAGTATGTTTTTTGTTGTGGTTGTTTCACAAACAACTCCTCTCGTCTCTTAGAGACTGTCCATAGCTCAGTGTTGTACACGTGTCCTCGCTTCAGTCTGTAGGTGAAAGGTCAGTTTCTCCATATAGTAGGTTCACAATGTCCTAATTTTAACCTTTGCTCAAAATCTTTTGGGAGTTTATGAACTACACATTTGTGGATAGTTTAGAGTGACAGTTTAGAGTTAGTTAAGGAGCTAATTACATATTTTTCAAGCCAAGGAAACAAGTGGGACCGTTTCCAGTACATTAAGACATAAATGTTTTGTATTTGTATTTCTTATTACTACGTAGCATTAGCAGCTGGCTTTGTAACAACAACAGGAAAGATAAGCCGAGTGGCGAACGTTAAACACAATACGTTAATTGGCAGTTGTCAGATAAGAACTCACTCGACAGCGAAAACGTAGGCGTGGATGGACAGAGTCATCCAACCAGGTGACTCTTCTATTGATCTAAGCAGAAGACTGACAAGATAAAGGGAGGAGGTGTGTGCTTAATGGTAAATAAGGACTGGTGAGACAATATGAATGGGAGGTGCCGTCCTGTTCCTGCTCGCCCTGCGCCACAAGGAGAATAAACACTGCCGTACACCATTCAGAGGTGGTTGCAGAGCAGTGTTGCCTGTGTACAGTATGGGAGGAGTGACCATGCTGTTGCTGGGCTCTGCTGTGTGCCACAAATGGAGTGCCACTCATCCTGCGACAGATTAATATTCAGACCTGCTTCCCATTTCGATTTCTCACTTTCGTAAACTCCTGTAGAGTTTGGAGGCTATTTTGGAGGGGGTGTTATCACATCCATGCCGTTTTCTGAAATTCCTATTTTGATTTCTTTACTCTTAAAGTGTCCTGGCTGAGTATATCTTATCTTAAGTCCTCATAACTGACCTGTTTAAAGTCATTTAGTTCTTCATTACACCACCTTTTAAATGAGCTCAAATTCAGTCATACACATTTATGAAATGACCTTAAAAGGCATAGTCGGACTCTTTTTTTAAAGTGGGGTTGTATGATGTATTTATCCATAGTCAGTGTATTTCCTAGGGATGCATGATATTGGATTTTTGCCGATATCCAATTTGACGATATTTAACAACTCCTTTGGCTGATAACTGATACCAACATCAATATATCTACTTATTTCTCTACCTAATTTAGTGATCATCAAGTCTCTCCTGTAGTGGAATTAGCATCATATTATGCATGTATACTCTTATCGTGACGGCCCACCAGCAGATGGAGACATGAAATATGATACTTTTCAATGTATGTAATATTCATTCATCCCTGCAAATTACGAAAAAGCATGTTGGCCCGTTCATTTTAAAGCTAATTTTGGCCGATAGAGGCTTTAAACATGCCAATATTATCGTGCAGTAGATGGTCAGCACACTCCCAGTTTGGAGAAGCAGGCAGGAGCACCGCCACAGAAGCTCAGCAATGTACTGCTGTGGATGGGGTCAGTAGCAAAACATATTTCAGCCACTTCAAAAAGGGCCTACCTAAAAAAAAAAAAAAAAAAAAAATCAATATCAGTCTAACTGGACGCTGCATTGAGAATATTTTCACCGCGTCATCTCGTCATCAGACAGCCCTTTCCTTTGGTGCTGCACTTTCTCATCCGTACGTATTGTTATTCAAAAGCACAGCTGTGCCGTGCACTGTATCACCGCAGGTCAGCTGTTTGGGTCAGAAAGTGCTGTTGCGCCATCTGAGTAAAAACAAAACTTCACTTTTCTCAAGATCTCAAGGATGGTGCGTGCTGGTGTTTTTCCAGGTTGTTCAAACAAAGAAATGAAAACAGCTGTGGCGAGCAACACTGAATATAGACACCAACACTTCGCCCGCAAGGCTGAGACAACTCAGCGCTTGCAGTGAAGATTTCTCTTACAAGAATTATGTGAAAGCACCACCAAATCAGTGAGAGTATCTTTCTGAGGAGCACTGCTGTACCAAACCATCAGGTAAAATAGCTTAATACCTACAAGTAAATAAGACAACTTACCAAACACTGAGTAAAGTGTGAAGCGCATCCTCTGATTCAGATCCTGAAGTGTTGTAACCAAGTCCCTCTCATGGCAGCAGGATCTCTGGGTCTGTGAGCATGTGTTTACATATTACACAGTCAGCTTCTGCTCTTTCTCAGCCTCCAGTTTCCACAGAAGTTCCCCATCCTCTGTTTTTTCAGCCCGTTCAGTGTCCCTCTGCAAAAATGTTTCCTTTGAATACTCTGGTTCACAAAGGTATCGGTTTGTCTCCATAGGAATGTCATTGTGTCATCACTGTAAGTTATTTTATCTTCTTGTATTTGTCGTCTCTTTCGTAAACTGCTAAAAGTCAGGCCCAAACATGAAAGAAAATCACTGCTGTAAGAGCCTTTGTATGAGATATGATAAACTATAATTTCCTCTCTAAATAATATTTTATAGTGCTGTTAGAACACCAACAAAAATGACCCAATTTTTACTGTATAGTAGGGGTGTGCCATGTCATCTCATTAATGATAATGCTGGTATAATTTTAAATAAGATATGAAAAATTCATATGATATTTCGACTTGCTGACATATTGACGTCACACTGTTACCACGGAAAGCACAAGCATGACTGAAAGCTAAATTATTACAGACTCCTTGGTGGTTCCAAAAAGAGGAGCAGCTTCAGGAGTCTGGAATAAACTGTGTGATTATTCGAGGAGCAATGGCAGAGCATAAAAACGGAGGGAAATCAGCTGTTGATTTATATGTGTAGATCCCAGGGGACATGTTTTGTATTTGGGAGCTGTTTAAATGTGTAATTTGTTGAACTATTAATATTGTAACAGAATCTGAATCTCACTCTGAGTCACTGTTGTTGTTCACAAACTAAAGAAATCAGAGATCATTTTTATTTAGTTCTTTAGAATATTATTATTACAAAAATACCCTAAAATATTGCGATATTATTTTAGGTCCATATCGCCCACCCCTACTGTGTAGAGCTTGAACGCATCAGTGCAACCTCCATTAAGTGTTAGTTTCTGCTAGGGCTGGGCGGTATTCGCGGTGACGGTAACTTACCGCAGTAAGCATGAGCCGCGCTACTGCTTTTGTGGTTACCGTCATACCGCAGTGTTCCGGCTACGGCGGCAGAATGGGGCCCCGTTTCTGCTAACACCTATCAGGTAACGTTATCTAGCTCCACTCCTGCTGATGATGCTGATGCATTTTCAGGGAAACAGCAGGGTGCATCTTGGCGGTTTCATAGTGAATTTGCTGCATCTCTTAGTCCCAAAAGTGTCCAGGGAAGATATCTGTTTGTCAGGACGAGGGGATGCTGTCTCGAGCCCTGCTTCTCAGCCTGCACAAAACTGATATGACGCAACAGAAAAACATCAGCCATGTCATCAGTAAATGTCACCTTACCCCCGACAACTATGCTAATATTTGTCATTAACTCATATTATTCTGCCATCATATTTACGCCTTTGCTCTTTTTTGTGTGCGTCCACAGGCTGGTGTCGACTGTGCACGCTCTGATCGTGGGGTTGTTCTGTCTGTACATCCTGTGGTTCGATGATGAGGTCAACGCCAACCCTGTCTGGTAAGAGGAAAACAAATGCATAAACAAAACATCCAGCAACACGGCAATACAATGAAATGAGCCAGGGAAATAATATGTGACATGCAAACAAATAAAACCCTCAGAAACACAAAAGCAGTGATTCTGTATACGCGTTGGAAAGGACAAAAAACCCTGACACATTATGCCTTGTCACTTTGGCAGGCTAAAAAAAAAAATGTGTGAATGCTTTAGGCACTTTTAGGAGAAACCTGTCTTCTCACATCTGCCTTTTCAGACTGGCAGCCATGACTAGCTCACAGGGGAAGGGAGGAAACAGATGAAGGGATGAAGATGGGAGGTGGGAGGTAGTGAAGGATCGTCAGGGCTGGTAGTTAATACCTTTGGAGAGATGACGATGGCGTTCCCTTCATCGGAATGAAAGAGAGAAGGGGAGAGGACGGATCTAATGTGTCAGCGGCGTCTCGGGGGAGTTGTAGATTCAGTGGATTTAGCCTTTGATTATTGTCTTTACTGTCTTCTCTCTGTGTCTGTCTCCCACTCTCTCTCTGCTACTGCTGACTGTGTTATTTGCATCAATGAGCCCTGAAAAAAGAGAAGTGGTGATTTCCCTCATTTCTTTCTCCTCTCAAATATCTCAATCAGTCTTTTAAACATTTCTCCTCAGTCTTTATTTCGCTCACTTCTCCCCTATATTCTTACAACACTCCTTCCTTCCTTATTTCGCTTTTCCTTTTCCCTCTGTCTCGCTTCCTCTCTGCCTCTCAGACTAGAATCCCTCCAACAAGGCTCCTTTTCATAGCAAACAACAGCAGCCTTCTCGCCCCCCTCTCTGTCTCTTCATGTGGACCCCCCCCACCCCACACACACACACACACACACACACACACACCACCAGCCCTCCATGCAGCCTCCCCCTGCCTCTAGCTGTCCGTTGTACCCCACATCTCAGGCTGTCGAATCAATGCAGCACACCTCCCTCGCTTTCATTGTCTCTGCGTCGGCCCCGGCCAGCATCGCTGATGGAGTGAAAAATGGGAGAAAGGAGAAAGCGGGGGGTTGGATGGGTGGTTGAGTGGGGGGGGGGTGAATCATAGAGGCTCTCTCCCTCCTCCTGATGCTGCAGATCTTCATCTGCTCAGTGTTCAGGTGCTGAGTATCTTACTCCTCCTCCCCAACTCCTCCTCTTTGTGTTTACATGTTAGTTTTAATGCACTTTATTCTGTCATAGAATTTCCTTCAGCCTGAAGGAGGAAAATCTAATTTATTTATTAGTGGAAATAGTTCAGTGCCCGTTTTAAACATGCCTGTTCAGAGCTGGATGATTGCTTGGCCTGTGGTGTTGCTGCTTGTAGCTTTCTCCAGAACCACTCAACACTCGATTTCGAGCTTCTTTGGGTCCCGAGCAACACACCGGTCCCCCAAACACCTACCTTTATTATGATATATTGAACTATTTTGCTATTCTTACTCATTGTACCCCGAAATAGTGTGCAAAAGCCATCTCTGTGTCCTACTCTGCATTTACCTGACAGAGACATGCTACTGGTTACGTTGCAGAATCAGATTTTACACAAAATGTAACAAATCAAATGTGCTGCATTATTATTTATTTAATTTATCTAGCATTTTAAAGCTCCACCTTCAACAGACGTAAAGTAAATGTATGTGCTGATTAGGGCTGTGCGACATGACGATACATATCGTGTGACGAGACAAAAATGTCTATAGTTTTCATATTTTGCTCTATCGTTTATATATTGTATACAAATTACACTTTTTACGGCAATATTTTTCGGCATTTGGTCATTTTATTGACAACAACTTTTTTTTCATTGGATTAAAATGTGCTATATCGGGATAGGTATTGTTATCGGGATATGAAATGACTTATATCGGGATGATTTTGGTCATATCACCCAGCCCTAGTGCTGATAATGTGTCTCTTTTACTCTTCAATTTAATTAAGAATTTGAATGTAGGACTTTAACTGCATTAAAATGCTCAGCTTGGGGTGCTTGCTGCTGCGTTCCAGGCGTCGCACCCTGAAAAATAAGCGCTCAGGAACGTGTGTGCGCCGCAGCAGTTTTGCTCTGCCGTTTGAGCGCGTCTGTCTTTCTTCTACATTGAAAACAGTGAATTTGAGGGCGCAAAAAAGCAGCATGTGTGCGGCCCCTGAGGATTCTTCCTTGACTTTGAGACGCACCAAGAGATTCCTCGCTTTATTATCGTTAGATTTTGGTGTTCCAGTTTGAGCCTTGCAGTTTGCTATGACTGTAGCTCCTTACTTCCTTCTCTCCAGACTCAGAGTGAGGTTTATTGCCAAGAAGGTTTAATGTGTTTGGTGTGTACAATACACACACGAGGAAATATAAAAATAAAGGCAAACTAGCACAAAAGTCAAGAACATAAATATAGAAAGGGAAATGAAAAAACATACTATAATAATATGTGCCATGTAACTGTTGTATAATGAGTAAGCTGTACAGTTTTGTGCAGGTCTTTGTTCTCATGTTGAATTTCCTAACTGATCCCCTGCACCCACCAGCACCCCGCCGATCCCCGGCAGTATCCTAATGCTATAAAGCTCATCTTATTGCAAGCAGAGTGGTGCAAGCAATAATTCTCCAGTCAATCTGATTGTATTACAGCATCATTAAGACCCGTCACACAGCAGCATTGTTCTCTCTCCGCTGCTCTCAATGCAGCGTGAGTGGCCCGAGCCAGACTGTTAGAAACCTGCATTGTGTTCAGCTGCAGCTCAGGCTCTTTCAGTGTGTCACTCTGGCTGCTGGCCGCGCGGGCCTTGGCGGTTATTATAATCCATTCAGTTAACAAGCAGCATGTCTGCCTGCCCCGCCTCTGCTGCACTTCTTGATTGGTTTATCTTGGACTTGACTTCAACATGTGTGTGCGAGGCCATCTGAGTAAAGCCAGGGACCAAAGTTCAGGGTCGTGTTGAGTTGAGGTCAACTTGGATTAGATAAAATATTTAACCTAAAACTTTCCAACACATTGCAACACAAGACATGCCAGAGCATTTTGTGCTCTTATCCTAGATGTCTAGATAAATGCTGCCTGTAAGTTAGAGGTTGTGCATTTGTGATCTATGATCATGCCCCATTTTGCTTTGTGTTCTGCTCCATTTATGCACAAGTTTCATTCAGATAAACATTACCCAAAAGCTTCAAGACAAATTTCACACCACATAGCTTTGAGTCCTGCTGTCAGAAATCAGCAGACAGAAAAACAGATTGCACATCTGCACCTCCACACCCCGTAAGTAATGTTTTAATGTAGGTGTGTTTCTCCCTGATCAGAAATGCAGCCTTACGAACTGTTGGTGAGTTGGTTTATGTTCAACGCACAGAGGCTGTGTGTCCCAAAAACCACAACTGAGACATATATTCTGAATGTGCTGTGTCCAAAAAGAAACCCAAAATATGTCGACATATCCCACATGTCCGAATTGCAAAATGCTGTAAGGCCTAATTCAGAATATTCCGAACAGAATATGCAGTTTACATGAGCTGTATCAAATTCGAAATATTGTCATATTTGAAATAATAGTGTAATATCTGTGCACACATTTCGTGTAAACATTGTCACCGTCAGACTTTAGCTCCAAGCTGTAATTAGTCATCAAAGCTCCAGATCAGCCATCAATGGGTGTGTCTCACAGTCCAAAGATTTAACCACGTCTCTCTCACGGTTGTCAATGTTCGTCGCAGCAGGCGGCTCAAAACCACACCGTGTAAAGCAGCTGTAAAGCCATAGCTTAGCTGGGAGGCAGCCGAGGGAACGTAACCATCACCAGGATGAATGAGAGAGTAGAATACAGTATGTTACAGGTGATGTAACGCTGAACAACCTGCATTAACACTAATGCCTGCCATACACTGGAAGACTTTGAAAGACTAAAGTCTGACACCCTCTCACATCATAAAACAGTGTAAGTTTGTAGTCACACACTGTAAGATTTTGCAAAGACTGGGGATCCTGCAGGGTCAGTATTAACAAGACTAAAACTAGATTCCTTTTGAGATAATTTCCCATCCTGCTCCTTGTGGAAAATGTCGCACCAAACTCCCTTAAAGAACTACGACATTTTAACAATTCCTTATGTGTCTGCAAAAATGCACAACTCTAGAAACACAAGACAAAAGGCGCCACATGTCTTCAGTTTTCTAGTCATTTCGGCATCAATATCATCCATACACAAACTGTATTTTTGTACAAACTTCAAACTTGTGCTGGTTGGTGGATCAGATACACGCTGAATTAAACAATGACTCTTCTTCACTCCACACCTCCACCAGTTTTCTCCTTTTCCATACAAAGGAACCGAGACTTGTTCATGTTCATGTGCCTCCCCGGAGTCCACTCCACGCTGCATGCAGAGCCCCTTTTACACTGCCAGATTTTCAGCGAATGTTGGGCCTGGTGGAGTCCTGGTGGAGCAGCGAGCATTTAGACACACAGAGCCGGATTGAGGTGCCCAGTTTTCCACTTCGGAGGGTAGACATATTGGAGGAACCTTTTTGGTTTAAAGAGTGGCGGTGGATAAACAGGAAACAGCTGATAGCGGGAATTAGCGAGCAGCTAGTAGCAAGAGGGAAACACAAACCTGACAGACACTGTAAAGATGAGCAACTGGGGAGACAAGGAATTGCGCGCCCTCCTTGTCCTCGCAAACAAAGAGGCCATTAACCGTCAGATGACGGGGACGGTGAAGGACGGGCCGACTTACGAGAGAATCGCAGAAGGACTGACTAGCCGCGGCTTCCCTCCCACGTCCCTGTTTACGTCACATGCTGAGCTACACATTTTGTTACTTGCTCACGCCCCCCATTGCCCCGAAAAAGGCACATTCTGTATAAACAAAGGTAGGTAGGCGGCATTTTGCTGCACTCCCCGATTTTGTTTTTATACTGCCAATGCTGAAAAAAGACTGATTGGGCTTCCTATTTAAAAAGGACTCAAATGTCCACCCTCTGGACTTTGGACTGAGCCCTCGGGGACTTCAGTTGTACGTTCTGTGACATTTTCACCGTCTTCATGCAAAGTCTGCGAGGGCAGAGTTCACAAAGCCACTCGACAGTTTCACTGTTGCATATTTAACATATTTAAACATGAATTCGTTCAGATCAAGGCATTATAATTCCTAAAGGCCGTAGAATATTATAATTGTCCCCCTGCTGAGAAAAAATGACTCCTGGACCACATTTTTTAAACAAAAAAAAAAGAGTAAATTCAACAACTTTTCCTGAGTCACTGGTGCATGTCACTAAGGATCATGTACAAGTTCATATTAGCGGTTCTTGCATAAGGCCCATTGAGTCAGCACAGTTAAAGGGCTCCTCATATGTCTTCAGGCCAAATTCCAGTCAGTTAGCCATACATAGAGAGAGGAGCACAAGTTTCCTGTACATTAAATTAAGTGCAGCTGGATCTCACTGATGTTATTATCATTAAGCCTTTGGACTGTGTGGTGGCAGCCCGGCAGACTCTCTGACTATCACACTATCTGATAGGTGGGCTGTTATCCAGTCTTATATTTGCCTGCTGCATTTCTAAGTGCAGCGGTAAAGTGATACGACTGATCAGTTAACAGAAGGAGCTGTCTCTTGTGAAACAGACATTAGATTAAAAACAACATGGATATGAGATGGATGATAATGTGAGAGGGGGCTGGTATAGTAAGACAGGGTCCAGGACTTAAAAGGTTGTGTTTGATTTGGGTTGTTAAACTTGTTTAATTTGATTAATTTGATTGATTTGATCAAGGTTTGTATTAGGCCTATATTTTATCTCCAAGTGCACGTCACACACTGAGCGAGCCGCCTGTTAATGACGCTGTGGGCTAATGGGCATGTAGCTACTTCCATGTTTCACATGATACATCATGTTTGTAGTCGACCAATGAAGATGAGTTTACATATCACCTTGGGTTCGTCCTTCACCTTCTCAAAATGATCCCACACTTTGGATTTCCTGCCCGACATGTTATTAACTAGCCTGTGGAATAACCGCAGGTACCAGCCCTGGAAATTAACCTGACGAGGACACTTCCTGCGTCTGTCCTTTCAAAGCACCTTTCCAGATGTAAAATACTTTCATTCTGTTACATATTGAGAGTTTGGTGTAAATATATTTGCTTAGTGTTCTTGTTTACTTTTCTAACTTTTACTTTTTTTCACATGAACACTGCAGAATTGTCAGTTACTGTTTTTAAACTGTAAAGCCAGCCACAGATTCACTCTCGTTTGGCGTTTCGTTCATTATATTTGCATTTTTTTCTGTGCCGTGTCTCGTGATGCCTGCTGTTTACAGTCTGGCACATGGTTGATACCTTTTTATAAAGTCCCGATATCACCTGAGGGCTGTGGAGGTACACACCCAAAAACATCCCGAACACAGAAAATACAGGCAGAGGGTGGAGTCAGAAAAACACCGCCACACTGAGAGTGGGTCAGAAGTCAGGATTGAAAGGGATTACAGTTTTTTGAGTTTATGCATTGCTGCGTAGTATATCTTTAAATTTATTTTTTAAATGATGAAGATTCTTTTTTTATTTTGTATTTTTTTTTTAGATATAGATTTAGAGAGACAAAACATTCATCAACAATTGGGGATGGGAGAAAGTTGTTTTTTTATTAAACAACACTAATATTGCAAATACACATTAAACTTTTGGTAGCTTATGAGAAAAATAAATCAATTGCTTCGTTTTTAGTCCACAAAATACGTGTTGCTGCAAACACAGTCAGCATATATTCATACATTCAACTTGTACTCTGCCAAAGTGCTGATAGCAAGATGATACAAAGGCTAACGGTGTGCTGAACAATATCAGATGAAACTTTGGAGGATAAAATTTGACAGTGGTGTGTTCAGGGTCATCTGGTGGGTAAGGTGAGCTGTCGTACAGTACAGCACAGGTGTGTGTGTGTGTGTGTGTGTGTGTGTGTGTGTGTGTGTGTTTAAAGTGTGTGTGTTGGGGGTTCTGTTACACAGACGTTCATCCAGTCATTTGCTACGCGATACGTCGCTCCTGATACCAGGATCGGATATCTATTGAAGAAGAGACACCTTCATTGTCGTCTCTAACAGATGTTATTTGCTAGGACACCTAACAGTCACCAGAGCAGTCACTGCTGATTACTGTTTGTTCACAAACAAACACCCCGAGGTTCAAACCTTGTGTGTGGCAACTGTGTGTTTGGTCGACGTGCTGAATCATTGCAGTGACAGTCAGTGGTGTTTATAATGTGAATATCTGGGTGTTAAATGTTTCATCTGCAGTTTTCTGTAGTGGTCTAAGTTAGACGGGTGGAAACGGGGCTTATAGCAACATTACCGTCTAATGGTGTAACTTCATTACTCACTCAGTGACTCAGCGACTGACTCTCGTATTTATAGGGCTGGCCCATGCTTTGCTGCTGTCCAGCCAGAAAGAGTCCGTCATAAAGATGCTCTGATATGTTGCTCAAAGAGCTGTTTGTCATGTTCAGGACACACAAACAAGCTCAACTTCTTTCACAGCCTCGTAGACATGCTGCTCTTTTTAATCAAGACCCTTTATCACTGTAAGCTCATCAACATCACGACTATCAGACAATCAGCCTTGCCCTTGAACGAGCTCTCGACGTGATTCATGCTTAATGTTTTAGTCTACTTACATAAAGTCGTTTGCAGAATTGCATCAGGTTCTCAGTGCAGAAGTAGATTATCGATCAGAGGAGCACAGTGTGAGTGCTCTTTCAGGAATGGTAAGTAGCTTCCCCTCCCGGCTTGTTTGTCTTGTGTTTCAGCTGTGTGGAAAGTTTACTGACTGTTCTTTGCTCTTCCGCAGGGGTGACCCCAGACTCGTCAAACTAAACGTAGCCATAACCTGTGGTTACCTCCTTTATGGTGAGCTATTTTTGTTTGTACCTCTGTTGAACACTTCTGCTTGTGTACAGTCAATGAGCGCAGTCAGTCAGTGTGCTGTATATGGTGTAAACACAAAGAAGAGGGACTTTAACCTGAAGTGACCTGATTAGAGTTAGAAACACTCAGTGCTGGGCGTGACAGCTATAAAAGACATCTGGCAGCCTGCACTTTGATGTGATCGAAAATCAAAAACTTATTTTGGAAACGGAGGGAACAGTGTGAGTCAGACGGTGCCTCTCATGGAGTATTTTGTCGAGCCTGGATACTCCACTCAGACTGTTTTATAAATTAAAGTTTATGACGTCAGTTTAAAGCTGGAGTGCTGAACTTTTGTCGCCCCCTTCTGGCAGTGAGAGTAATTACACACACTTTCACAGAATCACATAACGATGACTGAAGCATTGAGAAAACAAAATTAAAAAGCAGTGCCACACAGAAAAACAATAACTCAAAAAAAAGCCAGTCTTGCAAATATCCAAGTTTCGTTCTGCCTGTTCGACATAAAACACATCACTTCCTGTGAACCTGCACAGGAAAGCCGCCACAGACACTGAGAGTAATACTTGGTCCTTTTCAGCACCCTAAAAACGGACTCAGAGTGGTGACTTAGCATTTTTTGCACATATGTGAACACTACAAGAGAACACAGACCCCTCTGAAGCGAACCGAACCGAGTCCTCAGTGCGGCAAGGACGCAGGACGAGGAGTAGTTCAGTCCACAGAAGATACTGCACGTCTCCAGATGTGGAATGTAGAAAACAAGGCTAAGTTTATTTGAGAGCGAGGAGCTTCGTAACCACACTGCAGTGTCACATCAAAGTAAAAACAAAACATCAATATATATTATACATAGTGTGAACAGAAAGAGAACTGACTCCCTTTTCTGTCGGTCCACTTTTTGGTGCACTTTCAGAGGACTAAGGTTTGGTTCGTTAAAAAAGGACAAAATGTGAAAACACCAATCAGCATTGCGTGAACTCGTTTGGCAACAGCTTGTCTGTGACGCTCATGTATACGTCCCGCACTCCAGCTTAAATTTTATGGCACATTTTAAGCCTCAAATGTTTTCCTCAAAGTCAACGACAGATTTTTTGTCATGTTTAACTTAATTTAGATTGAATGCATATTCAGCTGCAGAAGAGGCCGTCTGCACTTTGAGGTGTGAAATTTAAGGTGCACTGATAAAAGAGAAACAATATGAAGGGCACAATATGAGTGAGAAAGTGGTGTTGATACCTTGTTTTGTCTCTCCCTGACTCAGACTGCTTAAGAAATGGAAGGTTATGATAAATGTGTCCACACTTTCTGCCTGTATAAATGTTCTCTACATTTCTGCCTCTTCTTTGCTTTTAAAGGCAGTTGTGTTTATAATCATGCTATCTGTCAGTGTGCCATCTCCCTGACCAACCTTTCCCCCTGTCCTCTAGACCTTGTGCTGCTAGCATGTAACTGGAGCACTATGGGAGACAGCTTTTTTGTCTGTCACCACTTGGCGGCGCTCTATGCATATGGATATGTGCTGGTGAGTCAACCACTCCTCAAAACCCCAGAGTGTACAACAGGGTGTCTGTGGCTCCTTAAAGAGTCTTTAATGTCTTTAAATTCATTTGCATTTGATAAATATTAGGATTTAAAAGTCATTAAGTCGTCTTTAGTTTGAATTTGTGAGGTCTTAATTGCAACATTTATCTAATTTTATTTATTCATCTTCAAGTTCTTTGTGTTGAAATAAATCAACCAACTTTTTCACTGGAATTAATGCTGTCTTTTTCCAAAATGTGTCATAAATTTAGATGAAATATTATTTTGTAAAGGACTTAAAAAGCATTAAATTTATGTGTCCGATATCTGTAGACATCCTGTACAAACTTCAATAGCAATTAGAGACACTATATTATTTATATATCGTAATGTATCTGTGTCATTAGCGTGACTGTGTGTGTGTGTTTGGTCATTGCAGACACGTGGCGTGCTTCCCTACTTTGCCAACTTTCGCCTCATTTCAGAGTTGTCCACACCTTTCGTGAACCAAAGGTGAGTCAGCCTCACTGGAGACATATTCCTCTGTTGGTCAACATATCCCAGGATTCAAACCACCCTGTGTTTGACGTATTTTGTACTCCAACATTTCTAATTTGGGTTGCATTAGACTTCCTCCTTGTCTGTCGTGTTGATGGACAGGATCATAAAAATACTGTCAAGTGTGTAGGATTTTGGGGGATACATTGGCTGAAATGTAATACAAGTAGTATGTTTTTCTCAGTGTAAACTCACCTGAAATTAAGAATCATGGAGTTTTCGTTACCTTAGAATGAGACGTTTATATCTACATAGGGAGCACGTTCTTGTTTATGGAGATCGCCTTGTTCACCGTTAGGGCTGCAACGATTAGTCGACTAATCAATGACTAATCGACTGTTAAAATAATCAGTGACTATTTTAGTAGTCGACGGTTTGAGTCATTTTTCATAGAAAAGTACTATAAAAGTATCCCAAAATACTCTTATTGCAGCTTCTTACGTTCAGATATTGGCAGCTTTACACACTCTCCCATGACGGTGAACTAAAACTCTTTGGCGTGAGTACAAAACAGGACATTAGATGACATCATTATGGGGTTTGGGAGAGACATTTTTCAACATTTTAACACTCGTTCTCGTCCTCCTCCGCTCATATGGGTCAGGGTCGCGGGGGCAGCAGTTTCAGCAAAGAAGCCCAGACAGTCCTCTCCCAGCCACTTCCGTTAGCTCTTCCGAGGGAACCCTGAGGCGTTCCCAGGCCAGCCGAGTGATGTAATCCCACCAGTGTGTCCTGGGATGGCCCGAGGTCTCCCCGGTTGGACATGCCCAAAACACCTCCCAAAGGGCGTCCGGAAGGCATCCTTACTAGATGCCCGAACCACCTCAACTGGCTCCTTTCAATGTGGAGAGCAGCGGCTCTACTCCGAGCCAAGATCCCGAGATACTTAAACTCTCTCTGCAGTATGGGTGACAATAAAGTTACTCTTGATCTCAAACCCTCCTGAACAATGAACACTGAAGGAATTTTAAGTTTCTAAGACGTTTCAGCTGGTTGCAATTTGCAGTCCTCAACACTAGATGCCACTAAATCCCCCTAAACCTCACACACTGATCGTTTAAATGTGGATATGACAACTTTGAACATTCCATTTGTTTTAATGTCTCTTGAATGATACACACTTCAGTGATGATTGGGTTTTTAAGTGCTTAAAGAAACATTCATGAATTTCAGCCACTTTATGCAGACTGCGAATATTCCTTTTCCTCACTTGGGAGAGAAAAGGTTAACAGAGACAAGAAACTTCACTCAGCTGACATTTTGCAGTGGCGTGTTGCCGAACCATGTGACGGCTGAAGCCAGCTAGAAAGTGAGGTCATGCACATGAAAGCAAAGAGAGTTGCTAATTAATATGCACACGCCACCAACTGGACAGTGGTGTGAATTACTTAAAGCCGTAGATCGCCCTCACTGTTCTCATCTGTAAAAACAAAAAAAAAAAAGATGGACAGACGTCAGATTCTCTGAAAATATTTCGTTAATGCAACCTCTGTTCTTCTCCCTCCAGGTGGTTCTTCGAGGCGTTAAAGTACCCCCGCTCACACCGGCTGGTGGTGCTAAACGGCGTCGCCATGGCGGTGGTGTTCTTCCTGGTACGCACCGCCGTCATGCCATCTTACTGGGCCAGTGTATTCGCCACCTTTGGCACTCCAGAATTTGAGCGGCTGGGCTTGGGCGCCCAGGTGGCCTGGATCACCTCCTGCATCGCCCTGGACATCTTGAACCTTATCTGGATGTATAAGATCACCCGTGGCTGCTACAAGGTCCTGACCGGGAGGGGAGGACGAAAGGTCAAGGAGGGAGCGGAGAAGGAGTCTTCCCCAGACGGGAAGCACGTCAACAACCACACAGACTAAAGAGATGTAGAGCAAAGGATAAGTAGACATGGACATGAGCAGGGAGGGAGGCTGGACATCCAGGAACCTCACAGCCTCTCTCGGCTGCTACAGCCTCAGCGTCCCTCCCTCCAATCCCCAATCTCAGCCCTTGATCTCCTTGTAGTTGGCTAGTGGACCGGGCTAGTCCTCAGGTCCTGACCCCAACACGAGACAAAGAGACTGCTCTTTGACTCGCACAAGCACCAGCCTTCGCAGCCTCAGTGTTAGCCTGCTGGGCGATAGCTTTCGGTCGCAGACAACAAGGCAGAGCTCACAAGCACACTTTTAACTCCGTCTGTCACTCGCCTCTTTCGCCCCCACCGCCATTCCTCTCCCATCTCCCCTCAGTCTCCTCTCACGCTCAACTTCAGCCAAAGCCCAATCCTCTGAAGTGCCTGTGAAAGACAGGAAAGCAATAATTGTGGAGGAATAAGATCACAAAGTCTAACAGAGCTACACCCCTTCAGAACAACCATCTCTCGCTCTCGCTACTGCTCCGAACGACCGGTGGCTTCTCCTGTCATTCGCACTCCGTCCACACCCGAGGAGACGTGGCGCACAGAGCGACGTCCTCCCCCATCAGATCCATACAGTGTTTGTGAATCTATAGGGCTCTTGTCTTAAACTCATCAGACCTCACAAAGAGACAGAAGAACACCATAATGCCTCTTCTACAGTATCACCTGCTGTGGCCTCCTTGTAACAAGTGGCGCCTGCCTATATCACCAGCCATGCCCCTCCAACCTCCTTACAATTTGGATGATATATTAAGAATCTAAATATGCATGCAGGAGAGAGAAAGACCCGCTCTCCAACATCCTTAGCTTGTCACGGGACGATTTTGCCTTTTCAGTATTCATGGTGTTGTTTGTATTGTCTTATTTTACACACACTGATGTCCTTCGCAATCACGTGTCTAATTCAGATCTCATCCATTGCAACCCTCTGCCTCACTGGATAAGGCTCCGCTATCCAGCTTGAACGTTTGGTTTTGTTCTACCTCTCCCCCTGCCTTACAAAGACTTCAACCCTGCCATCATGAGTTAATCAACACTTTCTTTGTTCCTCTTTCTACTGTAAAGAGTGATTTTAGCCTTTAACGTGTTATCTGTTGTGATATCACTGGTTCAGAGGGACTCCTCCGCGTCTCCACCGCTTTTTTTTTTTCCCAGCCAGTGCAGTGAAAAAAGAGCGGCATCACTTTTCTCGTCAGTGTATCTTTCTAGAGAAACACCCGGAGGCTTTTATACTTCCTCTTATCTCCTTTGTTCTCGGTGACTCTGAGAACCTAATTTGGGACGGGAGTGGAAAAAGTCCCCACACATACACACACAAACATGTTATGTGTGAACATTTTCCACTCTCCTCCTCAAGTTTGCACAAGCAGAGCGTAGCGTGCAAACTGTACACTGTATTTGGTGCCCTTCTTAAACACTGACATGGTGCTCTTTTGTTTTTGTTGCAGAATGTCAGCAGTAGGAATGCTAGCAATATGACATTTTTCAAAAGTTTCTAATTAATTTGGATGTACTGATCTGTGATAAGAATCTGTTGGAATCAGTGTGGCAATCTGCATGTTGTTTTGTTTTCTGTATAAACTGTAAATCATCACTACGGAGCATGGTAAGACGGACATATCTCTGTGATGCCTTAGCGAATAGTCGAGATAGATGAATAACATCTAAATATTAACTGCATTAATCTGTTGCTTAAAGGGGTTTGTCTTCCAGATGATTTTGCCTCTCAGAGCAGACTGACTGCATGAACTTTGATTCCTTTCTCCTCTCCCTGCATGTCTGTACAGTATATACACACACAGTAGCTACCTTCTGCGTACTGTATGGCTAACTCACTAATCATCACCTTCACGTTCTCTGTGTGCCACTGGGCATTACTCGGTTTTACAAATTCATTAACTCTTGTCTTTGTACTCTAATGGCTACATAGCTGAATCATGGCAGACAGACAGAGATACAGGAGGATGTTTCAGATTTGTTTTTTGTCACTCTAGAAATTTTAGAAAAGACGAGGAGAACTCACCCGACTCAGCATGTCACTCCTATAGAGAGGCGAAGCTTCGCCCCGTCCTGTGTCCTCAATGGGACTTTATTTCGGAAAAAGTAGAGTCGTTTTTCTGTCGGTCGACGTGAGCGTAAACATGCCGCTGGTACCCTCTTTGAAATGTCTGAGATTTTTCATTTCATTTTGGATTATTGCTGAAAAAACGCTTGGCGCAAAACAAACGTTGATGATACTTCAGCAGGATTTAAACTTGTGCAGCAGAGCCTACAGTGCTGTGAGCATTTATATTTGTGCCGTGTGTCTGTGTCACTCTGCAGTTACACCTCCAAAACACACATTAAACACTCATTAAACACTCATTAAACATGGCTTAATAGAGACAGTTTCAAACACAAGTACACAAATCAGCTTCACTATAACTCACAGCATTCACAGACAAACACTTGTCTTTATCTGGACACATTTACAACACAAATACAGCATGCTAAAATTATTAGCACAAGCCTTTACAGCTCACAAGGTTCACTGACAAAACAACTGTCTTATACTAAACACGTTTTCCAAACAAATACAACATGCTAACGTTATTAGCACAAGCCTATGGCATTTTACATTGTATAAATTAGCTTAGCAGCTAGCAACTTTCCTCTACTCATATTACAGCCAGGATAAATCACACAAGACTTAAAATGATATTTTTGTGGAGGCTTTATTGTCTTCACAATTTATTGTTTCTTATCTGTGAAAACAAGTAAATAAAAGCGTCGACACAAAGCTTACGCCACTACCATAAGGCTACAGTTGCGCGACCTAACGTCGCCACCACAACAAGACTGTAAAGCCGTGCTCGGCGCAGCTCGGCGTGATGACGTTCTGTTGTCATTTAGCCGCTGTAGCAACTGCGTTTTTGAAGACACATGGAAGCTTCAACGTTCACAAGTGGGATATTTACTGATGAATTTTATGTTGTAGAACAAATCATGATCTTATTCCAGACATTTTAACATAAACTCACTGACTTTGAGACGAGGGAACCAGGAGTTGTAAAATGCGAACTCATTACTGTAGGACTCTTTGTGCATGGTAGTTAATTGCGAGAGACATTTTTTGTCCCATTTGACTTGCTTCATGGATTACACATGATTTTAAGCAAGTAGGTCCTTTTGCAAATAGGGATGTCAACTCTTATCAGTTATTCGGTTCACTGCTGAGAGTATTTTTGATCGGTTGATTTTGCTCCCTTCTCAGCTTACTGCGCTGCACGCCTCCAGGGTCTGCAGGGAGCTAGCTCAACTGATTCAGATTTTTTTGTAACTGAGATTTTGGACCGTTGTGTTGGACAGCAGTCTCCATCACCGTCATCAAAACAGGCGCGCTGAAGCTGTTCTGGTGGCACGTGGAGGCCCAGCACCTTATTACGACACTTCATGTTGGTCGGTGGAGTTCACCTTTAAGTCTTAGCAGTTGGATGGATGATTAGAGTAGTCTGGTGGTGTTTTCACTGTGGATCTCTAAAGCACACTCCCTGTGGAGCAACGACTCAGCGACCTCCCGCATCTCTGTCTGTCACCACCGAGGAGGGGCTACAGTATCTTGTGCCTTTTACACAAACAGTAGTGGGTGTGATGCAGTCAGATTTGGATCAGCATGACTTTCTAATGTAATCCCAGTGATTATCTCCTCTGTATTCCACATGTATACTCTCTGTATATTTTTATAATCTGCCTGCACAATGATTAATCCGGCCAAGTATTATAATCCAAAGCTGATCCCTGTCAGGGGCCTGTTTTGTGTTGTGCTCTCCTGAATGCAGGGGCATGTCTCTATGAATGTTGTGATGGGTGACTTAGTGGCATTAAGATGAGCTCACAGCGTCCAAGGTTGATGAGAATGGAAACTATATTTTTTTGACATAAGCTCTTTAAGATGTATAGTTGGCAGGAAGGCTAACATCTCAATTCTCCGGCCTCCTAAACTCAAAGCTGTGAATAGTTGTAGAATAAAACTGTAATATCGTTCCTAATAATCTGACAACACTGTGGGAGATTTCCTGAGACTGGCTGACGCTGATCAAAGCGCCGCGTGCTTTGAGTTTAGACTGAGACTGCGCGCCGCCGCAGCTCTCGTGCACAAAGTCAGAACTACACACGTTAGAATCACAGTGTGTCGGACAAACTGAGAGTTTTTGTATCTGTCAGGGTTTTCTACAGAATATATTTCAAGACCTGATATTTGTGCTGCGTCTCACACCCTGGGGCTGTTTGGAAAATAGACCGGATGGATTGAATTTGATAAGGCTGCTATCGTAAGGCCGTGATCTGTGTTGTATCAGGTGAGAACGACCACATTGCCTTTGTTTCTTTGGGGAGGCCAACATTCATTATGTTAAATAATGAATATATTTAAATATATATATTAAAAAGGTATACACAAATGTGTATATATCTGTGATCAGATATTGAAACCAGTTGCACACTGTACTTTAAACCTCTGTTTTGGTCGTGTTTGGTGTTAAATTTGATGAGTTCGTCACAGAGCTGCATCACAACCTGGTACTGAGCACTGTACTCTACCGACGATCTTCTCAAGGTTACACGTGGTACTTAGGCAACTACGATTTTGGCCCCATTTCTGTTTTTCTGAAGTATTTGATTTAAAGTTCGATCCTTGGTGTACGATGAAATAAGATGGGTTGAATTCAGTTTCATGACGGTGACAACATTTGTGTAATGATTAAGAACGACTGGAAAAATTGCAAACTCATAAATAACTTGACTTTATTTTTCTTTTGAATGATTTGCCAGTTTGGCTTCTGTCCCTTCCCCTTTGTTTTGTCTGTTTTTACTTTTGTCTTTTAATGCAATGCAATTTCTCGTTATGATCTGTTCATGTTTTTCTGGAGATTTTAATGTGAAACAGCCTACACTACACGCAGGCCTTAGGGTCCTCGTCTGAGCATTACCTTGTGACTCGGATTGTCGTCGTCTACAATGACCACTACTAATGATCTTGTAATTGTAGTGCTGAAAGCTGAGACTTACTTGAAAGTGTTGCTCTTCAATAAAGTTGAAGACGAGAGAAAATCGTTGTTGGACTCGTTTATTTGTGACTTAAATGTTTATCCTCACTGTGCCCACCTCTGTAGCTGCCTGGATACATTGAGTTTCTGGGTTGTCCGTCACATTTTGTGAACGTGATATCTCAGGAACGGTTTAAATGTGGCACAAACGTCCACTTGCTCGCAAAGATGAACTGATAAAATTTATGTGTTCCAGAGTCAAGGTCATACTGGGACCCAGTCGCCAGAATAAATGTTGTTCCTGTACGGTATTATGTAGTGGATACATTTCAACTTTACATTTCATCAACCCTGTGGTTAAACTTGTGGTTAGGTTTAGGCACAAACACTGCTTGGTTATGGTTATGCAAAGGTCATGTTTCGTGGCACCATCCTGGCAGGAAACGGTCCCAGTAGAAATTAACCACGTATGGTGACGCTACGCTTGCAAAAAATGCAGTGATGACTGTCACAAAAATAACCACTAACGGTGGCACTATTTTGGCAGGAAACGCAGCAATACGTTGGTTAAAAACAGCCATTTATCATGCCACTGTCCTCGCAGGAAATGCAGTAACATCTAGGGAAAAAATAACACTTATGGTGATACTATGCTGGCAGGGAATGCAGCAATGTTTAGGGAAATAACCAACCACACATGGTGGCACCATCCTGACAGGAAACAGAGTGAGGTCTTAGTAAGAAACAAACAAACAAACAAAAAAACACTTAAGGTGGCGTTATGTCAGCAGGATACACAGCAATGTCTTAGTAAACACAACCATTTTTCATGGCACTGTCCTGGCAGGAAACGCAGTCATGTCTAGGGAAAAAATAACCACTTATAGTGGCACTATGTCAGCAAGAAATGCAGCGATGTCGCAGTAGAAAACAGCCAGTTTTCATGGCTCTTTCTCCATTGAAAAAAAAAAACAGTGTCAGGACAATTAAAAACACCCATGTTTGGTAACACAGAGAGGTCTTACAAAAAATAACCACGTATGGAGTCACTATGCTATGCAGTGATGTCTTGGTAAAAAAACAACCATTTTTATGGCACAGTTTCGGCAGGAAACGCAGCAATGTCTCGGTAAAAACACTGTCCTGGCAGGAAATGCAGTGATGTCTGGGGAAAATGCTTCTTATGCTAGCACTACACTACGACTGTTCGCCCCCAGTGAAAACACAGTGTCAGGTGTGGTGGCTAAGAAGCCGCTGGAAACACAGCAATGTCTCAGTAGAAAAAAACAACAGCTTTTCGTGGTACTATCACCAGTGAAGACACAGCGACGGGTCGCTACTAAAGCTTAAAAGCTGCTGGAAATGCAGCAGTGACTCCAACAAAACAGCTGGTTTTGTTGTTTGTTGCTCTCTTGAATAGTGGTCTCCAGCTTGACAGGCGTGTGGCCTCGGTGTCGCACCATCCACCAAGTCAGCTCATGTACTACGTCACTTTAGAAACGCTGATATGATGCGTATGAAACGTACAAATGTATCTGTGGTTTACAGAAAACGTACGGTGCCAACATTTGTCTGTAGCTCAAGAATTTTATACTTTAGTTTTGACAAAATGTCACACAATATCTAATAAGATAAAATGATGACATTTGATACTCAAAAGGTCAAAGGTCAGCTTCACTGTGACATCATTGTGTCATAACTCAGGAACAAACAGATATTTGGTGAGACACTGAATTGCTGACACTAGTCTTGTGTCCACCGTGAAGCTGTGATGATGATGATGATGATGATGATGATGATGTGTGACGCGTCCACATTTTACCAAAAAATACACTTAATACCTTTTATTAAATCCCTCCAAAGTCTTCACCGCTTACATGAGTTCTGACAGACATGAATGTAAACAGTAACTTGACTGGTTGGCGCAGGCACACGACCGCGAGGCTGTAATTCTGCTTACATTTGTTCTAATTCATCACTTTCCCGGTTCATGAGCGGTGATGTCAGCACGGGAATAACCTGCTGTATTCAGTGTAATCATCCAGACAGCAGCAGACTGAACCGCTCCAGTCATTCGTCAGCTGCGGGCTGGTAGTATGACACTTCTACCCCGGCAAGCCAAGACCAGCTACTGGTAGCTGGCACCACCGCTCCGTGTTTTTTCTTTTCAATTATGTGTGAGATATTGAAGGAAAGAGGAAGGTGAGGCAGAGTGAGACGTTCAAAAATGAGATGAAAGGGTGAACGGAAGGGCTGACTGAAATAGGGATGAAAGAGAGAGAGAGAGAGTGTGTGTGTGTGTGTGTGTGTGTGTGTGTGTGTGGGAGGGGGGGGTCTGAGCTGCAGTAGGTCTGTGATTGAAACCATCTCTCGTGTGTGTGTGTGTATGTGTGTATCGGTCAAGGGGCTTGGTCAGAGACCGTGCCTGAAGAGCTTTACCAAACATGGTCACATAACAGACTCAATGAAAATTTCCTCCTGCTACAGCACACATTCACAGTGTCGACTCGCCGCCGGACTTCACTCATGCACACGATGAATATCATCACCTGCAGACACAGAAACACACCTGCGTGTTACAAAAACACACCGTCTGTCGTCACCCCATTTTACACACTTACATTACAGACACTAAGAAGCGTGTGCGGCGCACATCAAAGCTGTGTCCTTTGTGTCAGAGAGCAACGGCCTCTCGTGGTGTTTACCGTCTGTCAGCTGTGTTTGTGAGACGCTTTAACGCCATGAATTCACGTCTGTAAATGTCAAGTCTCCTCTTTCCCTCCAATATCTCTGTTTTGAGTTTGTTCCTCGTGAGCACCACTGAGACACTTTATTGAGCGAGTTATAGTTGTGTAAAAATAAATAGATTTTAGAGATATGCCTATTTCAGGAGGAATTTATTCTGAGGAGCTTTCCCAGACTTGGGGAAACAAAAACACACTGAAAAATCAACATTCCAGACTATAGAGAGGCTATAAACGGAGCCGATTTTACAAGGTACTTAAAGCCTCGACCAGAGTCGATCGTAATGACTTTTGAACCAGTTTGTTAACAAGCAGCACCTCACTGTCACCGCCCTCCTCTGCCGAAAGGTGTCATGAGTCTGTCCCGGCCTGTGAGTAAGGGCCAAGATTCAGGTGTGTGGAAGCATCTCAGAGCACTCACAGTTCCCTCCTCAGGCAGCACGACAAGGTATCACATCTTCAGGTAGCTCTGACTAGGAATTGTTCTGAAGAAAACATGCACAACCTGCTGCACACTGCTAAAAAACCAACACTTGAAGTAGCTGAAATATTCAACAGCAGATGACGTGCGGGTGAAACACGAGCTAGAAGAAGTTGAAGTTTTAGGAGACAGGTGTCTGGCTCTCCACATGCTAACATGTGCTCACCTGTTTTCTCTGATAACTTAAGATCCAGACGTTCCTCTTCAGATCAAACAGGCTGGTTATCAACCAGCTCAGTCAACTCTGGGTTTTCCTGTCCAGCCACAAGGAGGTGTTAATTACAAGTGACATCATCAGAACGATAAATGAAGACTCTGTGATCTTTGAGGCTGACGCAAATGTCCCTGTCTAGACAGTGTTTGGTTTGTCCATGCTGGGCTCCTGTAGAAACATGGCAATCTCCATAAACGAGGAGCTGCTCCCTGTGGAGATATAAACAGCTCATTCTGAGGTAACAAAAACACTATGATTGTTATTTTCAGCTGATTTAGGGTTCTGTTTTTACAACAGTTTCAACCAAAAATGTTAAACTTTAGTTGCGTTTTGGCCGATTGTTTACACGACAGCGACGTTTTGGGTGCCTGAAAACGCAACATTTTGCAAACAGGTTCCAGGGTGTTATTTTTTGGAAATGAAACCATCTCCGTTGTCATATAAATTTGCAATATGCAGTTCCTCTGAAAACAGAGACTTTTCGCACATGTGCATTGTGCTTCCAGTCACTAGGCATTTGTGAGAAAGTCGACCATCACAACAGCAATGGCGGACTCCGAGCTCTGTTTGTGCTGCTCAGCCTGTTGCATTTAGTGTTGCTGTAGTCTCTATATACAGACTCAAACCCTGGAGATCTTGCCTCCGGAAGAAGAGCGGAAGAGCCCTGGTTTCCTGTTGTAGGCTGTTTGTAGTCTGTGTGATATTGACCAATCACATTGGAGCCGGCTGCAGTTGTTGCCAGGTTAAACACTCCGTGCGGTGAACTAACGAGGCAGAACATAATTGGCAAACTCTGAATCCATCACAATGGTTCAGCATATTTACTTATATATTAACGGAAGTCGGAAACGGAAATTCTCCAAATCAAACTGTACACTGAAGTTAACCTGCTCCGGAGCAAAAAAAACGATAAAAACACTTTTACATTACAAATCTGTGTTTTTCCGACGCTGCTAATTCCAGATGGGCTTCTAACTACGGTGGCTGATGTGAATACGCAGATCTCCCTCTCTAGAGCCAGTGTTTGTTTGTCCATTTTGGACCACTGTAGAAACATCTTGATAAACGAGGACCTGCTCACTGTATAGATATAAACAGCTCATTCTGAGGTAACAAAAGGTTATTTTCAGGTGATTTAAAGAAAACAGACTTGCTATATTAAATTCACACTGGACCTTGAAAGTGTCACGTTGACATGTAGCAGATGAAAGCAGTTGAAGTGTGAGGTGAAGTGTAAGTTAATGAAGTTTGAAGAAGACACTTTATTCAGACAGTTTAAAGTTTGAATGAAGTTCGTACAGTAAAGTATATTGGAGACATTTAAGGACATGTAAGTGTCATAATAATAATATGAGCATGTATCTCTGAGGCGAGCACACAGGTCTGACCCGTGTGATTTCACTGACCAAATCCAGGTTTGTTTGAAGCTTCCTGTCCCACTGTAGCGACAGGTTGGAATTATGATGCCATGAACTCAGCCCTCAGAACTCCTCTGAGCTGCGCAGGATCTCCAGGACTCCTACCATAAATAGCCAGACGGAGTGGAGTGAGGAGAGGGGTCGGCCGGTGGGTGGAGGGGGAAACGGCTTACTGTAGAAATGCCCTTCTGAGTTTCTGAAACGGCACTAATCCCCTCCCCGTCTCCTCCCCTCCTTCCCTTTCTGTGTTTTTGCATCTTTCTTCCTAAACAGTTTAAGTCTTTGAAACTCTGTCTGCAGTCCGTCAGGTTGAATGACTCATGATTTGTCCTCATGTCTCTATATATTCAGCCTGGAGCTCTCCTGCAGTCCAGGTCTTCTCGTCTGAAGATGCTTGTCTGAAATACTTTCTCTAAGCTGTGCCACATTTGTTTCCAGTCCCATTAGAAATAAGAAGCTGTAAATCGTAAACAGTTAAACTGCTCCTTTGTTTGGGATTGCTTACCATCCTGCCATCCGAACTAGAAAAGCGCACTCTCATAAAACATCAGCAGCTATTTAAAGTAAAATGAATGTAAATACAAAACACATTATCACAGACTTTCTCCATCTGGCTGATAAAACTGTGACACATTTACTTTTTTTTCCCTCTTTACTCATCAGCTACCATCCACGTGACGTTGTGCGTCACAATAGATGTACCAGAGGTAGCCTAGTAGCCTATGTGTCAGAATAACTTTGAGCCAACGTAAACAGTGGAGCCCACGGCGCAGTACATATCTGCCTGTAGTCTTTTATTTTTAGTGTGAGGGATTCCTCTTTCACAAGACATTACATCTGTATCCCTCTGCTCCCAGTCGGCTCAGGCCCGTCCCTTCTCCCATCATGCCCAAATAAAGTGTCCAAATTCCAAGTGTGTGCTTCTTCTCTCTGTGAAATGTTTATAAGACCCTCGCTTAGTGTGTGTGTGTGTGTGTGTGTGAGTGTGAGAGCGAGAGAGGGAATGCGAATGTGCATAAATGAGCATGACTTTGTGCAAATTTTTTAATGCCAAATTCTATACTCCGACAGGCTCTTTATGGGAATCTGCGCGCTTTGATAAAACGCTACAGTCGTGGTTCGTCTTAGAAACATTACAAATTACAAAAATAAAGCTTTGTACTTTATGGTGATGGTATGAGAGGAAGTTTACCAGTTCACGAGGTTTTTTTTATTGTACTTTAACCTGATTATCAGCCGATTATTGGTGCACTGAGCTCATCAGGGTCATAAAATACTGAGATCATGTGTCTAGATTCCAACAGCATCAGCATCAGAACATCTTTTCTTAATTTCTTCGTCAAGTTAGATATTTTGTTGTTTTAAAAAAGCCATCTCCACACTGCCAGGAGATCGTTCTGCCGGAGAAACACTCAGTCTCCTTAATTATTTATTACTATAGTTCTTTTTAATTTTTTGGTAAAAAACTGTCACGTCAGGATATAAATATCTAAATCTGCCTTCATGTCCTACTATGTGTCATTACAAAGTGTAAACTGGCGCTTCAGCTTCTGTCAGTGTTTACATTCCAGCTGAAACCTCCGATGCTAACGCTTAAGATTTTAATTTATGTCATCACTTGGTGATTCAAGTCCTTCTACTCTAAGACACAACCTAACACGTATTAAGCACAGGGTCAATCTTTTCGTGCTTCCAGCCAGTTGACCACAATAACTCCAAACAGTGACCCGCGAAATTCCACAGACAGCGGACGTGTTTCAGTGGAGTTAAGTGATAAACAGTGTTTTTAAGTTAGGGTTAGGGTTAACCCTTCCAAATGAATAGGCTAACCCATCCATTTGCAACTGCTTATCTGAAGCTGTGTCTTGGGGGCAACAGGCCAAGCAAAGCACCCTAGACAGCCCTCTCCTCAGCAACACTGTCCAGCTCCTCCTGGAGGACCCTAACACCAGGTGCACAACCTAACACATTAAGATAGTGATGGACTAGCGTGCAGCACGGCAGCGATTCCATTGACCGTTGGACTGTGGAGGCGTGGATTTTTCCTACTCGGGCGTTGACAGCAGCTCTACTCCGAGCTTTCTCCGGATGTTTTCATCTGATTTCACTAAATTTCTTTGTCATATTTGTTTTCGATACTGAGCTGTCTGTGTAAATCGCTGATACCAACCATACATCACGTCTTCTTGCCTAAAACATTCCACTGTAACCAACTTCTTGAAGCTGCTTCAAGCTTAAAACTCATTTCTCATTAAACTCACAAATTTCAGTTCAGTGTTTCAGTGTTCAGGTGTTCTCATCTTCTTCAGATGACAAACAGATACTTTCAATGCCGTCATCAGCTGACTTTTGAACTGCCGTCACTGCTCACATACCAGCTGACACTTCCACTATAAACAGTCACACTCTCGCTTTGGCTCTTCTTCATAATGCACCTGAGTTTTCAAATGCTTTCAGTGTTCACATACAAACTGAGGATGTAAATGTGTTCAGGGATTTAACTTTTATTTTCAAATGCTTTCAGGAATTACATGTACTAACTGTTTTAGGTTCCTCTAATGTAACTGTATTATCCAAACAAAATCTTACAAGCAAAGGATTCACATTTTAAGACACTTTAACTGATGTTTACGAGCTTGAACACACTTCAGTTTTATTCCGAAAGTTTTGCCTGTCTAGTTTTATGTTTCTCGCCATTATCATTCATAATGTAAACTTTCTGTTCCTCCACATGAATAAATCATAAAGCCTCCTTCATATATAAATCTGAAAGAGAAATAGAACTTTTATCAGGGCTGGCCCTTCACTTTTAGGGGCCGTAAGCAGATTTGCATCATACAAGAAGCATCCACCGACCTTTCAGGTAAAAGACTGACTCATCACCACCTCTCCTGCCCTACTTGGACTTCGGAGTTATTCGTATTCCTTCAGTCAGTGAGCGTCCTCAGATCAAAAGAATCAAAAGGTTTTTCATAAAAATGAATCCAAGTTGTGAGGATTGTTTTAACAGGATAAGTGGTGCTGTGTCGGTATGTTGGGTGCCGTAACTCACTGTCTTTGAAGCGCTGTCTGTCGGAGTTAGATCAAATAAATGATTCATAATTGATATTGTCTGAGGCCTGATGTTTATAATAGTAATAGTCTTCAGACTAAATTACATCATGCTACATGTTCTGGAGCATCTGATGCTGCAGGATCAATATGAATCAGCTGCTTCACTCCTGAATCTGAACTTTATTTCATATCTCCTGCATAAAAGTGACGTATGTTTTTATTCTTCAGTCACCCGACGTTTTTATTTCAATGAGAGCACAGGGAAGCATCACAGCTGCAGCGTGCTGCACTGTGGTCAGTGAAGGTCTCTGATGCAGACCGGTGCTCTGCAGTAATTATTTTCAGCTGTGTGTGTATAAATCCTCCACTGACTGACTGAAGCTCTTTGCATTGTTGCTGGGTAACAGTGTATGTCCAGTAATCTTGCATTTGCACCCTTTCATTGTCTATTATCCACCAGCACAGCCGCATGTCCCGTACTGTAACTCAGCTCTGTGTCCCCTCTTTCATCCATCACTGGCCTTTCCAGAATGTTCCCCGGCTCCATCGGCATGCCTGCCATGTGTCTGTTCGTGACACACACAGAAAAACACACACACACACACACACACACACACAAAAGAGTAAGCAGAGGGTGAATCATGCTGTCCGGGGAGCCGCCTCCTCTGTCCCCCTCTGACTCTCCACCACACAGACCCCCTGAATCTGCTGCATTCCTTTCTCTGTCATCCGCCCGCTGATGGGGGAATGAGGAGGAACACGCTGGAGTAAAACAGGAAAACCACCTCATTGTTCCCAGAGTGACGTCAGGCGCTCTACAGTAGCTTCCACGCACAGGCAGACGGATGCCAAATATGCTGCGTCAGTCCCACAGTAGTATATGGATATATTTATACACACTGTGTGTTTATGGTTACGTTAACATGAGAGCATTTAGTATTTTGTTCACGAGCAAAGACTGTACCAATAAGATAAAGATTCCAAATGGTTTCTTGTATATGATGGATTATGGGTTTGGAGGACAGCGTGAAGCGGTGAGGATCGAGACGTGTACTAATTGTAATTTAATATTTTAATTTTTAAGTCAAAGCAGTTTAAACTGATTTGTCAGAATTTTGGATTCTCCTTCTAGTAAAAAATGTCTACCTGCAAGCTCCTCCTACCTCATCAGCCCGACTCTACTCACCTGTAGCCCAGTATGTTTTTCTCCTTGATGCAGGACTTTCTCTCAGGTACCGTCACCCCCCAACAGACTGAACTGTGCTGGTCCATGGACCCTCAAGCCTGAACCCCAGAGACTGTGAGTGGGCTTCCACCCTGAAGATACCAGTGTCTCTTCATCTGCCTAACTTCCTGTTTTGCCTGTTTTAAATAAAGGTCATTACCTACTGACTTCCATAGTGCTGCACTTGGATCCTAAACACACTCGTAACACTTCAGGTTCACATTATTTTTATGCTGCGTTCACACTACAAGCAACAGTGTGCCCAGCTACTTTATCGCCAGTCACCGTTGAAATGTTGGTCGAGTCAACCCGCTCTCACTCCGAAGTCATCAAATACCGCCGCTTGGTCAGTGACTTAAAGCGACCAAAAGGCCGTCCTTTATCATCGACATGATACACAGTCCGTTGCTGTTGCCCACAGCTGGCAACAACGTTTGGTTAAGGGGGTGAACGTCCAGGTACGGCGGGCAGGAAAGGTGATGGGCGGGTCCAACAACCACCAAATAAACCCTACCACGTGTGTACTGGCAAAACGTAACCATGTGCATTTGTTGATGAAGGAAAAAACATCCACTCGCAGTGCTGTACTGACGTAGTACTTTTATTTTGAAAGAGACTGCATGCAAACGTTAAATTTCCTGTGAAAACAGAAGTGTATTTTGAAAACAGACAATGCATGTAACAGGCTGAAGTTGACACGGCGTCCCAGAACGTCAACAACCAACACACACAGGGTACCTTGGACGCCATATGTGGACGTGGAAAGTTCATGACCAAACGTCAGATGTGTTGTTTGAGTGTCGTCACATATTGGCGTGTGTGTGTGTGTGTGTTACCTGCCACAGAACACCTCGTCTGAACCTCATTAGAGTTTGTATGTGGACATAACCTATCTTGTGAGCCTCATTTTAACATCACATCTCACAGCGCCATTGTATCCAGATGTACACAGAAAGCTAGCATGGCGTCAGCTAACTAAGCTAAATGACAAGGTACCACAGCTTAAAACAAACTGTATGATTGGTTGACGCCTCACCGCATCATTAGAGCACTGAGAAAAGTTGAGGCCAGCTCAACGACCGTTGGCAGCGCCAGGCGTCAGTTTGTAACGTCATGTCACTGGCTTCCATTAAAAATGAACTGTCGTCTGGTAGTGTCTGACAAACAAATTAAACATATTCAGGTTTCACTTGATGCAATCTGTTTGTTATTGTCTTCCTGCAACTTCTCCTTCAGTGAGACTCATTAGACTCAATAACAAACAGACTGAATCAGGCAAAATGTAAAAAAAACAAAACGTGTTATTTCTTTGTCATGCAACAATCTGATCCTGTCAGTGACAAAAACAAAAACTTTTAGGTTTAGTCCACACAGACACAGGAATTAAATTCTAGCTTTGACCTTTCCTCACTAAAAACAAGCCGTTTATAAAACTCCGTCCAGGGTGAAAATGATCAGAAACTCTGTTTTCAGTGTTGATGTGTAGACAGGAAAACAGACTGATGAATCAAAACATATGAAATAATCTTGCTCTTCAAATGAAATCCACTGCTTCTTAGTGCAGTTGTTAAGTACACCTTGATACAGCCTTTTTATGTACTGTTTTTTCACTTGTTTGTTTTATTGGCTAGTTGGCGCAGTGTAGACCGAGCCATAACTGTTATTTAGCACAGTAGTATTTTTATAACCTTGTAATTTTTTCAGATTTTTTTTCACCCATTTTGAATTTTTTTAACATTATTTTTTGTATATTTTTGGTATCATTGTAATATTTTAACTTTTAGGTTTACTGTAATATTTAATGATTTCCAATTTTATGAATGATAATGTTGTCTGTATTATTTTATTTCTTTTTTTACTTGTTTGTCTTAATGACTAGTTGGCACCTGATCAGATGTAGCGCTATTTATTTTTATCTTATTTTTTCCTTTACATTTTTGGTATCATTGTAATATCTTTACTTTTAGGTTTACTGTATAATCTAATGATTTCCTATTTAATGAAAGATTATATTGTCTTTTTTTTCTTCTTTTTTTAAACGTGTTTTACTGACTAGTTGGCACCTGATCGGATGTAGCACTCCTAATTTTGTTATATAATATTTTAAGATCCTTTTATTGGCTTATAAAGCTCTTAATGGTCTTAGTCCTACCTATTTATCAGAATCCTGGAGACCTGTGAGCCGCAGAGGATGTTGATGTGTTTAAAAGCAAACTCAAGACCTACCTTTTTAGTCTGGCTTTTAATTTAACGTCATGTCTTTTTTTTAAATTTTGTATGTATTATTATTGTGTTTTTATCTATTTATGTATCTCTTAATCTGAGGGGGGTGAAAAGAGCTATATAAGTAAAGTCTGATTGATTGATATTGTTGTACAATGACAATAAAGGCTTCTGTTCTATTCCATCATAGTAGTATAGTCATAGCCATTACAGGGGTGTACCCCAGGGCTCAATTTTAGGTCCAGTTTTATTTTCTATCTACATGCTTCCATTTGGTCAAATCATTCAGCAACACAATGTATCTTTTGACTTCCTATTTGTTTTAGAATTTAGAAATCTAAAGGTGACTGTGATTTTGCCATCAGGGCCCCTCGGCTTTCGAACAACCTGCCTGAGGGGATAAGGCTCGCAGATTCAGTAACTTCTTTTAAATCACTTCTTAAAACCCACTTTTATAGACTTGCCTTCATGTGATGTTGTCTGTTTTAGATTTTAGATTTTAAACCTTATTTTCTATCTGTTAATCTATTTATTTTAATGAGTCTATCTTTTATTATTTTAATTGTATTTATTTATTTATTTATTATTATTTTTATCCTTTTGGTCTTACTCTCTTTTGGTCTTACTGCAGGTTACCAGTGAACCAGATATGTAACTTACTGTTAGGATAATCTGTAGCTGTTGTTTTTATATTTGTCTGCTGTTGCTTTATGTTTGCTTTTAAAATACATTTTCACTGTTTTTAACTATTTATTGACTTGCTTTTAGCTTTTGTTTTTAATGATCTATTGTTCCTTTAATGTTTTATTTTAATGTATTTCTCTTGTAAAGCACATTGAATTGCCTTGTGTATGAATGGTGCTATATAAATAAAATTGCCTTGCCTTACTCTCATTTGCCTTCACCATGACATTTGTGTGTGTAATTTTCGTGGCTTTGTCATCTATTTTTCTCATTTTCTGCCCCTGAGTATTCCGCTTTTTGCTTTGTTTGCCAAACTCTGTTTTTAAAGGTACTATATACATAAAGTTATTATTATTAGCACAATAGTATTTTTATAACCATGTCATCTTTGTCAGAATTTTATTTATTTATGTTTAGAATAGAATAGAATAGAATAATACTTTATTGTCTACCTTATCCATGTAGAAGGCAGAAATCTGTCTTTGACTTGCAAGACAACATAAAACCATAAAACACATTCCAACACAACAACAACCTATTAAAAAAGTTTACATAAATCACAACAGAAGCAACATTACAAGACCAAATCCAATAAATATAAAGTGCAGTGTTCTGAGGTAGTTGTTTAAAATAGTGTGTTATGTACTGATGTAGCAGGCTGCCTTACTGATTGTGATGGTTGAGATGGTTTATGGCAACAGGGACAAATGATTTTTTGTAGATGTTTTTCATTGCACAGGGGAGGATGTTACAAATCCGGTTCCACTCTAATATTTTTACTTTTAAGTTTATTGTAATATCTAATGATTTCTGATTTTATGAATGATTATGTTGTCTGTATTTTATTTTTTTTAATTTATGTTTTTGTCAGAGGTGGGTAGTAACTAGTTACATTAACTCAGTTACATTTACTTGAGTAACTTTTTGGATAAATTGTACTTTATATGTACAGTATATATAAGAATATATTTGTGTTTCTTGTGCCTTGATTTATGTTATGTTTGCAAAGATTTAATTTGTTTTTGTTTTAGTTAAAGCGGCATCGTTTAAAATACATGAATTTGCAGACTGTTATTTTTGATTGATTGATTACGTTCATGTTCTTATTTTACAAATAAATCAGACGTTACTCAACAGTTACTCAGTACTTGAGTAGTTTTTTCACCAAATACTCCTTTACTCTTGCTCAAGTAATTATTTGGATGACTACTTCTTACTTTTACTTGAGCAATATTGTTCTAAAGTATCAGTACTCTTACTTGAGTGCAATATTTGGCTACTCTACCCACCTCTGGTTTTGTTACTTGTCTGTTTCATAGACTAGTTGGCACCTGATCTTTTACTCTTCATTTTTCGTGTCACTGTAATGTTTCTACCTTTAGGTTCAGTGTAATATTGGATGATTCATCAGAGACTACAATGTGCAGCGAGAACAAATGTTTGTTATTGATCATGAAACCGTTTTGAGGCGGTGACTGGTGTCTGAAACCAGCTGAGTGAACATGACAGTGACATAACTGCGCAGATACATGAGAGCAGCAGCGCAAAGCATCCTGACGGGCTCAAGGTGGAAAAAGTGACACTGATTAAATCTAATACCGGAGCGGTGACATCACTCCCCCAGATGAGGAGGCTGCGTCCGGATTGGACGGCGGCCGCAGCCAATCAGGGCGCAAACACATGGGAAGATTTAAAAAAGATTCAGAAAAGTGTCGGAAAGTGTCTGAAAGCTTCGCCAGCAGGTCCGAGCAGCACCGACACACACACGCACACACACATACACACACACACACACACACCAGGATTTGTTCTCGACTGTTCCGTGTGTCTCCTCCGCCTCGGACTCACAGCTGTAACCTGCTTCTCCATTTTTAAAGCCCCGCTCGGCTCCACTGTAAATAGACAGAAGTACAGAGATGACAACACATTTCAGGAGCGGACCAGCCTTCGGTCTTTCTGCCGAGGTCAAGAGCAAGGTACGTTTAAAACTTACTTTCCACACTGTTAAAAACTGTATTAATATCTGTGCACTTCACTCAGACACGTAGCAGCAGCAGCAGCAGCAGGAGCATCGATTCTTCTGGAGGGGTCAAGGGTCAAAGAAGGCTAACGTTAGCTAGCATGATGACGTACACTGTAAACACCACCCAGCACTGTTTGGATGTGTTTTAAGTAAAGATGGCGGCCTTTCATCACAGAGCGCTTTGCTGTGACATGCTGACGTCCTTATATGGAGAAAGCTTCAGATAAAACCTTCATTACACGCAGGGGTGGCAGAAGTACTCGGATACTCAAGTAAAAGTAGAAATACCACACTCTGAAAGCACTCAGTTACAAGTGAAAGTCCATTCAAAATGCTACTCAAATAAAAATACAGATGTAATATCAACAAACTGTTCTCATTAAGCAGTGTTGTTTTAGGGACTGTTCGTTATGTATGAGGGGAGGCTGTGGTGCAAAAAAGTTGGAGGCATGTCAAGTAATTTTTCAAGCACTCGGGACAAACTTATGTTTTATTTGTGGAGGGAGGGCATACACCTTTTGAATGGCTGTATTTCGTATTTAAATGCCCACCTTTTTTAAGGTGTCACAGTTAGAAACTGTACAAGCAGAAATTATTGTTTGATTCTCAAAATAATAATGTTTAAACACTGGGGAGGGGGCAGCCGATAGAGCAGACGTCCCATATACGAAGGCAGTGTCCTTGATGAAGTTGCCACGGGCTCGACCCCCGACTGCCTTCTCCAACAAAGTCAAAAAAGCCACACAAAAAACCCCCACTGAGAACAGACTTGCATTTTTTATTTTAGCCTAAGGGAGGGACATACCGCTTTAAAGGGTTGTTATTTATTTCACAGCTGATTTCTAAAGAAAACATGCAGGAATGTTTTCTTTAAAAGTTGCCCAAATTGCATCATTTATCATAGCCAGATGCTGTAAAAACAGAAATGATCATTAGATTTTCACATCTCTGACGGTCCTTGGGCGCATCATGTGTGACGAAAACGTCTGTCAGAAAAACTTTAAGATTAAAATACTGATACTTTATGAAAATCCCTTCATTCTATGTTGAAATGCTTGAAATTTTGCCCAAAATTTAACCGTTTGCACAAACTAACGTGAAGGCACAACACGAGTAAGCTTTTAACTTTTAAACATCAAAGAGTAAATCTCTAAATTCAGCGACTAATGTATGGTGACGGGAGGACTGAGCATGCAGTCACTCAGGGAAGCTCAAGGGAAAATATTTGTAGCATCAAGGAGGGTCAGTATAGTCTCACCCAGGCCCAGCCCCTCCTCTGATAAATAAAGACCAGTCCCTTATGACAGAGAATTGTATCACTCAGTTTTAATCATTAACTAATACATGTAAGGGACTGTTCTTTACTTACTAGATAAGAGGGGTTGCTGGGATGTGAATTTGTTTTGTTTTTTTTGTTTAGCGTAAAAATGCACGACCCTCCATCCACCAAAAGTTCGTTATTAGAGTTTAAAAACGTACCCTTTGATGTTTGAAAGTTGAAAGTTTAAGACAAAATCCTGGAGTTGAAGAAAGCTTCTGTTTTTCGCGCTTGTTGTACATGCTGGTTAGTAAGTGCGTCAGAAATGGAAAAATCCGTGATAATTTCTGTTTTTACGGTTTCTGGCTATGGTGTCATTTTGCCTTTTTTTTAAGAAAACATGTCTTCTAAACTGACATTTAAATGCATAAAGCAAGCCTCTGTTTTTCACTTTTGCTGTGCATGCTGGTTAGTCAGTGCAAACTGTTTATTTCTGGCCAAGTTTTAATTGTAGAATAGAGTGATTTGACTAAATATCACTATTTTAAGCTAAAATTTGATCACGGTTTTCTCTGATTGAAGCGTCTGTCCTACATATTGTGTTCAAGGACTGTCAGGAAATTTGAAAATCCAGCAATAATTCAGTTTTTACAGTTTGTGGCTGTTTTTTTTATAAAAATAGGGGTTTGAATTCAAAGCACAGCCATTTAAAGTTGTATGCCCTTCCCCTAAGCCAAAATTAAAAACATAAGTCCCTCCCTAGTGCTAAGAAATTATTTGACACGCCCCCTCCTTTTTTGCACTAACCCCTGTTTTTTTACTATCGTAGTTCGTTAATATGAAGCCACTTTCACATATTTTTTATACCTCAGGATAGATTAGAAGATTAATACTCTGTCTAATATGTGGGTGTAAAATAAATGTTGAGTTAAAAGTACAATATTTGCCTCTGAAATGTACTGGAGTCAAATTAAGTAGCATAAACTGAAAATACTCAAGTACATGTCAAAACTGTACTGAAGCACAGTACTTGTGTGAATGTGCGTAGTTACACTCCACCCCTGATCTAACAGGGCAGACAGGGCACAAACACTGACACAAAAATGTGCCGTGTGGATGTAACTCTCACCTTAAATTAGATTTCTTTCTTTTTCATTTGTCTGTTAAAGTTATTAAAAAGCGGCTGTGATGTGATGAGGCAACTCATTCCTCTGTGTGATTCCAGGTTGTTTAGGAAACGGCTCTGGGTACACACTTTGATAATAGTGAGGGAAGTGATTGTTTTGGAGGTGAAAGCGGGTCTTAGTGGCCAAATAATTGGTGTGATTATGACGGGGCAGGGCACTTAGTCTGGGAGATTGCAGCACAAAGGGGGATGAGGCTGGACTTGTATCGCGTACAAGGGCGTAGCTTTAGTTTGAGAAGTGGAGGGGACACGGTCAGACAGATAGGGGGTCTGGGGACAACCCCCCGGGAAACACTTAGTTGGTCATCATGCTACATTCTGCCAGTGTAGTGCTAAATATTCTGCTCATCTGTGACATTTTTCGGAGTGTATATACGAGCAAAATCAGCTGCTGAATTCACGTCTCAGCCAGGATCTGACGGCGGGCCAAACAGAAGCATTCTGAGCATGATTGGGGTTAATAAAATCTTTAATAAGTCGGGGTGACACATACGGGATTTTGAAAAGTCTACAGTGAAACGTACACCACATACACTCTTATTCTTCTTGGCGGTAAAAATCAAACGGGTTGAAACACGAGGAAATGTGACAGTTTTTAAATCTTTAAATGCAAGCTTGTTGGTATTTGTAATAAGGGTATCTCTAATATAAATCAATGCTTTAAAGGCTGATTTGCAAAATTAAAGTAACATAACGTAGACTGTTATGAATGTTATTGTGTGAGTGAGTGACGCGGGTCAGTAGAGACAGGAACACTCGGACATTCCTTTGCTTCAACCACAGTAGTTGTACCACAAAGTAAAAATACTCCAATAAAAATGTTACTTAAGTAAAGTATTAATAGCAGGGTGTACATGTCGGTGTTATGTTAAAATATTAGACTGCTGTTAATATTTTATGCACGTTGATGATGCCAGGAGTTGAGTTGAAGCTGCTTTTAACCACTTCTCTGATGATGATAGGTCCATACGTGTATGTAAGGCTGGAGAATAGATATCATGTTAGATTTTTGATGTCGTAAGTGTTGTCTTTTCCCAGTCTTCAATGTCATCTTATGAACTTAAATTTTATGTAAATAGCAGTTTTTGAAACACAGTTACAGTAAAACTAAACATTTTAAAACACAAGAAGAAAGAACAAACTAAAATGTCACCAAAACAAAAGATAAACATAGGAGAAGGACAAAACTACAATCGAGATAAGAAACAAGAAATTAAATCAGAATCGGATTTACGTTATTGATCCTTGAGGGGAAATTATGATTCGTTACAGATACTCTGATGTAAAGAATAGAGAATTATGAGATGTAAGAATAAGATTGTGGAAAATGGTGTGTAAATATAGAGCAATAAATAAAATGAAGTAGAAATGAAATGTGCATTAAAATAAAAATAAAATGTGCATTATGCTACTGTGTTAAACACTGTACTTAAGATAATAATAATTAAAATATGAGCAGTTCTTTACCCACTTCATTGTTATATTATCCACATTACTGATGATTATTAATCAAAAATATCACTGACAAATATTGTGAAAGCACCTGAAGTCAACCCTACAATATCATTACGGTAGAGATACTGAGGTATTTGGTAAAAAATATCATGATATTTGGTTTTCTCCATATCACCCAGCCCTAAACTGTAAATATAAATATAAAGTAGCCTGTATAGTCACTAAAAGTAGAAGTACCTCAAATTTAAGCTTGTGTAATCGAGTAAATGTACTTGGCTGCATTCCATAACATCATGGTGTTGAACTCAGCAAAGTGTGAAAATACACAGCCATATTTCCAAGCGTTTAATCCGTCACCACGCTGACAGGAAGTGTTGATACAGCGATTGTCAGTAGAGTTTAGTGTTTTTCTCTCTGCTGCCTGTATCATGACAGTAGTGACTCTGTACAGTGGGATGAGTCAGAGCTGCTGACAGTGTGCTCAGGATGGGAAAGGTCAGCATGTGAGTGTTCCAACTCCCTGATCATCATCATGATTATTGTCCTGGAGGGATGTCGCCTCTTCCCTGAATAGTGCCATCTCTCATCAGAGCTTTAATCTCGCACAGAGGTGCACTGCACTCAACGAAGCCCACATTCCTTTCATTACTGTTATTCAGCACTCCGCAGGCACAAATGGAGGTTTGAGTGTTCGGAGCGGGTCCGGCTGTTTTGTCGATTATGAACACGAGGGCGAGGAGAAAAGTATTTTCTGAGTGGAGACAGTGTTAGGCGTGTAAATAAAATTTTTATATGAGTCTTATTAGGGCTCCATGGGTCACGCAGGGATGGTTGAGTTCTAGCAGCGTGACATCAGAGAGCAGCAGAGATGCAGCAGAAAGACGGACAGGTACATCAGCATAATCTAATGGCCTTTTAAGGAGTGACCGGGCTCTGACTTGGAACTTGAGAAAGTGTCCTTACTCTAAACAGTTTACATCCGAGTCAAGAAGGACAAAACACTGCTCTGACAGAACGCAGGTGCAGGTGCAGGAGACGGACGGTGCAAACAAAGCCGTGCCAGCAGCGGCTCACACAATGGCTCCATATGACATGACATGATATGATGTCAGTGGAACTATTTCTTTGTTTGTGTGTGTTGGGATTTGCACTGATCAGTTACATACAGCTAGACGGGCAGATATGTTTACACTCAGGCTCTGTTCCCTGTTGTTGGAAACATGCAATAATTCAAACGGCATGTGGACCAACACTTGAGTGAGGCGATTAAACTTTATCTAACAATTTAAAAGCTGGATTCATAATACAAAAACACACCATTACTCAGCTCAGTGCACTCGGGTGCTCTGCTGCTACTGTTCAGCCTTACTTGGTCTGGTATGACCGGTAGCTCGCGGTGGCTAATGTTAGCAAATCTTGGCTACCTTTCAGTAGGTAGTGCCGTGCAGCTGATATCACATGACATCACAGTTCACTGACTGTTCCCTAATTATGCTGCTTTTGCACTTTGCTTTACTTTACAGCGTTTATCATCATCCTGTAACTGCCCACATTTCACCGGTTGTGTTCCAGTTAATGTTGACTTTTGCTGACATAAACGACACCCCTTTTTCAAATCCTCACTTTAAGACATATAGATATGTTTTTTAATGCAGTAAAGAAGCCAGACTACAGACTTAATTAACAGACAGTGTTTTGTCACAGACTGAAAACTGATAAGATAAGATACAACTTTATTCATCTCGAGGCAAAGTTGGAGGGGTGCGATATACAAAGCCTAGAGTAATATAGTGGATTTATAGAGGTGTCCAGCTGTTGTGCGGTACATCAGGATGACTTGCTCAAGCCCCAAGATCAGATCGAAGTTTGCAGTAAGCAGTACGATGTTGTTTCTGCTCTGGACTTGGACGCTATGACGAGTACGATCTCTGCATGGTTGGACAACCAACCGCGGTGAAGTTTGAGAAGTGTCAAGGCGTCAGTAACACCCTGGATACTCGGATCGTCTCAAAGTCTGACCATAAGGACGAGGGCTCTCATAGTGCACACCTACGGACCTTTGATCGACGCACTCAGCCAACGTTACTTCATTTCCAATCCATATCAAGAATGCAAAAAGAGGAGGTGTTCTAGGAACTACACAGTGCCAGACTTATGCGGCTTCCTCAACGGCCACGTCTGGTTCATGTATTTGAAGCACAAGAGGTTATAAACATTACAGATTTCTTTTAATAGTAAATCAAAAACCTTGTTAACAGTATGGCGCAATCCAATATATCCAACATATATAATGAGAGAAACAGGTCACCAGTATGGATCGTTCTCAGGTCGTACGGTTCTTACATCTGTTCAGACTGCACCTTGACCCATAACCTAAATAAATAAAATGCTTTTTATTTCCCGTTGTCTCTGAAAGGAGCACTGAGAGTCTTACGGTATAATAAAAATATTTTATAATGAGGCGTATGAAAAGAAGAGGAATGAAAATGAAAAAGGCCTGCGGACATTCCTGCATAGAGAAACACACACACACAGGCGTACCGTATTTGAGCTGATGTACTTGCATGATTCCTGAACTTTTTGGGGTTAAATGCTCTTGTTGTAAGCTGCTCTGGACAAAAAGTGTCAGCTGTAAATGCAGTTGGAAATTGACAACTTTTTTTTATTGTAATAAGGAACTAGATTTAAAGGAGGAATAAACAGGATTAAGTATATCAGCTCAGTGCCAGCTTACAGTAGGCTACTTGTACAACTACAGAAGTATTGTACTTATTTTAAGGTACTTATACTGAACTTGAGTGTTTCCATTTGATGCTTATTTATACTTATACACTACATTTCAGTTTTATTGTACTTTCTACTTTATAAAAAACATGATGCACTTAAAAACAAAAGAGAACCTGATGCATAAAAACAGATTGAACCAATAGTTTCCAACCCATTTTTCTTTGTGACCCCTTTAACAAAAGCAGGCTGGTAATTGAAGATTCATCAGGTTTGATTCATGTTTATGAGTCGAAAATGGTTTTTAAAGCTCAGAGAAAAAAGCAGTTCTGACTCCCAGAGAAGAACAACGCAACTAAATCAAACTCCGAGCTCAGCCACACCGACTGGAACCTGTCGATGCCGGCCTGTCTTTATCAGACGTGGTTTGCCTGAGTACAACTCGCCTCGCTGTAAAAGGGCAGATTCTGGAAAACCCGGAGGGAGAGAGGGAAAGAGAGGTAATATGAGCCGGGCCAATCGGAGCAGACGGTCGGAGGCCGAGGGAGGAGAGTTTGGGAAAGCTGTTTCTCCCAAGTTTGGTGTGATGGCCTGGAAGCTACGCTATCCCTGCAGCTTTGAAATACTTGTTTGTGTTGGCTGCTGAGCCCAGACTGTGAAGACTTATCTGCAGAACATTCAGGAAAGGGGGACAAGGGTGTGTGTATGTGTGTGTGTGTGGGGAGGTGGGGGGGGCAGCCTTAAACCTCATGCCAGAATTCAAAGTATTAGGGGCAAAGTGTTTTTGCCAATAAGGAAATACATGGAGAGAAGCGAGAGAGAGGCCAGAGTGTGTTTCTCCTTGCAGGAATGTCCACAGGCCTTTTTCATTTTCATTTTTCTTCCTGTTCTTTTTATACGCCTCATCATAAAGTATTTTTTTATTATACAGTAAGACCTTTAAGACCGTACAGTTACGGTGTAACGTCCTTATGAGAAAATAATGCCTGGAACCAGGGTTAGTTTGAAAACCTGACGCTGAGCATGAAAGAGACATTGTATTAAACTTTATTTATGTGTATGCATATATTGTGTGTGTATATCGAGGGGCTTTGTGCCATTACGTCACCGGTTTCTCTTGAATGCTGAAGACCAAGCTTATCTCATCTTACCTTAATTAAAACAGAGTGTGTGCATAAAGATTTGAGACCATAAACCATCCCTCATACATTTTCCCCCTATTTTTCCCTTCCTTTATTTTTTGTCATGATGGAAACGGTAATGCCGTAAATTACGGATGTTATAATTACAGGGCTAATTAACAATTTTGGTATTTGGTAATTGGTATTCTTCCAATTATTTAATCCCAGTTAACTGCAACTGTAACCTTATCTGGTGCTTTGTGTAAAGAACAGCGCATAAAATTTATCATTATTTATAACCCAGAGATTATTTTGTCAATGTACCTCAGGTCACCTGAACACGCTGCAAAACTGTTTTAATGAGGCTTTTTGTTCAAGGAAGTTTTTATGTTTCCTTGTGATTCCCTCTATCACATGCAACAGAAACTGGAAATGTGCAATACTCATAATGTGAAAAACCGTCTGAACGCCCTGCAGGTGGAGCTTATAGTCTTGTATTTATAATAGTTTTTAATACCTTGCTTTGTGCCCATCTGTTTCTGACTGACAGGGGGAAGGACACGACTATTTCCTGGAATGCCAACATTTCAGTCACAGATTTGTTCATAAAATTCATCATGGGAAAAAAAAATTACTGTTTCTGTAGTGTTTTTTACACAAGAATTTTTATACACTCAGACTGCGTGCAGGTGTACAAATGGCAAATAAAGTTATATTATCTTATCGCTTGATAAATGACACAAATTTTTCCAGGAAACTTTTTGGGGATCAAACGAAAACTACAAAACACAGCGTTTCCGTACGATTGAAAACACTAAATTTGAACAATATGGAGTGGAATTTGTATTCGACCGGACAATATTTGACATGATCTGATGCACGTAAACTCCACAAGAGTTACAAAGGGCAAACTGTTTCTTTAGTCATCTGTTTTCTGTTTTCCGTGTCTCATGAAATTCATTAGAAGGACTAAACACTTGCCACCAGAGAGTAGGCTTGGTCATGGAGAGTTCCATGGGCTGAAGTCAGCTGTCATCCTGTAACAAATCCAAATATAAAACAAAAGCCTAGTCTCATGTTTGACCTGAGTGGTGGTGTTAAAAATATCGATGCATATCAACTCTGAATTTTTGGAATTCAGCCTCCTTTTCTGCTGTATAGATACGCCGATACCAGCTGTGCCTATTTTTAATGTTCTCTGCGACTAACCAAGAAAAGGAAAACCATCATTGTCATGTTGTAGCCTTGTTGTGTAACTTGTGTATTGTGACAACACTGTCTCTGACGTCGTTGCCTGTCCCTCAGCTTGCAGGGAAGTACGACCCCCAGAAGGAAGAGGAGCTGAGAATGTGGATTCAGGATGTGACGGGCAAAAGGATCGGGGACAACTTCATGGAGAGTCTGAAGGACGGCGTCCTGTTGTGCGAGTGAGTGTGTAGACGCTGATAGGACGGAAAGAAAGCACAGAAGCATCAAACCTTTCAATCAGACTCATTTCTTTAATATCATTGGTCATTGTTTCGAAGTCCCCCTGAACAGCTTCTTGAATTGTGTCTCTCTCTTTGCAGACTCATTAATGTGCTCCAGCCAGGTTCTGTGAGAAAGATCAACAACTCCAGTCAAAACTGGCACCAGGTAATGCACCAGCTCTGTGGAAAGAATATAAGCCTTATTTGTCCTGCTAGTCTCAAAGTCGGGGTCGCTTTCCAGAGCATGTGGAACTTGGTTAGTCTACGATACTGGCATCGACAACGCAGAGTTTATTTACATTCCATAAAGTAGCTGCAATACCAAACGAAATAAATGTCAGCGTTGCTTTTATTAGGACTGAACAAACAAACGGTGCTCCTGAGACTTGATTGAAACTCTTTCCAAAAATGCTCGCTGTCACATTAGCACTTGTAAATGAATGCATGTATAATCAGACTTTATGACACAGTGAAATATTAAAAGGCAATGATCTCATTATGTTCTTCATAGTGTTCGCACCAAACTGTAATCACAACAATATGCTTATTAACTATCTGGCAGAGAGTGTTTAGATAAACCGACTGACGTCATTTTCATGTCTGGACATTAAATATGAGGCCACAACTTCGCAGCTGGTTAGCTTAGCTTAGCAGACAGGCTGGAAACAAGAGGAAACAGTGAGCCAGGCTCCGTCCAAAAGAATCAAAATCTGCCTACCAGCACCTCTAAAGCTCACTAAAGCCGTGTTTCCACCAAAAGTTCCCAGAACATTAAATCCCAGGTTTATGAAACTCAAAGGTTCCCTCAGCCTGTTGTTATCTGCACTTCCACCGGAGTCTAAATATCCGTGAAGATTAGACAAATTAGTCAGCTGTATGAAAAAGCAACATGACGGGACGGGTGCTGCTGGCGGTCGCAGGGGAAACGCACTCTGCAGCCTGCTGTTCAGTGTTTCCGCCCATTTCACACGGAAGAAAATAAACCTCAGGCTTTTTGTCTCACTGCAACAACGGTTACTGCTGCAAAGTTGGATGAAATCAGTGAAATGCAGAGGAGGGAAATGAAACTCAGAGCGTCTGTCTCCGCAGTAAATCATCTGTTGAGTATTTGATGGTTATTTATTTGTGCTTCAGAACGTAACCGCCGCAGAACAATCAGAAAGGAACATTTATTTCCATCATTTTCTCTCTCATTTCACTTTGACACAGCACTGCAGCGCTGTCTCTGTCAGCTCGCTCGTGTAGCCTCTTTCTCTCTGTTTTTAAAATGAGTCGAGAAGCCAACAGCAAAGCCTAACTTAAGTCTGATTGGTCAGTAGAGGACGGTCACTCTGCTCAGGGCTGAGTTGTGTCTGGTTTTGAGGCTCATGTAACCACTGTTCATACTGTGGAGAGTTTTATTAGTAAACTGTAACTATAAAATGAAAGGATGTTTTGCTGCCTCTCACAGCAGCTGGAGTCTGAGGAAAATAACTTCATTCACTGGGCCGACTGCCGGCAACTTTTAATCGCCACTCGGAGGAAAAAAAGTGTTGCACAGCGTCGTTCCTGTGTGCTCCAGCAACACTAAACCCCTGAGCTTGCCTGAGAAGGACTAAATGCACAAAGCTGCTATTTTTAAATATCCCATGGAGAGAGACTCTCACTGCAGCCTGTTCTGTTTTGTTGTGAAAATGTGGGCGTGCAGCCTCGTTCTGTGGACGATAAACCAGGTGCAGACTGATAAAGGAGGAAATACAGTGAGTGCTGGACGGAGCAGTGAGTGACAACAACCCCGCCCACATTTAAGAGGACTGTCTGTGGCGGAAACACTAGAGTCTAGGTACCATGTCTGAAGGGTTACTGTTGGCTCCAAAGGTACCATACTGAAAGTGTTGGGTGGAAACTGGGCCAAAGAGAGAAATATTCTCCCTTCTCAGACCTAAATGGATGCCAGCTGTTTCCCCGTCTCCAGACTCTCCATCAGTAGCTTCAGATCTACGATACAGATATGAGAGCAATATCGATGGAACTCTCTGCAACAAAGCGAATAAACGTATTTCCCCCAAATGTGAAACTCTTCCTTTAATAGATGGAAATAGCCGCATTCAGAGTGAAACACAAGGGAACTTCTCAGTCTGTATGTAAGATGCCAAATAGATGCTCTACTCAACTGGTTCCATTGTCTCCTTTTTTCCTCAGCTGGAAAACATAGGGAATTTTGTCCGTGCAATCACAGAGTACGGCCTGAGGCCACATGACATCTTCGAGGCCAACGATCTGTTTGAGAATGTCAACCACACTCAGGTCCAGAGTACACTCATCGCTCTGGCTGGAATGGTGAGGGCAGCCGCACACACTCACATACATTGTTACACCAATGACACATGCTGTAGGAAAGGCTGATACTGGTGCTTTACTCGCCGCTGATTGGCTCTGAATGAGAGGAGCAGGTGCAGTCAACAAAAAGCCTGCAGAAACCACGAGTATCAATGATGATGTGCACAGTGTTGCAGCGATCAGCCTCCCTGTGAGAGTGCTTCGTGTTACACGGTCCAGCACTACAATATGGCAGCAGCAGTATCATAATAAAAACAATATGGGGATGAAAAACACACTCGATTACCTCCATTTTCCCTTCTGTCTCTGCCACCTCTCCCGCTCAGGCCAAGTCCAAAGGTTTCCACTCCAAGTACGACATAGGAGTGAAGTACGCCGAGAAACAGCAGCGCCGCTTCGCTCCAGAGAAGCTCAGGGAGGGACGAAACATCATCGGCCTGCAGGTCAGAGCGGCACACACCTGTACTCTATTACTGTATGAGCTGTGTGTGAGACTGTAGATGGATGTGTGCAGAGATGTTCTGCTGGTGGAGACGGTTATCACTATGCCCTCTGCTGGACTCTGAATGACAAATCTTTATTGAGTCTTCTCTAAATATTGGGATTATTGATTCAGAGGATAACAGGTTAATGGAAATTCAGTACTGACGCCTATAAAGATCCAGGACGACATTACAATGAGCAGCTTTCTCTAAACAAAGAGTTAGCATCTTGAAATAATGAGAAACTTTCTCAAATAATAAAACTGTCAAAATAAAATAAAAAATCTCAAAATAATGGGAAACTGTCTCTAATGACTCAGCGTCTAAATATAACTAGAAACTTGCTCAAAATAAAAAATAAAGACTTTTCTAAAATTATTTGTGTCTCAGAAATAATGAGAAACTTAAAACTCAAAATAAGAAACTGAAATGCTGAAATAATTTCTGTTTCAAAGATAATGACTTAATATCTCAATAATGAGAAACTTTCCCAAGATCTTAAGATTTAAAACTTTCTGAAAATGATGATTTTATAATTAAAAAAAAACCTCAAATCTGAAATTCAGAATATTCAGAAACTGTCTCAAATAGTGACTTAAGATCTAAATATAATGAGAAATGTTCAAAATAAAAAAAACTTTCCTAAAATAATTTGTGTCTCAAAGATAAAGTCTCAGTATCTCTCACAATAATAAGAAACTTTCTGAAAATGACTTTATATTTCAAAATAACGAGAAACCTTCTCAAATAATAAAACTTTGTCAAAATAAAAAAAATATCTCAAAATCATGGGAAATTGTCAATAATGACTCAAGATCTAAATATAATGAGAAACTTGCTTGAAATATATATATATTTTTTTTTTTAAATAATTGAAATCTCAGAAATAATGAGAAACTTTCCTTTAATTAATGGTAAACAGTCTCAAATAATGACGTAAGATCTAAAAATAGTGGGAAATGCTCTCAAAAAAAAAAAGAGAATTTGTTTCAAAGATAATGACTTAGTATCTTAAAAATAGTGACAAACTCTCTTAAAATAATGATTTTATAATTCAAAATAATGAAAAACTCATAAGAATCTCAAAATAATCAAACTACCTCAAACTGACTTCATATCTTCAAATATTTTGACTTGGTGTCTCATGATATTGAGAAACTGTGTTTTCATTAATGATAAACTGTCTCAAAGAATGACTTAAGATCTGAAAATGACTTTCTTCAAATAATGATTTTGTAATTCAAAATAATGAAAAACTACAATCTGAATCTCAAAATAATCAAACTGTCTCAAACAGTGACTAAAGATCTAAAAATAATGAGAAACTTGCTCAAAATAGTGAGATATTTTATCAAAATGAAGAAAAAAACTTTCCTAAAATAACTGGTGTCTCAAAGATAATGACTCAGTCAAAATAATAAGAAACTGTCTGAAAATAATGACTTTATATTTCAAAATAATGAAAAACATTCCCAAAATATAAAAGTGTCTCATGATATTGAGAAACTATTGAGAAGCCATATTCATTATTTTGAGATACTAACTCATCACACAGAGAGAGTCTCTTAACGACTTACAGGATGCTTTTATTTTTCAGTGACACTGGCACAAATGGGATATGTGTGATTTATTTTAAGTCGTACAGATACTTCCCAAAGTGACGACTATGTCCTCAGACTAACTGCGTGTCTTTTGCTGTGTCTCCAGATGGGCACCAACAAGCTGGCCAGCCAAAAGGGCATGACGTCTTACGGCACGCGACGCCACCTGTACGATTCCAAGATGGCCATGGACGCTCCAGTGGACCAGTCCACCATCAGCCTACAGATGGGCACCAACAAGGGAGCCAGCCAGGTGAGGACACACGCAACCAAAACTATGTAACACCATGCAACAATAAGAGAAACATACTTACTAACTAGTCTTGTGCTTTTGATTTAAATTAAGTGTAAATGTTTGTGTTGTATATTTACGTCACCTGTCGAGCACTTTTAAAACCTGTCCGTGTTCCCCCAGGCTGGCATGACAGCCCCGGGAACCAGGAGGCACATCTTTGACAAGAAGCTGGAGCTGGAGAACTGTGACACCACCACCATCTCTCTGCAGATGGGCACCAACAAAGTGGCGTCCCAGCAGGGCATGACCACCTACGGCCTGCCGCGCCAGGTCTACGACAACAAGTACTGCACCAACCCCACCGAGGCCTACTATAACAACGGGAGTGAGGTGGAGTTTGACGGCTACAACCAGTACTCTGACTGAAGAAAACCACAGACGGCCTCACCACCCTTCCTCCTCCTCCCTCCTTCCTCTTTGCTTAACTTCAGACAACCAACCACAGCTGTCTCTGTGACGAGCAGACCTTCCAGACTGTTATTTAACACTGATTGACGTCACTGTCGTCTCCATTCCCCGTCTTTTTTTAAACATACTTTTACTCTTAAGAATTTATTGTTTGTCTTTCCACGAGTAAAAGAAAAAGAGTTTACGCTGACCTTACGTCAAAGATTTCATGCAATGGCCAACCTCTGTATCTGTGATGAATTTTATTAACGCTAAAAATACCCAGACAACACTCAGATTTATGACCTTTTGCTATTTATAGATTTTTTTTTTGCTACCGCTTTTTATACTTGCATTGTAGTTAGAGAACTGTTGATACCCCTCGCCTCACTGTCCACCTCCTCCCCACTGTATCCAGTTTGAACACTGACAAAGCAGAATTTAAAGTTCCTCGAAACTCAAAAAGGAAACAAGTGACCGTGTTGGTGCTATTGAACTTTGACCCAGTTGGAACAGAGTCCACATCCACGTTGGAGCCCCGCAGGCTCCAGGATTACCGCTCCTCGGGAAGGCGCTCCGGCTCCACAGACTGACCGGGGCCCGACGACGCAGGACGACTCGCAGCTTTGTGCGGACATTGCTTTGTTTTGTGAGCACGTGCGCTGTCATGTTCACGAGCCTGCCAAATTACCCATCACGCCATTTTACTGGGCTAATTTCCATGGCTTTGTGTGCGGCATGACACTTTGGTTTATAAGTATTTGGAAAAAGTAGAGGGGTCTGTCAGATAATGTTCTTATAGCGTAAAAGAGCAAATGTAGGTGTTACGATATGAAGTTTGAAGTTAGGGGGAACCAGTTTTTGTCCCGTTGTTTCCTGCTTTGGGAAACGTCCTGTACCTGCCTGATGCCTCAGTGACCTTTGGCTTTAGTGCTGTTGCTCTGTTTGCACTTTACCCAGCTTCACCTTGTAAGCAGTACGCAGCAGTGGGATTTAAAGAAGTACATTTGCTCAAATTAGGGCTGCAACTAACGATAACTTTCATAGTCACATAATCAGTCAGGTGTTTGGTCTTTAAAATGCCAGAACGTGGTGAAACTGTCGATCAGTGTTTCCCAGAGGACGTGCTCACACGTCTTATTTTGTCCACCACCCAAAGACAATCAGCTTCCTGTCACAGACGAGTAAAGAAACCGCAAAATATTCACATTAAGAACTTTTGTTTTCTTAAAAATAAGGTGATTAATTTGATAGTTGACAACGAATCTGTACTTAGTAAATTGGAGGTACTTTACTCAAGTATTTCCATTTGATGCCACTTCTATAAAGCACTGCAATTCAGATAGTTATATTGTTCCTGTTATTCCACCACTGTAGTTATTTGTCAGTTAAAGTTAATTAAACAAATTAGATTTTAAATTTAGGTTATAAAATGATGAATAATATGATCACACTCACTGGGGCCATTTTCTTGCATTGGGTATTTTTACTTTTTATACTTAGGTACTTTTTAATTCACATTTCAAATGCAGGAGTATTTTTACTTTGTGGTATCACTACTTTTCTCAAGTAAAGTGTCTGAGTACTTCACCGCTGTCGGTAGATGTCGGAGTAGACCCAAGTGCCTGTAGCCCCTCGCTGATAATTGCTAAGTTAATCATGTTGACTCTTATTTTGAAATTCCTGCGTCATACTGTTAACCCACCGAATATCTTGAATGTATTGTTATCGGACAGTTTGAGGGGATTACTTTCAACATTAGAAGACAGAAATGTTCGTTTCTAAAGTTACAGAGCAGGCTCAGGCACCTGTGGTCGAGTGGCACACATTGAAACCTCTGCATTTCTTTGTGAATTATTCAGATTTATTGGCTTTTAATTAGCTGTTAAATAAGCTTCACGTGCTGAATGGGCTGACAGATTGGAGCTCCTGAACTGTTCGGTCACTCAGCAACAGAAGGCAGCACAGCCATGATGTACGACATGTAGCAGCGTGCCATCTAGTGGGGAAGCAGCACATGTACACTTACTGTAGTCTAAACATTCCCTGTGTTTAATCCAAAGTAGGAATGCAGTGTTTAGCTCCCTGTGAGCCATGTTGTGTAAATGTATAACATTTCACCTTCATGTGTTGGCTTCGTTTCAACATTGTTCAAACTAAACATCTTTGCTAACCTCTTGATTTTTTTTTTCTATAAGCCTTTCACTAAACATGACATTTGTGCAATAAAAACACTTGAAAAATACGGTTCTGATTTAATGTTCTCATTACTGTCATTACTTAAAATACACAGTCGATGTGAGGTACACAGAAGTGGTGAAATACAAATTGCATGACAACAGAACGAATACATACTGGTGTAAAAAAATAATAAAAAAATAAAAAGGTTGGAAAAGATTTGGCAGTTCAAAGAAACGTGTCGACCAACAAATGGTTTCAGTGCATTGTTAGAGGCAGGTTGGAAACTAAACGACGTGTCAGAGCAACTTATATTTTTTATCCATACACACAAAGAATATCGAAGGACGTGGAATGTTTGACACTGATGGGGTTCAGTTAATTACATTTTAAACCTAATTACACGAACATTTGGTCCAAAAATAATGAAAATAAACTACACAAAAAAGAAACTTTTACACTGAGAACTGGGATGTAGACAAAACATGGCAGCCTCTGGCCCAGCCAGGGGGACGTGTCACGCTCAGCGAGCCACACTGTAGCAAAACTAAACTGTCACGCAAAAACCTAATGCTTCTGTTCTTTGTGCAGATTTTGCTACGCTGTGCCGGCTGAACAGTAATGTATTTGGACCAATCACTGGGGTGAAACACAAGCGAGTGAGGTTAGAGAGAAGGCGAGTCACAGGAAGACACGGCTATTGATTGGCTGCTTCACAGGCATCGATCCAATCGCTGTAAACATCCACTGGCTCCGACAGATCTGACGGGAAGAGGTTAAGGGACATTACAAAAAAAAGTGAACTTGGCTTTAAACCTGAATTTCTACTTTAAGGTTTCCTTCAACCAGACAGCACCAAACCTCTCTGGCAGGCCGAGTCCCTATTGGTCACACGTGATGATAAATTCTGTTGCCAGTTAAAAGGATACAGGTTATAGGAGTCTGGAACTCCTCCAAGCAAACACTGCACGATATAATTCCTGTGTTGCGGGTTCGTTCCCTGGAAGAAAGTTAGAATCTTAGTTATGTTGTTCATGATGCATTTCTCTAAGAGTCCCGCACCTTGTCTAACATGCAAAAATAATGATTTAATGCTGCAACATTGTGGTGACTCGACCTTCATCAGTTAACAATTGAGTACCTTCAAGATTTGGATACGTATTTTTTTAGGGAATGCAAGTTAACAAGAAGGACATTTATTCTTCCGGCTGTGTATGTGCTCTGTGCTGCCGTCCCTTTTCCCTCCATGTGCTGCATTACCTAACGAGGTGCCATAAGGCCTCCTTAGCGTGGGGCGTAACAAATGGGGCTCGTCCTGGAGAGAACATCCATGAGGTGATGTAAATGTTCCTGTGTGTATCTCGTGGCCTTTTTTTGTGTAGAGGTCATCTCTTTTGTTACATTCTTTGTGGTTGTTGCTCTATGTTTAGTTTTGAGCACCCTGGCTGGGTAGTCACCGGGCATTTTTGCCACCTATACCTATCGAATGTAAAGTTTTTGTTTAAGATCGTTACTAAGCTGTTTTTAACTTTGCTTCTCTATTCCTCTATTTCTATGTATGATGTTGATTGATGACTGATCGATGTTTGGTATGTAGCCTTACCACTGCACATGGTAATGAGACGAATTGCAAACTCACAGCCACTCCTACCTAAGATGGCTTACAAAACTGTTTGAGTGATGAAGGTCTCGTCACCGAAACGTTGCAGCATTGCATCGTTATTTTTTTAGACACTGTGTGGAAGTCTTTTCTACAAGTTTTATTCTTCTCGTCTCACCTGTTTGAGAACGGATGTGCAAAGTATCCCTTCGCTTGGAGTTACTTACATTTTGACATCGCAGGACTTCTCGTGGTTGCAGAACGGGCAGGTGAACTGGACGTCCAGGTTACCCGTCATTTTTTTCTTTGGAGGTGGCTTTCTCTTTGACTTCCTGCGCCCCATTTCTTATGCTGTATATCTGCGGAAAGAAAACAACCATTAAATAGTACAGTTATATTTTGTTTTCATCAGCTATGGGGCACGTTCACACTCACTTGCATGTTAAACTCTTCCCCACAGAGATGCCGGAGTACACGTGTATGCACCTGTGTGTGTGTGTGTGTTTTTAATTAATGTGAATTTCCAGTCTCTTTGACGAGCAGGCTGATTCACTCAGTCACAGTAAGTACGGCCATTTTTCATTGTTTTGCATCCACACTACGCAACAACAGAAATAGAAAACTAATTCCTGTGTTATGTCTAGTAGTGTCTGTTCTGTTATTTATCGGAGGAGGGACGTGGCTGTGGTGTGACTTCGTTTTTGATTTAATTTTTTTCCCCTTGAAGCTACAAATAGTTTCCCTTGAGCCTCCCTGAGTGACGGGGAAAATGCAAGACCTTCTCTCCATCATTAATTCATTGTTAGATCTAAAAAAATGTATACTTGGATATCTGCAAGTTAAAAGTTTAGGACAAATACTTAAGTTGGAAAAAAGTCTTGGGGTTTCGCTCTTACTGTGCATGTTGGTTCATTCATGCAAAATTTCAAATGACACATGCAGGATAAAGTGATTTTGATTAAATATCACTATTTTCAGCTCAGACTTTGTTTTTCTCTTTCTGAAGCGTTTCACATAACATAATGTGTTCAAGGACTGCTGGAAAAGTGAAAATCCAATGATAATCACTGTTTTCACAATGATAAACGGTGTAATGTTGACGAAACCGTGTATGTTTTCTTTAAAATCAGTGTTTAAATACAAAATACAGCTATTTAAAGCTGTATGATCCTCCCTTAAACCAAAATAAAAACCTAAATCACTCCCCTGCACTTTAAAAAAAACACACCTGACCTGCGTCCTGCTCTGGCACAACCGCTGCCGTCTCATCAGTACCGAACAGTCCCTAATGTTTCACCTGGTTCACACGCAGGTAACGTTAAGATCACTGGACCAAAACTAACACACTGCACTTAATTAATCACAAAGGTTGCCTCCGATTTAAAAAGCTACATCTGAATTTTGCTTTGCTGAAGCCACACTCTGAGTTTACAGCTTCAATCTGAGCCAAACAAACGAACCTCAACACGATCAGAGCGACATTTACGCTCAAGCGCCAAAACCGCTACAGGCTAACATGCTAGCTCGCTAACAGCTACTCGCCTTCCGTTCAATGAGATAAACCAGCTTTCAGTAAATCACCTGAAGTGCTGAAGGTGGAAGCGAAGAGCGCGTGTCGTGTGTTAAAGGTTTTGTTATTTCGCATTTGTAAAAAGCAAAATGCAGCAGCTGTTGTGTGTCTCACCGGACTGACGCGTCTGCAGCGCAGGATGCTCTGTGTGTTCAACTGCATCCGGGTACTGCAGCATCTCTTTGGCTCTGCCTCTGATTGGGTAGTTGCGGATTTGACTGGTTTATCATTGGCTCAACTGCGGAGACTGACAGCATAAGTATCCAATAGCAGAGCTCATCCTCCAAGTTAACGCCCTCATCTGGTGATGCGGCAAAAGTTACATCCTTCAAATAATAAAACCCTCAAAATAAAATAAAATAATTAATTAAAAAACATTAAAACAATTTAATTAAAAATAAAACTATATTATTTGAAATAAAATAAAAATAATTCTTTCAAAAAAAAATTCTAAAGCAATTTAATTAAAATAAATCTAGTATTTGAAATAAAATAGAATAGAATAATTAACTAAAAAAAAAAAACTCTAAAAAAAATTAATTAAAATAAAAATATTATTTGAAATAAAATAAAATAATTCTTTCCAAAAAATTCTAAGACAATTTAATCAAAATAAAAATCTATTATTTGAAATAAAATAAAATAATTCTTTCAAAAAAAATTCTAAAGCAATTTAATTAAAATAAAATCTATTATTTGAAATAAAATAAAATAAAATAGAATAATTAACTACAAAAAATCTAAAGCAATTTAATTAAAATAAAATCTATTATTTGAAATAAAATGGAATTAAATAGAATAGAATAAAATAAAACTTAACCAAGTTGCAATTATACTAAAATAATGTTTTAATTGTAATGCTACATTTTAATTAAAATACTATTGAATATAACATGTTGTATATTATACATCTATATATTATTTTTTTAAACAATACAAATAATCAAATGAGACATGTATAAAATAAACAGTGTGCTGAAATTAATAAAAGGATTTTTTAAACTTAAGTTTTAATAAGCATTTTAAAAGATGTCACTGATTCATCAAGATTGATTGATTCATTACTTTGTGTTACTCTGATTGTTCTATTTGCTCTAACTCAGTGCAGTCTAGGGCAGATAGTTGCCAACTTTGCTCATCTGCTTCAGTGATGGTATTTTATCTTTATTTCATTGTTATTGTTCTTTGTATTTCTCAAAATTGCCTAATTGTTTTTGCTTGAATCCCACATTGTGTTAAACATAAAGCACTTTGTCATTTTGTTTTAAGAAGTGCATCATAGATAACGTTTGTTATTGTTATTATTTTGAAATCCCATATTAATGAGACAAAATGGTCAGAAATCAAGCTTACTTTATTGCACTTTATCAACGAATTTTAACAATATAACACCATCTTATCTAAAGTTAAAAACAAAAAAGCTATTACAACCTTTAAAGTTATTAAATGGATAATAATATTCTGCATGTAACACAATCTCTGGTGTTATAAAATGTACCCTACATGTATTTGTTTGTCTTTTCTTATTTTTTTTGTTTGTTTTTGCTTTCTATTTATCTATTTTTTTTACCTTTGTATATGGACATGTGCACAATAAAGGGAAAAATGAATACAACCAAACCCAACATACTATAGAGCACAATTCATACAACAAGATACAAAACAATGTGCCTCAGAAAAAGATATAAAGCACATAAAGACTGATGCGAGAATTTAAAACACGAAAAGATTTACTTTAAAAAAATAGGTTTAAAAAAGGCAGCAGATGTAGAGTTGAGAGAAGATGATGTTGAGCCATCCAGTAATTAATTTCTGAAATGCAGTTTAAAGATTGTCAAGAGGACTCAGATCATCGGGTGAAGCAGACATACGACTGATATTGATTAATATCATTAATTTTTGTGCACATAAGCAGCTCAGAAACCATGAAAATGATAGAAATGTGCTATCAAAAGCCTTCGTCGTTGTCTGCAGGTAATGGGTTGAGATGCTGCTGAGAGGAGCTGAATGATCTCCCTCTGTGTGATGTGTGTCCATGGGTCCTGTTCTTTGGGATGCAGCCACGTCTAACCTTTTACTGTGCAGTAATTGTCTGACTTCAGGCCAAAAAATATCAACACATCCCTCGCCCAGGTGGAGCAACTCCAGGAAGCACCTGCCAACAAGTCAATTAGCCCGAATTACCGCTTCTGTCATATTGTGGTGCTCTGTATTGGCAAGCGAGGTCCAACCTGCACTTTAGCTCAGAAAAGTAGAATTAAATTAATGAAAATAAATCCCATTTGGCTCTGCTGTCATATAAAAGGAAAAATTCTCTTTGGATTATCCAGCTGAGATAAAACAAACCCACTAATTAAAAGTTTCCCCAAAGAAATGATGAAAGGTTTGAGGCACATCTGAAGGTTGAAATGTTGAAATGTAGTGAACAAAGTCTGTGTGTAGGGGAGGTTCCTGCTGCGCCACACAGCCACAGACATTAATGAAAGCTTCTCAAGTGGAAATACTCAAAGAGAGTGTGAGGACAGATGAGGTGCAAGAGGAGAGTCACTGTTTCACATGGTGGTTTTATATAAGACTCACTCTGGGATACAACTTCTCAGGTCTGAGTGAGAGAACATATAAACTGTGGCACCCCTATACTAATATATGAGGACACAGAAGCGTATAAAATATTTTACACCTAAAACAAAGGTCCAGACAAAAATAAATATTCACCAGAAAGAAATTACAGATGACATTATGTGATGCGAATTTTGTTGAGAGGAAAATTTGGATTTTGAGATACTCTGTGTGGTGTTGTTACAGTCAGCAATCAGAGGGAACATTTATCTGATTGCTGTGGTCACTGAATACTTTGCAGAGTGAGACTGATGCAAAACACCTAAAATATTATCTATTGTTAGACTCTAAGATGGCGAGCTGTGTGTAGAGATCTGGACATATAACGGCATATCAAATTTCATATGTAACATTTATAAAAAAAAATTATTTTGTATTTATCTTTATTTCATATTTTAACCTGTCAAAAACATTGACGCTATAATAAGCTAATAATTCTTGATTTAATGGTGTGTGCAGCCATAATTAGCATGGTATTTGTGTTTTAAATTTCACAGCATGTCAGCATTATATATCTTTAGTGAGTGGTTGGATTATGCAAATAGGCCAAAGATGTTATGTATAGTTAGATTCTATTACATTTTATTCTATTTCATTATTTTATTTTCATTTTATTTTATTCAATTTTTTGTTATTTTATTTTTTATTTCATTTTATTCTTTTTGTATTCTGTTATCATTAATTTATTTATTTGTTTTATTTCATTCTATTTGTTTCATTTTATTCTATTCTGTTTTATTATTTTTATTTTATTTTATTTCATTTTGATTTATTTTATTTTATTTTATTTTTTTTAGACACCTGGACTTCCAATATTGAATTTCATTTATGATATACATAATTCTTTCTGCTATTTACTTATCTTGCTTAGTCTACATTATTGATATGTATTATGATTATTATGATTATTATTATTTTACATGTCAAAATATTGAAACAGACTTAAATTCATTTATTATTATTATTATTATTATTACTCCAGGGAAGCATAGCCTCTAGAATAATTTCACTTGATTTAATGATGCAGCCATAATTAGCGTGGTGTGTGTGTGTGTGTGTGTGTGTGTGTGTGTGTGTGTGTGTGTGTGTGTGTGTGTGTGTGTGTGGTTTAAATTACACACACTGTAAGTATTATAAAACTTTAGTGAGCTGTTATGTGTAAGTTAGGTTTTCAGTGGCTGGCTGTGTATAGAGACCTGCACAGACATTATCAAAATTTAATTTATAATATTTATAATAACTTGCTATTTATTTATCTTGCCAAAGCTACATTTTTAATGCTTAATTTATTTTTCTTTATTTTATTTCCCAGAATAAAACTGACACACACTTGATCACCACTTGCTGCTGTCCAGCTCGAGCACGCATGTGGTGAAGCACGTGACATGTTTGGGTGAATAAATGAAACAAACTGATGGACCGTGAAAAACAAACATGACCACAAATCGATGAATGGATGAAATATTATAATATATTCATATTCAAAGAATCCCATTGGTCCGTCTGGCCTGGGGGGGGGGGGGGGGGGGGGCGTGGCTTGTGATATAATATTGTGACAGAGGAAGCGTCTCTGTTGAACCGTCGCTCACACTCACGTTATTAATTTGCATTTGACACCGCAGAGTTAATACACACGAGCAAAGGAAGCCGAGGTGAGTTCACGTGTGTGTGACGATTAGTGAGTGACTGCTGGTGAAAAGAGACATGGCGGAAGTGAAGCTGCCGAAATTAAACTAGTGTGTCTCTGTTAGCTCAGAGGCTAAAGCTGTTAGCATGTCAGCTCCAGCTGGAGACATGTTGCAGACACACAGTTCAGTCCACTGATCCTCTGGGACCAACCTACATGCTGGTAACTTGCAGCCTCGGGGATGTTTATGTAGATGATATTTGTGAGTGAATTGTGAAGTGTGTTTCCTCTGCTGTGTGTGTGTGTGTGTGTGTGTGTGTGTGTGTGTGTGTGTTATCTCTTCATGGGGACTTATCAGGTCAGCTGCAGGCTGTAAACACACACCAGACCTTTATCTCTGTGGCCCTGCTCCTGGTGTTATGTGTCTGACACCGGCCATCTTTAACCGCTCAAGACACACACTTAACCCTCCGAGACCCTGAACACATCACATTTTGGGGTTTCCTGCACCTTGTAATTCATTCTCAGCTGATCCCAAGTAGGGCTGCAAAGATTAGTCGACTAATTGATGACTAATCAACTATTAAAATAATCGCTGACTATTTTAGTAGTCGACTACTCGGTTTGAGTCATTTTTCATTGACAAGTACTGTAAAAGTACCCAAAATACTCTTACTGCAGCTGGGTGAGTATAGGTCAGCATGCTTAGATACCACTTGTGGCGTCCCACAGGGATCAATACTTGGTCCAGAATTATTTATATTATACATAAACAATAGAGTTAATGTCTCAAATATTCTTAAATTTGTCATTTTTGCTGATGATGCTAATATGTTCTGTTCTGGCGAGCACTTACAACAGCTGAAGTGAAACTGTGGTTTGATGACAACAACGTTTCTCTGAATGTTAATAAATCAAAGTTTATTTTATTTGGAAACAGACGAGTTCACCTTAACATACAGGTAGAAGTAAGTATAGACGGCTTTAGCCTTGAAAGAGTTTATGATTCTACTTTTCTGGGAGTGAAAATAGATCACAGACTTGACTGGAAAACCCATATAGACCATGTCAGGTTGATCTTAAAACAGCACAGGTAGTATATAAGGCAAGAAATGATTTACTCCCCAGGAAACTACAAAAAATGTTTGTTGACAGAGACGGACGATGTGATTTAGAGGTGAATTTAATTTCCAACAATCTAAAGTTCGTACAACACTTAAAAGTATGTGTATTTCTGTCAGTGGGGTGAAGTTATGGAATAGTTTACCGGACAAACTGGAAAAAAAGTAAAAATATCTTTCAGTTTAAAAAGAAGTTGAAGAATATTCTATTTGAAAAGTATAGTAAAACTGGTGCACAGTCGGATCAGTAATGTGTTTTGTGACTCTTGTGTTAATTATTGACTATTCCTTGTTGGTGTCACTGTTCTTGCAATCATTTATTGTTGGGACGGATTAAGGGAAGGCACAAATAAGCTGTACAGCTTCAGCCTTTTCCTTTTCAATCTACAGTATTTATTAAAAACAAAGAGTATAAGTATGATGTTTACTATAATGCAAAGATAATATGCAGATAAAGATTGTAATGTGCAGTGATTGAAATAAAAACATCAGTCATCAGATATCGGCAGCTTTACACACTCTCCCATGACGGTGAACTAAAATGTGAGTGGTGTGAGTACAAAACAATTTTTTGTTTATAAGCATGATTATTTTCAGAATTGAGCCACAGAAAATAAAACTTTGACTTGTAAAGTAATGGTGAATGTGTTGTGTTGTGCTCAGTGGCAGTTCGAGCACACTTGGTGCCCTAGTTGAGCAAAAAATACATTTTACAAGCTTACATTGAACACATCATGATGATTTTATAATTTATTTTCGCTCAATGCAAATTCTTAATGAGCAGAGCTTAAACATTTCACACTGTAAATCAGTGCAGCCTCCACGAGCTGTTCATAGTGGCCACCGGCTGCTGAGGTAACAGCAGCAAACAAAAGGAATATGTATTATATTTTCAAGCTCATATTAACCTGTGAGATGCAAAATATCTTCTTAAAAGGGAATAATAACTTATTATATGGCCATTTTCATCATGAGATGTATAAGGCAGAGTTATTATAGTTTTGTATTCTTTTTTTAAATATTTTTATTATGTTTTTAATTTTTTTTTTTTTTAATTCAGTTTCATTTCAGTTAGTTTCCTTAGGTTTTTTTTTAATAATATGGGGGGTATTTGTGTGGGGCAAGATTTAAGGAGTTCAGAATAGTTATTACAATATTAATGCAATACTTTGTAAAGGCAGTTGACTCACAGCCATGTAGACGTCTCAGTTTCTATAAACAAATGCACCACTGCCTCCTCGTCATTATCGTGTTGACAAATCTGTCCAAATTGACAAAAACTAAAGACATTTTCTGCACATTGTATTTTACTTTGATTCAATTCTGTTTTATTTATAGAGCCAAATATCACAAACCACAATTTGCCTCAGAGGGCTGAACAGCATACGACATCCCTCTGTCCTTCCTTTGAACCCTCAGGAAAAACTCCCCCACAAACTCTTTAAAAACTCTTTAATGGGCAAAAAAAATAAATAAATAAATCATAGAAACTCAAGTTAGTTTTGTAATTACACAATATTAAAGGTCTTGTTATTTCGCTTAGCTTTATTGTTTTTTCCACACCTAGTTTTAGTTTTTAGTTTAGTTTAAGTTCACTATAATAACCTTGGTGCAAGCCCAGGTAGTGGCTAAAGGAAGGGCTGCTTTTTCTACATATTGAATTTTAATTTAAGAGGGAAATAAAGGAAAAATGTTTGATTACGCCAATGAGGAAGTAACGCCAGTATCAACAAAACAAAAAGGCTAACTGTGTTTATATTGCATGTGTTTTGCAGAGTGACATCATGGCAGCAGAGGGGGAGCCCACAGACTTGGTCAAAGTGCTGCACCTTCTGGTGCTCTCGTTCACCTGGGGTATGCAGGTCTGGGTCTCCTTCATAGCAGGTATGAGCCGCACAAACATGTCATGGCTGCCCAACACATTCTCACTCCGACATCGTCACATGTCCACGTTTGGTCATGGACTTTCCGACTTCGGAGTGAGACTGTGCTCGGCTGCCACATAAGATGGATTCCTGCTTCAACATTATATTTTTTATTTCTGACCGTTTGTCGTAATCGTGATATCTGTGCCTGCAGGTTTTGCACTGGTGTGGCAGGTAAGTCTTCACACCTTCGGCCTGGTGCAGAGTAAACTCTTCCCAGTGTATTTCTACTGTCTGCTGGGGAGCAACTTTGTCAGCCTGGCTGTGTATGCTGTGTACCACCCAAGGGAGCTGCTGGACTGGCACGAAACTGTGCAGGTCAGTTTTAAATGCTTATTTTAATCACTGTATTTGCAATTAAATCATCACAGTCTTCCACTGAGGTGTATCCTCTTGTCCTGCAGATGGCTCTGTACTTTGTGGCGCTGATCATGGTCGGTCTGAACGCCCGGTGGTTCGGCCCAGCGGCCACTGAGGTGATGTTCCAGATGAGGGATGTGGAGAAGGAGCACGGTCTGGGGGAGCAGATCGGCCTGGGGAGTCAGAAGGAGGGTTATGCTAAGCTCAAAGAGCAGGACCCCAAGTACAGAGCCTACAAACGCACGTTTGGCCGCTACCATGGGTTGTCGAACCTCTGCAACCTGATCGGGTTCCTCTGCACCACAGTTAACTTGATCTACACAGCCCTGAAATTATCCACCATTTAGAGCAGAGTGGGTGTCAATGTGGACTTGAGTTAAATGAAAGTGTAAGTGACACCGTGTAAAAGTAATTTTACAGAATCCCTAAGTGTCCTTATGAAGGAGGACGCCTTTGTTGACACTGAGCGTCCACTTTAATTCCCGTCAGCTACACACTTTTCGTCCTGTCGATCAGTATCTAATGTGCCACAAAATAGGATGTGTTGCATTTTCATATTTGCTATTAACATTTGATTAAATTGTTCATGATCATTCCCCCCATTCAGAAGGACATTTCTTATAAAACAGAGTGAAATGTGGTCACCGAACCTCAGGTACTGTGTGGGCAATTTACTTGCATCCCCAGCAGGGGGCGCTGTTAGGACACAGGCGTATTCAGGGAAAGATTAGTGCATCTCATTTATAAAATGTTTCCAGATATTTTAATGAAAATGTATTTTAAATATGTAAACACTGAACTAACTCTGTGATCAAGAGATTAAACATTGTGCTGTTCATGTGCATCTGAAGTTAAGTCTTTAAATTTGGTGCCACAGGTCTGTCAGGCTTTTAGATTTTTAAAATACCTTCAGCTTTGTTTCATTCAGATAATAATATACTGATGTAGTTATCCTACTCTGCTATTCCCGAAGAAATCAATTTTATTGAGTGAATGTTCTTCTGTTGGCATAATATCAATTTAGAGCATTAAAGACCACGTTTGCTTGGCAGTGTTGGGGATCTTTGATTTGCAATTAGAACAGTCCAGATTATTACAGCATGGATTCAGTTGTCGCAGATTTGGCAGCAGAACATTCACTTTTTAAAATTCAGCACAGTACAACAATGCACTACTCTCATGGATAGATTACTAGATTACAAGTTATCAGGCAACACAGCTACTGTTTGTGTGATAAAGGTGTAGTCACTGAAACGTTGCAGCAGCATTAAAATCATTATTTTTTGCAAGTTAGACAGTGTGCAGGAGTCTTTTCTACAAGTTTTATTCTTCTCATCCCTCTCCTATGGAACTGTGTTCCTACAGTAGTAATCCTTTGTTTTAAATGTCAAACTAACACATACCGACTGGGAGGAGACTCAAAATGACCTTAAAGAGATGCAAAGGAACTTAAAAGAGACACAGAATAAATACAAAAGCAGGCAAAACAACCCCAAAGTGACACAAAACTACCAAGAAATACAAAAAATTAGCTCAAAGGGAAACAAATGACCTAAAAGATACCAAAATGAACTACTAAAAGGAGACACAAAACCACAATAAAAACCACCACAAATTCTGTCAGACATCAGAGAAAATCCACTTATTGCGTTTGTCCAACTAAAACCGGACTTTTAAAATCCATGTAAACATATTAGCTTGACTGAAATCGTACTAAATCAAATTTCTCAAAGTCGGACTAACACACCTGATAATGTGATTGGGAGTCAAATCATCCTGCATGTATACAGTCAATCAGACCCAAACTAACCGAGGTGATCTGCGCTTGCATCACAGTTTCCACAAATAGCATTAAATCCGTAACAGAAGAAGAAGCTGGTAACAACATGGAGAAATCTACATCCAGAGCCATGACTTTTTTAAAGGGACGGCTTTTTTCGTCAGTGACGCCGCAAGTCACTGCCCAAGCACTGGATTTCAAATACAATTTCAATTTCAGCAGCACATAACAGCACCTCAATTGTGTTTTTGTGTTTTTATTTGGATGGAGATTTATTTGAGAAAGTATTATGAAAAAAACCTTTTTTCGAAAAATGGCTATGGACGTGTGGACCAGGTGCAACACTTCCTCCTAACTGGACACGTTGCAAACATCTGATGACGATGTCTATCTGTACGTCAGCGACCAGGTTAAGCTAGCTTGAAAAACCGCTCACCCCAACCTGGCTCTATTTTAAAGTTTTGCACAATTGTTCCACCTCCGTCGTATTTTCGAGGTTGTTGCTTAGGCTCGACATGCTTGCTGAATGTTTTTGTCGCTGGTAGTGTACCTGGACATTTTTTTGTGCTCCATCTCAGTGTTTGCTGGCTGTATGATAGGAGAGTCAGTCTCACTCTGAAGTCGTCGAAACTCGGCGCTGGGGCAGTCAGAGAACGGTGAAAAAATGCATCCTTTAATGTTGGCATGATAATCCTAACCACTTGTGTTTGTCAATTTGCGGTGTTGTACCGACGTAGTGCTTTTATTTTGAAAGATACTGTATGCAAATTGTACATTTCCTATGAAAACAGAAGTGTATTCTGAAAACAGACAATGCATGTAACAGGTTGAAATTGACACGGCGTCCCAGAACGTCAACAGCCAACACACCCAGGGTACCTTGGACGCCATGTGTGGACCTGGAGAGTGCATGACCAAACGTGGACATGTGACGAGATTTTGAGAATGTGCTGGACAGGAAGAGGTGCAGTTCTTTTCAACACACGCATTCAAACATAACCACAAACTAATTGCTACACTGAAATTGGGTAACTGTGGCCTTCAGGAGGCCAAACCTTCAGGGGGTTTCGCTGTCAGTCACATTTATTCAGTCAAATCAGGCAGCTGACTCAGTCTCTATCACCTCAAAAATCCCTGGCCTCATGTCACCTTAAATGATCCTGATGAGTTACACACAATAACACACAGGCTGTAAATGCTGTTTAAAAGAAAGCAGCGATTTTAGATAAGAACTCAGTATTAGAAGATTGGTATCAGGGGAGAGAAAGTCGAACTGCTGCATCTCTTGTGTATCCTTCTCTGTTATGATATTAATAGATAATCTCTTTTTGGGATTTTAAAGCAGCATGCAGTCGTGAGTTATAGTGTTCATCTCATCTCTATATAACGTTCACATAATCTCTTTATAGGTGCAGTGGGTTTATGATGGTCTGCAGTGCTCCCACTTGGCATTTATGAGCTCCAGTAGTTTAGTTCTTGGTGCACACCACAGAAAGGTGGATAATCAGTTGCAGTGAGGCCAAGGTGTGTGTGTGTGTGTGTTTGTGTGTCTGTGCTTAATGTTGGTATCAACCCGAGCAGCCTGGTGCTCTGATAAATTACACATTGTATCAGGATTTCAGTGTTTTTGTGCTGCGTAGATGCACATCCATCACTGAGATCAGACAATTGCAAATTAGGTCTACATTTCCACATTAGAGATGATTGAATAAAGCTGCCTTAGACTCCCAGACTCATGATTAATTTAACACACCATATTTCTGCAGGGCTGCTCTGCAGTATCACTGGAGTTCCAAATAACGGCCCCTGAACTCACAGCAGTCGATGTTGAGAGTGTGATTGCTGCAGTGACTCTTTCCTGCACGCACACACGTAAATTCATTTCCTTGTGTGGGTTAGGAATGAGGGAGGATGGTGGAGCTTGTCTGGTGCAAGTTCTCAACACTTCCTTTTGTTCCCCTGCTTCCTCATGTTTTACTTTGCACACCCGGAGCTGAGGAATTTATGAAACAGCGTGTGTTTTCTTCATGTTCTTCATGTGGCCAATTCAAATGTCACACGTCACTTTATACAGTTGTTTTGGAGTTAGTTAAACCAACAGTCTTGACACTTGTTGAGCTGTATGGAGGAAATTCACTTGAGATTTCTCCGAAGTCATGCCGTGAAGAGATGAGCAGATAAACTTGCTCTTTGGTAAAACAGACAAACAATTTATTTCCTGATGCCACTGCGATGGACAACTTGCTGGGGCAGCTCAAGAACCAGTAGAGAGTTTCAAAGGTTGAACGCTCTCCTCGAGACACGTAGACTCACATTCCTGTACATTCTACAAACTGACAACAAGGGACATTAAAGCTGGAGTAGGCAGTTTCATTTTGGTGTCATTGGGCAAAAATCTGAATTTTAGCCCATGACGGGAAACTTTAGCCAAGTACAAGTTGTATCAGGGCAACACATTCTCAGTCCGACGTCGTTACATATCGACGTTTGGTCATGGACCTTCCACGTTCAGATACAGCGTTAAAGGTACCATGGGTGTGTTGTTGACGTTCTGGGGCGCCATGTCAAGTTCTGCATGTTACATGCATTGTCTTCTTTCCAAATATACTTCCGTTTTTACAGGAATTTACCATTTACATAAAGTCTCTTTCAAAATAAAAGCACTGCATTAGTACAACAAAGTGAATTTCTGTTTTTTGTCCTCCAACAACAAAAGCACATGGTTAGGTTTAGGAAAAAAGAACAGGGTTTGTCTATATAATCCTACAGGACGTGAACACCGTTCTCCCAGGTGAAGGCGGTGTTTACAGGATCCATCCACCACCCCTCCTGCCCGCCCTACTCGGACTTACTTAACCTTCGTCCTTGTTCTGCCACGTTACCTCCTAACGCCGCTGAGCGTGGTTAAACTATAATGGCAACCGGCCGTGTAGAAAACTCCCTGATATCCTTTAAGAACTCCATGGTAAATAAAGACCATTGTTGAGCTTAGTCCCTGGAGTGCTAGCGTATTCCTTCTAACAGAGGACGAATCAGGTGTTGCACGTTTCCACCGACTACTACAGGCCGCATATCATGCTGACGTTACAGGATGGCTTTGTACATCAGTGTCTTACGCCGCAAGTCATTGCCCAAGCGCAGGATTTCGTTGACTTTGGAGTGAGACCTGGCTGTTCAGAGGGAGGGCGTTCCTATTGGTCTGGTCTTCAAATGCAGCTGTGCGTGCATGTTCCTCAACGGTGGAGAATCTTACAGAGAAAGAGAAAAGAGACCTAGAGACCTAGAAAAGAGAAAAGCAAACTTTTTGTTGCTGCCTTTACACAGGTTAGACTTGGTGCTGCTGCTGCCACCAGCCTGCTGTGACACCTTGCACCAGGGGTTTTGTGCTGGCTGAATTCTAGCCCTTACAGCCACTGACCTATGGCTCCTCTGGGTGACTGTATGAAGCAGGTGTGTAAGCCCGTGGGAGGGGCTTGGGACAGAGAAGAGAGCTGCAGAATGAGGGTGTATGTCAAATTAAGCTGTTGTTTTGGGGTTTTTTTTTTTGCTTTCTTCGGCTTTAACAAAAGGGTCAAACAATAATCTGTTTGTTCCGAACTGTTTTTATTCAACCACAAAGCAAGAGAAACAAATCTCATTAAAAAACAGAATTCCTGATCACAAATGGAGGTAACCTCTTAAAAAGGCCCCATCTCTTTACTTTCAGTCCCTGCTTTTTATATTGAAATGCCTCCATTATAATCCATTAGTGCTGATGTTGTAGCTGTAACAAGGACAGAGTCTCTCTCATCCTGTAGCTGGCCAGCAAACCAGCGTTCTCTGCATTCAAGGCTGCACCTCTCAAAACCTGATGTGCGTCACTGCCAATTAAATTAAAACCAAATCCAGGAACTGTCTGTTGGAGCTGGGTTCACTCATCACTGTGAACCTATGAGGGTTAAAGGCCAGTGTCTGTCCAAACTGATCCAATGAAACAAGTGTTTGGTTTTAGAGAATAAACATCATGACAAGACAAACCTGGAAACAGAGCGGAGCCAGATGCTGTAAACTTTCAGGGCACAGACAAAACCTCGGGGGGTCTGGGTCAGAGAGTCTGTTCCCTCCATTTACAGCAGTTATATGCACCATTTTCTAAGCCATTAGAGATATTAGAATGCCAAAAAAATCTGTTCTTCATTTGGGAAAAACAACAGTTACCAGGAGAAAAAAAACATCTTGTAGCCTGCAGCATATTTTGTATCTAAGGCTGCTTTCAGAGTGTCTCCTCTGGTCTGAATCAGGGACTCATGTTGTTCCAAAGTTGTATAATTGCCTAGAGTTGGTTCGTGTTCTCACGGCAGCATTTACAAGAGGACCAGATCAAATGCCTTGTGTGAGAAAGCTGCTCTTGATTGGTCAGAATGTCCATGTGGGAAAAATCTAGGAAGTAAAGCAAACGTTGAAGAAGAGAACACTTGCAAGATAAATGTGACACTTTCTAATGTCACAATGGAGGGACAACTACGCAGGTTGATTTTAGCGCTGCTCATCGTGGACTATATTGCTGTCATTGTTCATTTTAGTCAAACCATACAGTTTGAAAACGAGGCGCGGCTCCAACTAGAAAACAATGTTTTGATGCATTGGATGTGCTGAATGTGCATATTAAGGCAGTACAGGAGGAGGTGCACATTAATAATCCTCCAGGACTGGAACATGCTCATGTTTAACCCAAACAGTGTGTCATGTGACTGCAGTTGCTTCACATCCAGGTCGGAACACCTTCTCACCACAAACCAACTGCACCAGAGTTCATTTGGAACCGGACTGAGATCTTCTTGAAGAGGAACTCTGATGCGGTTGGTTTGTGGTGAGAACCAACCGCACCACAGTTTGTTTGTAACAGAACCAAGACCTTCTCGACAAGGTGGTCTCGGTTCGGTCTCAGTCCGGTTGTTTTGGTGCACACCTGAGTGTGATTGCTGTGTTCACACCTGCCCAAACGAACTGCACTGAGGGGGCAAATGATCTTGAGTTTGATTGAACCGAACCAAACAGGGCAGGTGTGAAAGCAGCCTTAGTTTCCTCCATCTGTCTGCAGTTGGGAGAAATTCTATTTGAGGGCTTTTGTTTGTTTGTTTGTTTGTTTGTTTTTTACCAGAAAGTGATCTCTTGGTTAAGGGAAGGAAATAAATCCATGGTTTGGCTTTGGAGAAAACCTTCACGGAAAACTTCTCCCATGAGCCACCTGTCGTCATCATTCTGAAATCAAAACACAACAAATGTTGAGGATGCGTACTTGTCACTCCTGCCACCTAAAAAAAAGTTTGTCCAGTGTTACTATTTTTAAGTCACCTAACATAAGTAGAATACACGCGTGTGGATTATGAGACAATGGGCCCCTGGGCTCAGACATGCTAAGGGCCCCACCACCTCTAATACTGTGGATCAAGATCATGGATGTATTAATAATATCATATATACATGTACTATAATATTCTAGGAATGTTACCATAAGAGACAAAAATATCTAACGGAGTTACAGAAACACAGGAGAGGAAAAATTCAGGCCTTCCAACTTCAGAGCAACATCACAGAAACGATGATGATGATGATGATGATGATGATGATGATTGTGCACTTACTATGAGCATTTTAAACCAGTTACCAGCCTGGACCCTCTCATGGTCCCCGCAGATATCACTAAACTATCCGTCTTGTTCCTCCAGGGTGTGTGCGTTGGTGTGGTGCCCGCGCGCTCACGTGCGCACGCACTGAGTCCAGCCCTCTCCTCGAGCTGTGTACACTGTGACACACACACACACACACACCGCCTCATAGCTTTCAGCGGCTGCTTCAGTCACTGTCACACAGGGAGACACTGCTACACTGTCAGCCTCTCCACACACACACACACACGCACACACACACCACCGAGATCCGGGAGCCGCTCCACACCGAGGACCGACACACGGAAAAGTATCCTGTCTGCGGAGGGACGCAGGGCGGCTGCTGGAGCTGGTGCCGGAGCAGAGCAGGAGATTTTTCAAGGTGTTAGCTTTACTTTAACAGGCTTCTTCACCCGGCACCTCGCCGCCGGACTGACAACAGCTGCTCACGGACCGAGAGCTGAGAGGAAAGCGAGTTTCTTCCGTCAGAAGGTGAGTGTTAAGTTTCTGTATCCAGAGGTTTTTCCTGCCGCGCACTTCCTCCATGCCTGACTGCTCATGGTGCACCTTCACTCTGAGTTAAGTTTGAACAGGTTTCCCCTCTGAATTACCCAGAGTGTCATCAGGTCTGTTTATTTCCAGCTGCGTAAAGTGGCGGATAATATTAGTATGATATTAATTTTCCACCATGGGAATAAACTTCCTCGCCTTTATCGCGCATCCATGTTTGCGCTCCAGTCTGCCCCTAATGAAAGAAGTGATGTGACAGCTGCCAGCTAATCAATAGTGGTCATTTCCTGCAGGTCAGGCAGCCTGCTCTGCAAACAGTGCCAGCTGAGAGACCTGGCTGCACCAGCATCAGGCTCTGTTCACCGTGTTGGCCTGCGTTTGTTCTACCGGAGATAATGCTGCTCCAGTGTGCCATAAAGGAGCTGCCCAGTCTCATCCAGTAAATGGTGATCCTCACTGCTTGGAGGATGTGTGTCCTCTCAGAGATGGCTGTCCTGATGTGGTGGCAGGTGCTGATGTGGGGGCCCTTATCGTATCTGGTCATGCTGCTTTTGTTGTCTAGTCGAGCTGCAATGATCAGCTGATTAATGATTGAAAGAAAATGAATCCATAGCTGTTCTGATAATTGAGTTAAGTCATGTTTTAAGCAAAAGTATCTGCGTTTCTTTGTCATTTATCACATTAAATGAAAAGTCTTTGGGGTTTGTTAGCTGGACAAAAGAAGCAAATTGAAGATGTCACTTGGCTTCTGGGACATTGTGATGAGCAGATTTTACATTTTTTTTTGACATTTTATAGACTCCTTTAGGGTCATCGTCACGACAACTTCATTTTATTAGCTGAGGGCAAAACCTGCCTCCCCCACAGGGCTGTAGGCTCCTCCTTTGTAAGATTGGCTTCCTGTGACATCATCCATCCACTGAGTGAGAGCATACGGGTCGGCCAGTCTGGTCCTGTTGGTCAGTGTTTACTTATTCAAGTAAAGCCTAGTTCACATTACACAATTTTCACCCAGATTTTGCGTTGCGGAGACTATCATAATCTTTTGAGTGTTCATACCTGGCGACATGTGTTTCTGTCATCGGGAGTCTCGCCAATTGCGTTATGACCTGTGTGTGCACACCACAAGATTTCTCCACTGAGCCCTGTCCACAGAGCCCCAGATGACCAAATCACCAAACTTGGAGACGACACATTGTAAAGGCGTGGATATTCTTCCCACTGTTGAATCAGATCTGCCTCCAGGGCCTGGGTCCAAACACAACGCGCTCCCCATGATCCTGTGGACGCCGCCATTGTTGTTGCTGCTTTAAGGCTTGTCAGTGTTGCCAGAAACAAGCAATCAGGGCTATGGAAACAAGCCCAAAAGAAGCTATGGATATATATATAGAGAGAGAGGTGATGTTTAGAGAGCAAGCCCAAATAAGGCCAAAAAAACGCAATCCGCGACTATCAATATTTGCCCAAAGTCGCGGCTAATACGCAGACCTGGCAACCCTGCAGCTTGTTGTCACATTTCTTCCGTCCTCCTGCGTGCTGACGTGGGACGTATCCCGCCTCTCATTGGCTGATGCTCTTTGTCAGTCGTGTCACACTTCTCCAGTTTTCCAGCATGCCAGATATCCAGTCCCAGTCGCAGACGAGGGGGCGACTTGCTCGTAGGCTTGTTCGCACACGAGGACTCGTCGTGGCAGACTATCTGCCGACTCACCTCCGACCCAAGGTGGCTCTCAAGATCCTCTGCGACGTCAAAATCGCGGTGAAAATCGTGTCATGTGAACTAGGACTAACACGCTTGGTCCTGGAGTAAATTCAGCCTGACGTCTCCATTGAAAATAATTAAAATAAAGATGACATTCTCCGTCCGTGTCATCGTATACCTGAAAACCGATATATTGCTGCAACACTACACAACACTTTAAATAAATACTTTTACCTTTACTTATCTGTAATGCTTGAAAAAGGGAAAAGATGATTCGTCTAAAAAATCTGTCTTAAATTCTGTCAAAGAATATCTTGAAAATCATTAAGTGTCTCCAAACATGTAACATGTAGTAAGAGGGCTTATCTCATTCGGTTGCTTTGAGTTGGTTTAGTGTGTTTTGTGTCAGTTATTTACGCACTCAGAGGGAACTTGACACCACAGAATTAAGCAACGCCGCCCAGTAACAAGAAAACACTATGTAAATCTTGTAATTTACATGACATGTTTATGAAAAGAGGAAGAGGAGGCCTAATTATTTGCCTGGAGACATCCTGAGCTGCACAGTAAACATGGAGGACATGTGACTGGGTTTACCTCAGGCTTAGGCTGAGCTGATGGGAAAGTTGGAGAAAGAAAATAATTTTAGAGTGGGTGGATCCGTGCCATGTATGGGATCTATAAGCACACAAAAAATGTCCCCCCGGAGACCCTCACAAGGCCCGGGCATCATGTGATTTCACCAGGCAGTGTCTGGAGAGATTAGAAAGGCTTGAGAGTTATGAGTTGAACACAGCGCTTTATGTAACACCCAGAGAGAACTTCTCAGTGTAAAGGGATTGTGTTTATGAGGCATGTACCGAGGCTTCAGTGAGGTAAAGTTGTGAAAGAGCATTGTGCTATTTTCTCACTGCTAGTGAAGCAGCAGCAGCGTTTCGTTACGACATCAGCAGCGCACAAGGTTGCACAGGTTGTGTAGAAAGTCTGCCTCATGCCTCATGTCTCAGTGGCCTGTCAGTTAAATATCACTGCAGTTTTACAGAATTACAACACAAAACTAGTGAAGGTGATTTAGAAGTTTTACATTAGATGCAAGTTAGTTTGCACTCGTCATACTAAGACTGTCAAAAGTGTTGATACTTTTTTGTCACCACATATTTAAATAGGACCTATTCAGCTCATTTCCAGGTCCATACTTGTTAAGGTTTCTACCAGGACATCTTTACATGCTTTAAAGGTCACAAACATGTAATTTTCCTCATACAAGAGCCAGAGATCAGCAAGCAAGAGTTCAAAGATCTCAAGGTCTTGTTCACAAATGAGAGTAGAATCGAGCGTGAGATGGATCGACGGTTTGTTGGGGCTTTTGCAATGATGCAGACACTGCGCCAGACCTTTCAATTTCCTGGTCCATCTACGTCCCAACCCTCACCTACAGTATGGTCATGAGCTCTGGGTAGTGACTGAAAGAATGAGATCGCAGATACAAGTGGCCGAAATGAGTTTCCTCTGTGTGGTGTCTGGGCTCAGCCTTAGAGATAGAGGGAGGAGCTCGGACATCCAGAGGGAGCTCGGAGTAGAGCCGCTGCTCCTTCGCGTCGAAAGGGGTCAGTTGAGGTAGTTCAACATCTGATCAGGATCCTCCTGGGCGCCTCTTGTTAGAGGTGTTCCAGGCACGTCCAACTGGTTTGAGGCCCCGGGGCAGACCCAGAACTCACTGTGGGGATTATATACTTCATCTGGCCTCTGGGATTCTGTTCTGGTTTCTGCACCTAATCTCGAACCGTTCAGAGCATATTAACTAAAGATTAATTGGTTTGGAACCCAGAAAGTTGTTTTCAAGCAGGAGCCAAAAAATAGCAGGTTTTCCTTGACCTGAAGCCGCCGTGGTGACATCAGTGGACGTGTCATATTCTACAGGTTGCAAAGAGAGGACGGTGAGGGCGACACCTGCGATATAAGTTGAGATATTATCTGTATCTGTTCTTGCTTTGAAACAAATATCTGTAATTACGGAACAAAAGCTTGCAGGTAATCAGTGCACTCTGCCATCTTGCCACTACAGTTTACTTCCACTGTGCGTTGTGCAAGGCCTTCCGTTGACGACACATCCTTGATTACAATGGTTCTGCTCCAAACTGATGGTTTTTTTGTAGAAGGTTTTTTGGATGTATAAAACCAGGTTGACGGCTACCTCAAATTATACATCCATTCTGCGATTACCCTGTAAGTTATACACATTCTTTTAGTCTGTACGGGTGCTTAAAAGAATCAGAAGGGTTTTTCATGAAGAAATAATCCAAGTTGTGAGGATTGTTTTAACAGGATAAAGTGGTGTTGTGTCAGTATGCCGGGCGCCATTCTGGCATCGTGACATTACGTCATAGTGTTTAAGAGAGTGTCAGCATTGTGTGGCTCTCAGTATTCAGGCAGCAGCAAATTATTTCCTTGTAGCAAATATTTAATAATTCATGAGTGTTAGTGTTTGTGGTGTTTTCTTACTCATGCAGCCGTCAGTACTTTGAGATCATTGTTTTCACGGAACCACAGCAGCTGAACACATGCTGCCAGTGTACATGTCAGGAACACAGACTGTGTGACCCTTGCACTGTAATTACGGTCGGAGTAAACGTGTGCACACAGTAAACAGTTTTGCCAGTCTCCTCTGAGCCTCCTCTCCTCTCTTTGTCTTTTGTCCGTAGCCTTTGGTGGTAGTGTGATAGATATCTCTGTCCTGCTCTGGAGACCTCCATCTGGCCAGTTAAAAGCTGAGTGAACTGACTGCTTTGACCACTAATGGGTCTTGCTGGCAGCTGAGTCCTGGTCTGGTCTCCACGGAGACGAGCCTCTAGCAGAGAGAGGCAGGGCCGAGCCGCACGATTGATCAGCTCTGTGTTTGTGTGTGTGTGTGTTCAGAGGGATAGACATGGCTCGCTGTCTGCTCTGCTTTTCACACCCACAGCTGTGCGGCTGCTCTGCCTCCTCCCATTGTTTGGTGGATGACTGACACTAAAAGGCTTAATGGCAGGTAATCTCATACCTGCCCTCAGGAGAGATTACGCTGAGACGAATGGTTACAGTGCAGCCGATGGACAGGTGGTACAGCCTCCCATGATTTGAAGGAACAAGTGGTGCCCATCCCAAACTATATCTTGAGCGGGATTTATACGCCGTAGCCTACACAGTAAACACACATTAAACATGGTGCAATAGAGACAGTTTCAAACACAAGTACACAAATCAGCCTCACTATAACTCGCAGCATTCACAGACAAACACTTGTCTTTATCTGGACACATTTTCCCCACAAATACAACATGCTAACATTATTAGCACAAGCCTATGGCATTTTACATTGTATAAGTTAGCCTAGCAACACGATAAATCACACACAAGACTTAAAGTGCTATTTTGTAGAGGCCTGATCATTGGTTAGATGGTGATAGTAGGTGTTTGTATATGAAGAGGATCCTCGGCCGTGTCTTGTGATAATTCAAGATTATATAATGGATTTATTGACGCCCTGTGTGCCTGGGTGATTCATTAAAGCAGTGGCCGTTCCTCAGTCTCGGCTCGTGACCAAAGGTGACCAGACCTTTGCTGTTAGAGCGTCCAGACTGTGGGACACCCTGCCTGTTGAAATCCGACTCGCTGCATCATTAGTGCCTTTTAAATCCCTGCTGAGAACTTTCTTTTATGGAAAGCATTTATGAATATTTAATATGTTGCTGGCTTTTATCATCTCTCCTTAGCTATTTTATTGTGCTATTTTTAAACTTTATTCTATCCCATCAGTGTGTGTGTGTGTGTGTGTGACTTTTGTATTTTATTTCCTTGTTTTTAGTTTATAGCTGCTGTTGTAATCTGAAAAGAACTTAAATAAATTAAGTATATTTTTATTATCAGATGACCAATGTTCCCCACTGAGGTCACATGAGGACTGACACCTGTTTCATTCACTGATTAAGACCCTGATCACATAGAAAGTGTTTCAGCAGCTGGAGGCAGCTTTTTGTAATTGTTTTTAATGAGAATGAAGTGTTTTGCTTGCTGTTTTTGCGTTGCTGTTGCCTGGAGCACATTTCTGCGCTCTAGGCGCCTGGTGGTTTTTCCGGAGCACTCTGAACTCCTAGAATTGGCAAAACTTCAACTCAGAGCAGAAAAGCGCCCCATCTCTGATTCTTTCTTATTGTCCAATCAGATGATTTGTGTGGTCTGTGGTGGTCACAACAACAAGTTTAAGTTTAAGTTACCGTAGTTAATTCTCACCAGTGTCAGCCATGTTCAGAGATCGATTGCAGCTGCAAGCTGCTCCAATAAAAAGTTTGTATCAGAAGCTGCAGGTTCATGTTTTTATTTCTGAGCTTGACTTCTCCTCCTCCTCCCCTCTCTAGATGGCTTCAACCGACTCGCGGCTCCAGCAGCAGCCCTCCCAGAAGGATGCGGCCGACCAGAACTTTGACTACATGTTCAAGCTGCTGATCATTGGCAACAGTAGCGTGGGAAAAACCTCCTTCTTGTTTCGCTACGCAGACGACTCCTTCACCTCCGCCTTCGTCAGCACTGTGGGCATCGACTTCAAGGTCAAGACCGTCTTCCGCAATGACAAGAGAATCAAGTTGCAGATCTGGGTGAGTGATTTAAAGATGCAATGCACTGTGGGTTTATCTGAGGTTATTACATTCATTACATCACCACACTGTCATTGAAGATACAGGTAAACAGGAAGCATGAACAACAGGTTCTGGCCATCGAAACCTCAACTGATAATGCTTATTTTGAGTAAAGTGCATCACCTTTCTTCTCTATTCTACACCTGAGCTACTGTATAAGTACATTTGATTTTGTTGTTAAGGAAAGTTCATACTCAAGTCTCTCATCAGGATTATATTGCTTTAGATGTTAATAAATGCTGAATACCTACTAGAAAATGTTGGCATTGGACATTTCGGCAAACCACAGCAAAGTTACCTTTGTACATCATTTCAACATCTCTAAACTGACATATTATATATGGATGGTGTGACACCTAGAGACTCCTGCCAGGCTGCAGACCATGTTCAAGACCAACAAAACTGGTTGGTTTTTAGCGAGTCATTGCTGCGTTTTCAGCCATCAAACGGGGGTGTTTTTTAGGGTAGTCATCGCTGTTTTTCCCAGCAGGGATAGTGCCACCAAAACCAGGTATTTTAAGCCAAAATATGATCTTTTCTGAACCATAATCACATGTTTTTTTTATTGCCTAAAGTGGCAATTTTTTGTGTCAAATCAATGCTGTACCTATGGTGTAGGCTCTCCACAGATGTAGAGCCTAAACGTTGTGACGACACAGACCTCCTGTCTGTTTCTGTAAGCTGAAACCATTTCCCCTCAGTGGAAACAAAGCTTTGATTTACTTTAATTTCACACATAAGAAACAATAAATTGTGAAGACAATAAAGCCTCCGCAAAAATAGCATTTTAAGTCTTGTGTGTGATTTATCCTGGCTTCATATGAGCAGAGGAAATCTCTGCTAGCTGCTAGGCTAATTTATACAATGTAAAATGGAATAGGCTTGTGCTAATGACGTTAGCATGTTGTATTTGTAGGGAAAATGTGTCCAGATAAAGAGTTTAGCCGCACTTAAAAACAAAGTTTATTAGAGACAATTTCAAACACAAGTGCACAAATCAGCTTCTCTATAACTCGCAGCAGTCACTGCACAAGTAATGCTCACAGCGGCGTATGCTCTGCATAGAGCTGATGCACACGTACAAAACCCGCTTTGATCTAATCACACATTATCCACAGCTTTAAGAAATATTAAGTCTCGCTATATCCACGACATAATAACATACAAACGTTACATATCTGTGGTTTGCAGAGACGCACAAGGCCAACATTTATTCTGGCCACCGAGCTGGAACAACAGAGGGAAAAAGAAAAGGAAAGTATTAAGCCCATGTGAAATACTTGTTTGCACCATGAAGTCCCTGTCAGTCAGCTTGGAGACAGAAGGCTTACAAAAAACTTTGTAAAGACCAGGTTTGTCTAGAATTGTGGGTTTGGCCCTTGTGCAAGTTTAGCATGTGAATTATGCAAGTGTAAAGCATGACTTCCTCATGGTTTCATACTCACTCTCTACCCTTATCTGGCATCTTCTGGTGTTCTGTTTACATACATGTGTAAAGGAAACAATCAGCCCGAGTACGAAGGTTTTCGGGTTTCCATTTTCTAGCTGATGCTACAGAGCCCAGTTGGATGTCACGGTTTGGAGACAATGAGAAACTGTCTTACCTCAGAAATTTGCCTCTGCAATAAGATTTCTTTGGCAACAAAGTGGAAGCAGAAACCAGCTGTGAACACTTTTCATCCTATCAGCTTTTATGGCGAAGTTATTAGAATACACAAGACTTACACATCAATCACACACGGCGCAACATTAGCATGAATCCTGAGGGAAATATTCAGCTCCTCAGCTGATAAATTTTTCCCTTTTGTTCAACAGCAGGAGGCTAAATCTGTCTGTCTGCTGTTTGCTGGGCAGGTACAGCAGGGTGCAGCAGTGTGAAGACTTTCTTGTTATAACAAGATTTTGCATTTTTACAAGATATTTTCAGGATACAACGAGAACCTTTTCATGTCATTACCTGATACTGATTGTTTTGTTTTTGTTTTTATTTCTGGTGTGGCATCAGAATACTTCAGTACAAGTGACCCCTTCACGTTGCAGATCGTCATTTGATCAGTTATTGATGTAAAAAAAAAGAGGGATGGGAGCGATTAGTTGACGAGTTGAATAAATACAGAAATACTAGGCGGTTAATCGAATCATTGAAATTATTATTATTATTTTATGCGATTGCGTTCACCCGATGAAAATGTCATCATATTGATCGATCATCAAGATTTATTTTCCTAAAGAATATTGTTTTCCTAAATAATATTGCTTGTTAGTTTTATTGAGCCAAAGATGAAATTACATATATCATGTTGTAGTTTCAGCGCTCATTTCATTTCATGGAAAACAGTTTTGAAATTAAATTTAATTTCTTTATTTCTTTAACGCCTTCTTTTTCCTTGTCCTTTACCCTTGTCTTTCTCATAAACTCGTAGCTTTTATTAGGCGAGTTGTCGTCATGTTTTGTAGGATCATGTGCAGTGTTCATAATGCACCGTGCAAAGTGCCGCACATTTCAGCAGCATTTAAAGTGCGTTTTGGTTACTGAAAATGAGATTCAGATAGACACAATTCAATCAGGCTTTGTCGATTAGACCCCTTCGTGATGTCATCTGTTCCAGGAGTGTGGTAAAGACGGAGTAGATTAGATATCCCCTCCCCATGGAGTCTAGATGCTTGTGGTGGTGGTGATACGATGAGGTGAAGAGGGAGCTGAGGGTGTGGATGTGAAGAGGAGTGGGCTTTTGATGAGCTCGTCCTGGGCTCTGGTAAAGATGACTGGAGGTGAATGAGGTGGAGGAGGGCGCGATGATTCCACCTAAAATGACAGCCGACGGAGAGGAGAACAGATTTAGAGTTTGGCAGCAGCAGCATGAATGGCTGAAGGAGATTGTGGCAAATTTTTATCCAAAACATTTTAAAAAAGAAGTTTTGTGAGTGTTTTCTTACTAAAAAATAAGGGGTCGATGATAGAGCTGCTGATGAGGGCTTCACGATAAGCAATTGAAATAATATCGCAATTATTTTGACAGATATTGCGATATGAGTTGCAATTTTAGTAGGAATGGTCATTTTTGCATTTGGTGATTTGATTTTTGTCAGGGTCTGTACCAAACAGTCATGTTCCCCTATGTCTGGACTATGATTTGTAGGCTGGGGTGTTTCTTTCACACCACAATGCTTCATTTATAATGTATTATATATGTTGTGACATATTTCTTTGTCAAAAATTGCAGCTACAGTGATTTTGATTTATCTTTTAACCATACTGCAGTTGATTATTTGTGCAGCCCTTCTGCTGATGACCTGCAACACAGGCAAAACATCGGTGTCAGACTTAAATTGTGATGTGTTTTAGTTGTTTCAGACATCTTCTGATACAGTGTAATAACAACTTGTTGTAGCTCCTGATTTTTCTCTTCAGGTGTTGATTCAGTTTTTTGGAAGCTGCATTTATTTTTATTATTATTATTATTATTATTATTATTATTATTATTACTATTATTATTATTATTATTATTATTATTATTATTATTATTATTATTATTATTATTGTTATACAGGTATTGTTTAACTTTTGGTTGCAGTTCATGTTTATAGTCTGCGTGACGGTGGTTCCTCTTTACCAATTCAGTGTTTCATGTGTGTTTACCATGTGTCATCATGAGTTGTGAGCATCAGTCATTGCAACACTTCACGAGTTCTCGTGGCTGTTCTTGCAGCAAGTCACGCAGCAGTTACTGTAACTCACAAGTTAAGACACAGCTGCACATGTAAGGTGGATGACAATCAGCAGTTAGAATTTAACAATCACTGCCTAAAGTGGAACTCAGTTTATACACTATGAGGAGAGCTACAAAGCTAATGAAAACAGTTATGGCCCTTTAATGTCAGTGTTACCTCACTTTAGGCTTGGAGTTGTTTACAAAGCTTTACAAACCAAGGAATTCCATTGAATTCGAGAGGAATTATGGAAAATGTGGGATTCAGTTTTATTTTTAAGTTTTACCCAAACTGAAACTGCTGTTTCAGTGTAATCGATTCTCTTTTAATGACCCGACTTTACTGAAGAGCGAATCTGAATTACTGGCCTTTAAAGAATAGTTTATCTTTTTGGGAATACACTTATTGACCTTCTTGCTGAGAGTAAGGCAGCACTCTCGTGTCTGTAAAGTAAATATCACAGCCAGCAGCTGGTTAGCCTCGCCTAGCGTGTTTCTCCACAGGGGCGGTACCAGCCCCAGGGGGCGTTCAGGGAACGTCAGGGAAGTGGTAGGAGCAGTATTTTGGAGAGGGAGGTCCAGTGTTTGTGTGTGTCTGCTTTTAATGCCGGTTTAGTCCTACGTGCACATTTTCACAATCTTAGCATTAAAAGTTTTTTATTTTCTGAATCACTTGTGCACACCTGTTTTAGTGTTAACCATGGAGCGGCGTGCTCTGGAGCTTTGGGCGCCATTATCCGTAAGCTATCCGACTGTACTCATGGCTAATGGGCATGTAGCTACTTCCATGATTCAGGTCATGTTTGTAGTTTACATATCACCTTGGGTTCATCCTTCGTTGGGGGGGTGGGGGGGGTTCTCTGCGACTAAGCGACGAAAGAAATCTTGCCAACTAATGACCTTTCTGGTCGACTAACATTTAGTTGAGTATCACGGGGCAGCCCTACAGAAGACAAATAAAAATAGAAGATAGGTAGCCCAGTTTAATCAAGTCTGTTATTTGGCATTCAGTGGCATTTTTTAATGATATAAGACAAAATAATAATCAACAGTAACATTCAGGGAAGCCTATTAGCCAACACTTTAAGTGATGGCGGGTGTTAAGGGACCTGGATGATAGACGGGGGAGTCCCTGACAGTCTCAATAAAACTGTAACCTTTGTATCATTGCTTTAAAGCGTGTCCTTAATTTGTCTCCAGCACACAGTCCTCACAGCACTACACTACAAATCCTATTGATACGTTCAGGCTGTTCAAACAGATGATTCATTTGAGCCAACAATGTGTGAGCCACCGTATGATACACAAACGGCGACCGAGATGAATCAGCAGCAGAGGAGCCCACACCAAAACACACACTACCTGACTAAACGTGTCCCTCATTAAATGACATGCAGTGTGTGATATCGCAACAGCAGAGGAGGAGGAGGAGGAGGAGGAGGAGGAGGAGGGCGAAGGCATTAACTGTAATGACTCTATAATGTGTGTTGGGTAATGATGTGATTAGTCGGGTTGGGAGTAGTGGCGTGCCTGGCCTGGACGTAACTACTGATGGGGCTGGTGAATGACAAAGAGAGCTGGTATTTCCTCAGCTCAGGAAGCAGAGGAAGTGCCCTATCAGCGTTTGGCGGAGACGTAAGGAAGATTTACTGCAGCGCTTCGTAGCAGTGTATGTAAAGGGCGTGGGACAGGCAGGCATGTCCTCAAAGCGGGTCCTCCCTGCGCCGTGTTAATAATCAACTGTGAAATTTCCTGGCTGTTAAAATCGTGTCAGCTCCTGTTGAACACCATCTGTAAGAGACTCCTTACACAATTGCTGATGATCCCACTCTGCCAGCTGCGAGGCTGCCTTTGTGTATCATGGAACTGGCCTGATAACACACCACATGGCCCTTACACAGAGCCCAGGCATATGTACAATGTGTGCACACAGATTGTTTACATCCCTCCTTTCTGTGTCATGGAAATACATTTCTGATCTTTGAGCAAACGCACACACACCTTTCGCACACTTAGCATAAACACATCCACACTCATGTTGTGTGTGTGTGTGTGTGTGTGTGTGTGTGTGTGTGTGTGTGTGTGTGTGGTAGCCCAGGGGACCATATCCTGTGTGTGTGCCACTGCTTTGTGTTGGCAGCTAATATAAACGCATGTGACGCATGTTTAAAGATCAGGGTCCCAGTGACGTCTCTGGCCGAGCAGAGGCCTGATTTAAACTCCTCCCTGTCGAACATCATACATATACACATGAGGGAGCAGCTTTTGTTTACCGGCTGGGGTTGATTATAGCAACCCTGGAGACAGTCTATTTGGTTAGATGTCCTATTACGCTGCCAAATATTTGCTCATCTCTGCATGGACGAGATAAGGATGGACCTGGAATATTTCACACTTTAATGAAACAGAAATAACCCTTGACAGGAAGCAGAGTGTGGCTGTGGCACTGGAGAGAATAATAGGTTATAACAAGGAGGGTTGAGCCAGTGTACAAACTTTGATACTGGTTTGACCCTGGAACCACCAGGTGTCGCACTGGAGTGGAGCTTAGTGAATCTGTTTCCCAACTGTTTGCGACTATTTAGGAGATTGAGAGTGCCTCGTGCCTCGTTGCAGACTGAACATTGGATTATGACAATTTGCATTTTTATAGAGGTATATTTAGCGCATGATGTTATTTATTTATTTATCTTTTTGTTTTTCTTTGGATCTTTGCAGACAGGCCGCTAGCCCAACACCTGCTGATGGTGCTCACCTATTTTCTCTGTTAACCGAAAGTGTGCTCATCTTATTTCTAATCCAGACATTCAGGAGCTTTTACCGGTAGCTGAATAATTCGTAGAGATCTCTTCCTCACCAAAACACACTGAGGGGTCATTTAAACTGGTAAAAACACTGAATAAAGCAGTTTCACATTAACAAAATCATTTTTTTTCTGACACTCGTCGTGGAGCGGCTGCTAACTACGGCGGCTAACACGAAAAACAAATGTCCCAATCTGGAGTCAGTGTTTTTTTTATCTGTTTCTGGGCTACTGCAGAAACATGGCAGTGCAGCGTGGAGTCTCCCTGGACAAGGACCAACTCCCTCTGTAGATACTGGCTAATTCTAAGGTCATGAAAACTGGATTATTTTCAGGTGATTATACACTGAAGAAGCATAGTTCTTTTATTCAATTTCTGCCCATATATTGTCTGAATTTCCACACACTGGACCTTAAAAAATGCTCTTCTGTTCTGTCATGTAAATAAATCAGTGAAGAACCAGCTGTTCTTCCTCCTTTGCTGTGCTTTCAAAGAAAGCGACAGGACAGGGCATCCAACAAAAGTTCAGTTAGACTTGCAGCCAGTTAGGACACCTCTTTCATCAGCTTCAAATCCAAAATGTAGCCATATTGGCATTAGTCTCGCCACCAGACAATCAGAGATCTCTGCCTCTGACAGTCTGGCAACACTCCTTTCTAAAGTGTGTTTAACACAGGAGAAAACGGCCGGCAACAAAGCAATGCCTCTTGAATTTTTGAAAAAGACACGCCCTGCCGGAAATGTGCGCTCCCCCTTTTCTCGTCTGCAAGGAAACAAACACACAGAGAGCTTGAAAATGGATGCCAAGAGATTTAACTCTGTTTTATCAAATGTGTGCTCAGTCCACAAGATTGTGGAAATGAAGGACTTACAACGACTTTGTTTTAAAACTTTTAACACAGTCGGACTATGTTTACGAGCACAAGAGTTCAGCGAGTCACTGAAGGGCCACCCTGCAGATTTACTATTGGTTCTACAACGTAAGGAGTTTTTCTAATCTCTGAAATTGTATCCGCCCATCTAAACACAAATCAGGGAGAAAGACATCAGTCTTTAGTTAAGCAAAGCGTCTAAGTTTTCCTGTCTCGTCTTGTCGCCCAAAAAACACGTACATTTTCTAGTAAACGAACAACGTGCGCTGCTTGTTTCCCCTTCTCACCTGCTGCTGTGTTCGGCTCACAGCCTGTCACACTAGTGACTAGGAGAGGAATGAGTCTTAGTTGAGCTTGTCCTAGACTCTGGAGGAGGGTGGGAAAGTTTTGCCTAAAGTGGCGGCTGACAGCAGCAGAGAAAAGAGTAGATTTGAAATTTAACAGCAGCATCCTGATTGGCTGAGAGAGATCGTGACGGAGATTGATTGGATAACTAGAAGAGTGAAGGCCCATAGTCAGCTGATTGACCTTAACGCTGAGCTTTGGTACTGCCAGACGTATGATACTGACAAATTCTGCTTTAGCTTGATCCATAAAATCAAACTAGTTTAAACTGCTCCACACCAGCAACACCGGAAACTGATCCAACGGTAACAGCCTTGCAGTCCAGACATGCCGCGTGGCTGATAAACAACGCAAAAATGCGAAATACTTGCCTGTGAATATTTTTGCAACAGGTCGTGATGTTTTGACGTGACTCTGCTCTGCACAGCGTGATTGGTTGATGCTTTTATTGGTGTCGTAAAAGCATAGAAAAGAACTGATGCTCAAAAATTTGCCGTGAAATATTTGCATCTGTGTGAAATGACAATAAGTTTGAAGAAGAAAAAGACGAACGACTTAAGCAGTGTGCTGTTTTCCGTGCTGCTGTGTCTGATAGAAGGATCTGTGCAGCAGACGGCGTTCTGTCTTGTCCAATTTGTAAAGTGAGAAGGATCATTCGGGCCGACCACCCGGAGCAGTACGCGCTGTAATGGAACATTCATAACCCTCAATGGCCTCTGGTTACCTGGACAAACCTACCCCTCCTCCTCCTCCTCCTCCTCCTCCTCCTCCTCCTCTCCTCCTCCTCCTCTGTGAGGCAAACATCAAACACAGAACACACACTTCGACCCCAGATGCAAATGAGGGCAGGTTACCAGGTAACTGTGAGAGTAGAGAGGAGTTAATCAGTCTACCTGTTCCATCTTTTAGGTTTGAGCTCCACGAAACTATTTCTAACTGTCGGCTGTGACATCACACATAGCCTCCATTTAATTAGCAGATGCCTCTGATAAACCCGCCTCTCCTCTGACTCTGTGACGCTCTCCCTTCTCTTATCTGTGTGTTTCTTCTTGCCGGCTGGTTATTGATGCGACGCAGAAGTCCTGGTTTGATGAGAAATGATTGTGACGGGAGCTCATATCTAAATGTCATCCTCTGGTGGATTATGCCGAGTGCAGCTAGTGGCATTTTGCTGTGTGTGAAGCCAAGGAGAGAAACACATGAAGCTTTCTTGGAGTACAGTCATCCCTTGGTCTTATTTTTCCATCAGGATAGATCCATAGCTACCTTTTTGACTACAAATTAACCCTTTGAAGCCTGGATCGATATTGCTTTTCTTGCGCTGCATTCAAACACCTGTCAGAAGCATTTAAACCTGAGCGTCAGTTTGATTCCTTTCAGAAACATGAACAAGCAAGTGACCAGGAAGCTGGTAAAATATGACAAACAAACAACCCTTTAAAAAAAATAGTAAAAAATATTGGAAAAATAGGGGAAAATGTTAAGAAAGCTATATTCATGCATTATTAGAATTACATATTTAAAATGAATATTAAATAAATGAAGAATTATGAATATATATGAATATGAAAAATATAATTGAATTAATTAATTATGATTAAAATTATTTCACTATATAAATTTTAAAAATACAAAAATTAACCATATTTTTTTCTTCTGGTATCTTCTGGTAAATATGACAAATAACCTAAAAAAAAATATAGTTATTCAAAAGAGAGAGAAAAAAATATAATAATTAATATAATTACATATTTAAAATTATTATTAAATAAATGAATAAATATGAATGTATATAATATAAAAATATGAATATAATTGAATTATTTGATAATAATTAAAATTATGTTACTATATACATGTAAAAAAATATATAAAAATTAACTATATATTTTTTTTTCTTATTTCTTCTTCTTTAAAACTATATTAATGAATTATTGCAATTATACATTTAAAATTATGATTAAAAATAAATATGAATATATGAAATATGATTAAACTGAATGAATTATGATTGAAAATTATGTTACAGATTATTATTTTTATATATATATTTTTATTTATTTATTTTACTTATTTATTTATTTTTAATTTGTTGTTGCCTTCTTCTCTTTTTTTTCTTTTTTTTTTTAAAAGAAATCAAACCGATTTGCTGAGAGGTAAACTGTGACTTGAATTAAATTTTATAATGCCTTTGATAAATCAAATGACTTCACTATTACTTTACTGTTACTGTCACAAGCTTCTTGTAGCGTTGTAGCAATAAATGTCAGCTTGATAAGAAACTGATTTGAGTTTACTGGCCCACCATTACTAAAGATTAACTAGACCAGTGGTTCCCAGTGATTCTCAGGTGCTGCAGCTGCCAGGTTGTAAAACAGCTCAGTTGTAGTAAAAGACAGAAATTACTGTATCAAAATAAACAAATAAATTGAAGCCATTTGTATCACCTGAACTTTATTTGTTGAGATTAAGCATGTGTGAAAAGCACTAGGCAAGCAGGAAAGTCTACAAGTGATGAAAACATGATATGACATTTCATCCATTTCGGTTCTATGAGCTAAATATTAAAGCTGTAGTTGGTAACGTTTATTAAAAAAAAGACCTTTGTGTCATATTTGTTGAAAATATCTACACAGCAGTACATGAGTCAGACAGTCTGTGAATAAAAGGGTTGATGGTAAATGGTCATAATGTGGTTGAAAAGTGGTACGAATGCAGACTTCATAGACTGAATGTTATATTTTTAAAGGGATGCATGATATTGGATTTTTGGCCAATATCTGATATGCCGATAAATATCAACTCATGGCTGATAACTGACACCGATATCGATATAGCCATATGTTATGGAAGATTATGCAACTTTATTCCACGAATCCTTGTTTTTCTGTAAGCTTGTACCCCAGTGTATCTTTATTTTTAACCTGCATTTTCATTTATTGCATTTATGAGGAACTTTTCCTCCGTTTTTGTTTTTTTGTAACTCTTTTTTTATTAAAAACAAAGAACATGAGGTCGTCACGAGTGTTACAAGGTCAAACACAGCACATTTTTTCACTTACATCCTGGCGTACAGTGTCACACTTTTCTCAACGGCGTTCATACACAACCCATGTCCCCCAGTATTTTGTACATTTTTCCATCTCAAGCCTTCAAATAAAAGTCTTACCATACAGTATATTTCGTCTCTAATCTTCAGCCATTGAGCCAGTGTTGGAGCATCAACTTGCCACCATTTGCGAGTCATGGCTTTCCTGCTACTTGCCAAAAGAATCTTTAATAGATTTTATCTTTGTGTGGGACAGTTTCAGATATTTTTCCTAAGTATAATGTGGCAAATGAGCGGACTAAATCCATCCCAGTTATCTTATGAATCTCTCCTGCAGTCTCTCACCAATATGGTTGTGTTTTTCCGGCCTAGTCGGATGCTTTAGTTGTCCGTCCGATCCATTCTCACGAACATTATATCTCAAGAACGCCTTGAGGAAATTTCTCAAACTGTCCACTTGGACTCAACGATTCGACTTAGGTGGTCAAAGGTCAAGGTTGCTTTGACCTTGCATCCATCTCATTCTTGGGATTGTGATATCTCCAGAACACCTTGGGAGAATTTCCTAAAATTTGACACAAACGTAAACTCATTAGAAGTTATGTTTTTGGCCATAACTCAGAATTCATTCGCCAATTATGACAAAACTTCACACAAATGTCTATTAAATTAAAATGATGAAGCGTTGACATTTTATATCCAAAAGGTCAAAGGTCAGCTTCACTGTGACATCATAATGTTCTGCATAAAAAACACTTTTTAGGCCATTACTCAACGTCATATCTCAGGAAAGGAGGAGTAGGATTAAATCGACATGTATTGGCTTTGTGTTTCTGATGTAGACAGTGGTGTTGGAGGAGACCGCTCAGTCTGATGGTGGACGTGCTCCACATGTGCTGTGTCAGTAACTCTGACTTGTAAGAGGTGAAGTGTCGTGGCACCAAGTCATCGTTTGAACAATGTTGCCCCCTTGTGGTTTCAAACCCCGCACTGCATGATCACAGAGGATGATGATGATTTTGGTTTGTTTTATAGACCTTAACAAGTATAAAAATGTGTGTGTGCAGGATACAGCAGGACAGGAGCGCTACCGCACCATCACCACAGCCTACTACAGAGGAGCCATGGCTTCCTGCTCATGTATGACATCACCAACCAGGACTCCTTCAACGCCGTTCAGGACTGGTGAGTTTGAGAAATTTTCCCATTTGTCATTTTGTTAGATGACCTCAAAGACTTCTCAAGATTTGGGCGCCAGGTGGTTTAGTGGGAAGGGCAGGCGTCCCATATACAAAGGTGAAGGTACTTTTATTACAGTATTTTATACCTGTGTGTATTTTAGTTTTAGCTATTAAAAGGGATAGTGCACCCAAAAATGAAAATTCAGCCATTATCTACTCACCCATATGCCGAGGGAGGCTCAGGTGAAATTTTAGAGCCCTTACATCACTTGCGAAGATTCAGGCGCCCCAGATTCAAACGTCCAAAAACACATAATTGAAACCAAAAATATCTCCATACTGCTCGTCCGTAGTGATCACTGTAAGTGTTGTGAGGACTCTAAAACCTCATCTCGGCGTATGGGTGAGTAAATTATGGCTGAAATTTCATTTTTGGGTGCACTATCCCTTAATCGTATTAAAATGTCGTTTTATAATGTGTGTTTCTTGAATTGCTCTGTTGCTGAATGGGCTGAATACTGTTTTCCTATAAGTGTCACTGGAGACACTTTAAATTTATATAAACAAGTGTCCACCAACAATTTTAGTTAATATTTGATTACTGGTTGGTTTCTATATTCCTTTGTATATCCATTAGTTTTTATTGCTTTTATTCATGTAGACTGTGAGACATGTACAAGGCGGGAATGTTCCACCATTATTTTGCCTCACCATTCTTCATTTGGCATTGTCTTTAAGGCAGTATTCTGTCTTTCCCACAGGGCGACGCAGATCAAGACGTACTCGTGGGACAATGCTCAGGTGATCCTGGTCGGTAACAAGTGTGACCTGGAGGACGACAGGCTCGTACCCACAGAGGACGGCCAGCGGCTGGCAGAGGATCTCGGTAGAAACTCTTCTTTGTATTTTCATAAAACTTCTTCCTGCGGGCTTCTGCCATGATACCATGTTCATGCATGTACAGTGTGTCTATGTGGATTTGAATATCTGTTTGTTCGTAATAAAATCATGTCGCTCCCCCTCAGGTTTCCAGTTCTTCGAGGCCAGTGCGAAGGACAACATCAACGTGAAGCAGGTGTTTGAGCGTCTAGTGGACGTCATCTGTGAGAAGATGAACGAGAGCATGGAGGGAGACATGAACCTCGTACCCAACCACAGGAACCAGGCCCTTAAGGACTCACCTTCAGAGAGCCACGGGGGCTGTGCTTGCTAAACCATCTGCCCTCACACCGGCTCCCCCAACACACACACACACATACACTCACACACACTGATACTCATACATGAAGACCTTCCTTCTCTGTGCCTCAACCATGTAAAGTGCCGCACCTCTCCCTCTCTCGTCACTGCCGCTCCGCTTTGTCCACACAGCCCAGCACGAACCGAAGGGCAGCTCGCTGAGATAGTCTTCGTCAGTGCTGTCAGACCCTTCTCCTCCCCAGGCCTGTCTGTCTGTCTGTCTGTCTGTCTGTCAGGCTTTCACCTTAAAGAGGCCCACTTCTTGTCTCTGCTCTGTGGTGAGCTGATAGTCCACTAAAACCTGCCCTGTGTTGTGTCCACCCCGACATCACCCGCCTTGACCACTGCTGCTATATGAGCGTTTTAAAGTCAGATATTTGTGCAGATAGCTTGAAGCTAGCGATGCCAAATAGTGTCTGTAGCCGTCTGTATGTTAAGCATCCATTGTTTTGTTTGAGATTCATACAGCACATGTGCATAGGTTGCAGTTTTGTACAGCACACTGGAAATGATGTACGTCTCAAAAAAAGGCATATGTAAGGATTAAAGGATCAGATCCACATTTTGGGAAATAGGCTTATTTGCTATGTTGATACGACTCTCATGTCTGTGTGCTAGAATTGAAGCTACAGCTAGCAGCCGGTTAGCCTAGCTTTGCATGAAGACTGTTTTTTTTTGTATGGATTAACAACTAAAGTCATCCATTTCCAGTCTGATTCCAGTCTTTATGCTAAGCTAAGCTAATCGCCTTTAGCTTCATATTTGCTGTACAGATGTGAGACTGGTATCAATCTTTAAAATAAATCAGATTTTATCAAATGTTGAGTACACTAAGAATTTACGTTTTCTCTTTCTTTAAATGAATATTTCACCTGCAAAATGACCATTTGTATATCAATGACTCACTGTATGTTATCGTGAATTTGCGAAGACAACTTTGTTTTTCTTGCACGTCTCCATGGTGAACAGAGAATCCTAAAAATGGCGAATATCCTTCATAAATTGAAGTAACCGTGTACCGCATTTAGCAACAAACACATATCACACAGCTTGTGTACAACAATCAAAGTCTCATTTATCCAGTTATATACTGAGTACTTCCCAAACACATTCAGGCTGCTGCTTGGGCAGAGTTCAAACCAAGCAGCTGCCTCTGGGGCTGAAAAATGACGCCAACATGGAAGTGCCAAAAACTGCAGTTCTCTGAACGGCTAAATGAGGCTGGCTCCAAAAGCATGTCAATCCCAACAGGCCCCTGTGTTAAAATATCCAACTTTACAGCAGAAATAAATGTTGTTTAAGATATTTTTAGGGCATATTTGCCTTTAATTGAAAGCATAGTTGTTCGCATCAAACGGGGAAAGAGGGGGAACAACATGCAGTAAAGGGCCGCAGGTTGGAGCCAAACCTGCGGCAAGGACAAGGCCTTTGTACACAGGCCACCTGCTGCACCAGGTGAGCCACTGGGAACCCCAGGGAGTTAATTTTTATATAACTCACCTGTTTACACTGTCGATAGTGTCCTCGGTTCCTCCACAGCTCCACCCTCTCACCCAAATATGGTCTCTTCTGGCTCCAAAACACCAACATGGCGACCGCTAAAATGCCAAACTTGAGGCTTCAGAACAGGAGTCCACAAACCAACGGGTGATGTCACGATAGCTACGTCCATTATTTTTGTGGTTCACATGCACGCGCACGCCCAGAGCACGCTAGTCGGCTGTGCATGAGACAGTTTGTAATGACGTGTTTACAAAGTCTCACACAGCTCATGCAACCAGTCATATTCTCAGTACTTCCCCAAAACAAAAATATACTTTGTGAACTGATGTTTTTGCTGTTGTTAAACTTGGTCCCTTATTGACTTCAATTCATGAAGAATGTTCACGTTTTTGAATTCTTCATTCATCGTGGAGGCGTGTGAGAAAAACAAAGTTGTCTTCACAAATTTGAGGTAACGTGCAGCGAACAACTGAAACACAAATGCTTACTTTGCAGGAGAAGTGTTCTTTTAAACGGGGACATGTCAGTGCAGTGAAGCTAAGTGAAAATAAATATATTCGTTAACATTGTTTTTTCGGGTTAAAGTCATTATCAGGTGCTGATGATTCGACACTGTATCGACCGAGATGATTTCTCTGTTGTGAGATGTGAGGTCAGTTATGAAAAGCAGAGAATCAACAACGTGTCATTGTGAACCTCATCTTTACCTGAATGTTAATGCCAGTCTTGTGGTGCCCTTCGCCTCCCTTGGTGCCTCTCGGAGGCTGCTGGAGCCTTTTCCCGTGAGACACTTGGAGGACGGTGGCAGTAAATATCATTTAACACTGGTGACTCTTGTCCTCATCACATGACCTGACCTCTTGGCATGTCCTCGCTCAACCCCTTTGTGCTACTCTTTCTTTATCGCCTTCTCTCACACACACACACACACACACAGAACACGCACTCACACACGGCTCCTCTAACTGCAGCATGGCAAAAGAGTTGGCATGGCAAACCTACTATGCTTCATAACTGAGTATTTACAAAGTGGTGAATTATGTTTTTTTTCTTGTTACTGACATAATGACTGTTTTGTGGAAATGCAGCACAGTGTATGTGTGTGTGTGTGTGTGTGTGTGTGTGTGTGTGCATGTGTGTGTACTGAGAAAGGGAAGAACACTGATCTTTGAGCAAGATAAATGCTGGGCCTCAAATGTGCTGTTGCCACTATCAGGAGAAGCAGTGAGCTGTTGCACAATGTTAGTTAAAAGGGTCACTTTATTTGCCTTTACTGTAATGTCTCATCTCGTCATTGAAGTGAATGGAAAAAGGTTTTATCGTCTCCACATTATGCTGTATTCGCCATCAGCTAAACTGTACATTAAAATGCTTTTTTGCTCCTTTACATTATTGTAACATGTCAGTATTGACCTCCCTCTGCTGAAAACTTCTGATTCATGAAATTGAAATACAAAGGCTTTAGACTGCACCATAAATCAGGAATAGAAAAAAGTAACAGTGCCATTTGACCATCGCTGTCCATGTGCAGACTCCTGACTGTCAGTTAGTATCAACCGTAACCTCTGCACCGTGATAGCAGCCTCACGTTGCCATGGCAAAGCCAATCGTTGGGTCACAACTGCACAACTGGTGCTTCGGCCCTGTTATTGTATGAGCCTGTGGTCAGTTATCTCTGCTGCCAGTGTGCACTGCTGAGTAGTGATATAGTTTTACAGATGGCTGATATTCAAACATACATATTTTCCCTCTTACCTGTGGTGCTGTTCATCAGTCTAGATTGTTTTGATGAGAGTTGCTGAGTGTTATCGGCCGAAGAGATGGAAGTGAAATTGCACTTTCACTCCGACCTTGTCGCATATATATACTGCAAGCTACCCTGGGTGCGTTGGTTGTTGACGTTCTGGGACACCGTGTCAAGGTCTCTTCTTTCAACATACACTTCTACATTCACTGGAACTTTAATGTTTACTCACAGTCTTTTTCAAAATAAACGCACTACGTCAGTACAACACCATGAATTGACTTTTTTTTCCCTTCAACAACAAACACACATGGTTGGGTTTAGGCCACAGAAACACTTTCGCCGCCTCAACTTTCGCCCTTGTCCTGCCGCGTTTCCCTCTGACGCACCGGGAAGTTACAGACCGAGCGCCGGGATTTCGACGACTTTGGAGTGAGGCCATGCTTCCACACACGACGTCAACTTCTGCTTGTTACATGCATTGTCTTCTTTCAAAATACACTTCCGTCTTCACAGGAAGTTTACCGTTTACATACAGTCTCTTTCAAAATGAACGCACTATGTTGAAACAACACTGCGCATTTACTTTTTTTCCTTCAACAACAAAAACACATAGTTGGGTTTCGGAAAAAATAACAGGGTTTGGCTTTAGAATCTTACGGGATGCAAACACAACTTGGTGAAAATCAGTGTTTGTTGGACCCATCCACCACCCAGTTGGACTTTCGCCGCCTTGACTTTTGCCTTGTCCCGCCATGACTGCCCGTGTGTCATGCCAGTGTTTAAAGCAGCCTTTTTTCGTTGCTGCAAGTCACCACCCACGCACTGGATTTTGACGACAACATAATGAGACCGAGCTCTACACTCGGCTACGCACACCAAAACTATCTCAACTGATCAATAGCGCTACAGGCAGGAGTGAAAATATTTTTTGATTTGGGGTTAACTGTCCCTTTAAGCTTTGATGCAGTTAGCATGAGGAGGCTGCGTGCAACACTCATAACACTACATTTGTATTTCAACCAATGTGCAGGTTAAATGGAATCACAGAGCGTATAATATCTGTGGTAGTTCCACTGAAGGAGCTTCATGGCGGCTGCTGCTTGATCACATACTGAATGTGCTAACCTGTCTGCTGATACTGAATTTTTAACCACTTTGTCCGATGTCTGCCCAAAAACTACTGATGGCTTTGGTACAAATAAGTCTGGAACATCCAGAGCTGTTAGTCTGGGGGTGTGTTCTGTCTCTCCTCGTGTTTATGATCTATATTGTGCTGCATTCCTGATCAGTCGCCTTCTGAAAGAGGGAGCTCAGCTCACTGGATCCCTTTATTTTAGGTGCTGAATGTGTTGGATGGAAGCGTTGTGGGGAAAAAACTGCATCTTATAAACAAGAATAAATTGAGTATGTTGAAATGTGTACATGGAAATAAAGAATATATTCATTACAAAGGGGATTGCATCATTTCTGATCATTGACTTTAGTTCCTTTTACAAATCAGTCACAGAGTTCACATGTTTTTGTGGTGACAGCAGCTTCTAACGTGTGATTTATCACCTCCTAACCCCAAAACACAGGTCAGGGCTTTTTTCACGTTTTATCTGAAGAACCAGAGAAACCACACTGCTATTGCCCTCCACAACAATACAGATTTCCTCATCCCCTTCTTCTGCTGCCAAAGTCAGTAACTACCTTCCCCGTGCAGGGTCTCTGTATGCACTGCTCAGAAACATAAGGGAACACTTGAATCACACATCAGATCTTGACGAACGAATTATTCAAGTTGAAAATCTTTACTGATGTACACTGTGTAATTTGTTGAGAACAAAATGTCATGACAACAGTCAGTGGTGAAAACCTGATATCACAGGCTGATCCAGCTCGTGAATTTTTTTAGGGTAACTGAGGGTCTAAAGGACAACTACTAACAACATGGCCAACTGGAAGTGTGATGCTGAATATATCAAACAGTGTGGACCTTAAACTAATGACTAAGGAGAAATCTGGGCTTAACCAGTTAGGAACCACTGCACTTGTGGACGTGGGGCCTCATGCCACCCTCATGGAGTCTGTTTCTGACAGTGTGGTCAGAAACATGCACACCAGTAGTCTGCTGGAGGTCGTGTTGTAGGGCTCTGGCAGTGCTCCTCCTGTTCCTCCTCACACAAAGGAGCAGATGCTGATCCTGCTGCTGGGTTGATACCCTTCTGCGGCCCTGTCCATGCTCTTGAGACTGTGCTGGGAGACACAGCAAACCTTCGTATGGATGTGTCATCCTGGAGGAGCTGGACAACCTGACTGGGCTGCAGGTACAGTCTCATGCTACCAGCAGTGAGGACAATAGAAGAAGACCAAACTAGAGAAGAATCAGTCAGGAAGGATAAGAAGAGAGCAACTGTCTGTGTACACCACATGTAAAACCATTTCCTGTTTCTCCGTTGCACCTGTTGTCACTTTGATTCGCACCAAAGCAGCTGAAACTGATTCACAATCACTTGTGGTTCTTACATGGAAACATTGACATCCCTGAAGTTTCACTGACCTGGTGTTACACTGTGACCCCTTATTTTTTTGAGCAGTGTACTTCAAAACTTAAATTCATTTTTACCAAACTGGCCTAAAAATGAAGCTGAAATTAGGTTCAGAAGTGTCACCAGCTGCAGCTGAATGTCGTCATGTGAGTGAAATTCAGCGTCTCTTTTACATCAGTACCCTACCCACCCCACTGGGATCAGGATGTCTTGTCCCCCTGTCACCTGATGTAAAAGAGGCGCTGAATTGCATTTAAACTGCCGGGGATGGGCCGTTACGCCCCCCTGGATCACTTATCATGGGTGAAGAAACAGGAGTGTCTGCAGCGCCGATAGTGCTGGTCAAACGAAGAAAACGTGAGTGCAGTGAGTAGATAAGAAACCGTTTAGGCCTGCTGCTGTAGGTGTGTGAGCACTGCGGTTTCCGTTACTTGGGCAAGCGCAGGGATTAATTTACAGTTCAGCCACGAAACAGTGCTCACACATGCGCATTTAAAACATATGAAAGTATATATTCATACTCATGCTTCGTTATCTATCTATCTATCTATCTATCTATCTATCTATCTATCTATATGCCACCGTTTGCGCGCTTTTACGCACGCCCATGTCTCACCTCCTCTCTCCCCACAGCAACACAAACAACTCGTGAGCATCAATGAGCGTATACTTCCCCCCATCAACCACAGTAAGAGTATCCCCGCCCCTCCACTGACTTTTGGAGAAAGTAAACAGCTCGACTCTACGCACCTTATCGCTCACAGGCAGGCGCGTCACCGCGGTGCGCTATCCATTGGTATCTAAACAAAAAACAAGCCTCCCCTGCAGCACACGCGTTAGTGGCAGGTTGTTTTCCAGTTATGCATTCTGCAACAGAAAACCAATGTCTCTCCGTTAACAGAAAAGACAGGACGATGATATGTGATCACCTGAGCAGACTGTTGGCGCTTTTCCTGATTTTCTGCGCCATGCGGAAAGCTTCCATCGTCCAGGGTGCGCGAGATTTCGAAAAGAAAGGTAAGGCAACTTGTTTTTTTTATTGTCACCTGCTGTGAAAACAAAAGAGAAAGCTTTAAAGTAAATTTAGTGCAGACTTTGGGAACAAATAATTATTTTAGTAAACCACTTTTATTTCAGTATAGGTGACCAAAGAGCTTTTGGCTTCTCACACTTGTCTTTATCTCCTCAGTGTCTATTCTGCTGAAAGAGAACCAGAAAACCCAAAGTGCTTTGCTGAAGGCAGGAAGGACTTCACGTGCTTCTGGGAGGAAGATGAGGAGAGGGCCAGCTCTGTGGATCAGTACTCCTTCACATATACCTACCAGTGAGTCAAATTCAGTGTGTGACAACAAGCCATGTGGCGTCCACTACTTTACTATTCTCTTTTTGTAATGCAACTAACAGGCTCCAGATAAAACTACATTTGAGTGACTAAAAACTGTTTTTACAAGAGATGGTTCTTAATAATAGCCACTCAGCATAGTGCTCTGTGACCTCTCTCTGAAGCCGTGGTGTGTGTCTTCCTCTGGCCCGAGCAGGAATGAGAACAGCAGCAGGTGCCCGCTGAGAGTCCTCCCTGCAGCAGGCGGGAAGAGGCTGTTCGTCTGCCACCTGAACCGAACCCAGATGTTTATCCAAATGGACATAAAGGTTCACCGGGGGGGAATACTGATCCACAATCGCAGCCTTCTCATCGAGCTTGTATGTAAGTTACCTTACCTACTACACAGTACAGTCAGAGAACGTAAAAAGGTTTGTGTGTGAATGATGTGCCTCTGAAATTCCTGTTTTAATTCATGTCGTCATATTAACAACTGACCACTTGTGTTTGAAAGCAGTGACAAAGCTGTGGTGATCAACTCACTGAGCATTAGGCCTATCACCCACATTTGCAGGTCCCCTCAGCTCTTGTGTTTTAATCTCTTTCAGTTTTGGTTTCATGGACTATAACTTTACTGTTATAATGCACAGTCACGGCTCTCTTCAACGTTGATTTTAGCTGCATCTGGTTATTTGTTTTTAGAGAATGAGCTCTAAAAAAGCAGTGCCGGCCCTAACACATTAGGAGCCCCAGGCTGTATACTACTGTATGTAGTACCTGCATTTGGTGGCAAGATTTCAGCAGGAAATGTCGCAAGGTCTGGGTCTAACGCAAACACTTTTCGTAGCAAAACTAGCAAAACTTCGTAGCACTATCACAGGTGGAAACACAACAACAGGTCACTAAAAACAGCATCACCTGGAGTGTAATCCAATCATTGGGCCCCGTTTGGTAAGAGCCCACATTAAAAGAAAGCATTGGACTGATATAAGAAGGTAAAAGACTGATAAGAGCTTTATAAATAGATGAAACCCAGTGTCTGGAAGCTGTTGGAAAAGAGGCAATTGGTCACTAAAACACTTTAGACAGCACAAAATACCCTGGAAAAGTGGCGAAGGGTCGCTATAAAACAACCAAGTTCAATGGCACAAAAGCCACTGGAAGTGTGGTCATTGGTCGCTGTTGTTTACTTACAATATCTGCATTTGGTGGAAAAAAATTCCAGCAGGAAATGTAGAAATGTCTGGGTCTAAAACAACCGCTTTTTGTGGCAAAACTCTGGCTGGAAACTAAGTGACATCGAAGTAAAGAACAACCACTTTTCATGGCACTATCACAGGTGATAACACGCCAACAGGTCACTAAAAAACAGCGTTTGCTGCCTAAGAAGCTGTTGGAAACACTGCAATGACTAAAAACACCTGGTTTAGTTGTCTGTTGGTCTCTTGTCTCGCCTAGGTGTCATGCCATCCACTAAAATGTACGAATATAACGTGGTTTGCAGAAACGTACAATGCCAACATTTTATCTGGCGACTGGGTTGGAATGTGACATCAGGGTATGTGAAGCTACTGGAGCAGTGTTTCAGGGCCTGACAGACTTTTGATGAGGAATAATTTTACCTTGACTTCCTTCAAAATCCTCCCTAACAAACTGCCTCCTGTCTCTCTGCATGACAGTCCTGCTGGACCCTCCAGCTAACGTGACGGTGAGGAACATGAGTAAGCAAGGTCAACTGAATGTCAGCTGGGTGCCTCCTCCTCTCAAGTACATGGATGACAGCATGATGTATGAGGTCAGCTACACAACAGCGGACAGCCACGTGGTGCAGGTAGGACGGTTATTTAGATTTAGATATAGGTTTGCTGAATGACATGGACCCGTGCTGATGAGTTGAGGACTGTTTTGCAGGTGGAGGTGGCGCACGCCAGCTCAGAGTTGATCCTGAGAGGCCTCCAGCCAGGCAGGAAGTACAAGGTGCAAGTCCGTGTGAAGCTGGATGGGATTAGCTACAATGGCTACTGGAGTGCGTGGAGTGACCCGGTGTTCATGGAAACGCTACCTGCAGGTGAGTGGTGTCACATGTTCCCAGCAGCATAGGTATCTCTTGAAAGGAAACATACAAAGATCCAATATCGGTTTGAACATTTTATTTATATGTTATCTGTGATTAAGTTTTTGATCTTTCTGTGCTCCCTCCAGAGCTCGACCTGCTCATCATCTGCTTGACTCTCATCATCTCCTTCATTCTCATCGTGCTGTCTCTCACCGTGCTCCTGTCCCACCGAAGGTCAGATAACCAGCCACACACACCTTATTTAGCTCTGTCAGAATCTTACTTACTCATTAATAAAAAGACAAATGTAGATTAAATTTCTAACATCTGTGTTCTGTTCAGTTTTGTTGTAAAGAAGATCTGGCCGACTATTCCAACTCCTGACAGCAAGTTCCAAGGCCTTTTCACTGATTATGGAGGAGACTTCAAGGTAAGAGCAAGTTTACAGCCATGCTAGCGGCCCCTTTACAGTGTCTGTCAGGTTTGTGTTTCCCTCTTGCTACTAGCTGCTCGCTAATTCCTGCTATCAGCCATTTCCTGTTTATCCACCGCCAGTGGCTCACACTGCGGCGTCATCAACATCTGCTCAAAAAAGTCTTCAACAGACCCTCCCGTGGTGGAAGGCCGCCTCAGTCTGTTTAAACTAAAAGTGTTCCACCAATATGTCTTCGCTACGAGGCGGAAAATTGGGCGCCTTGGATCAACTCGCCAATCCGGCTCTGTGTGTCTAAATGCTCGTAGCTTGCCGGCAAAACGGCCAAACATTCGCCAAAAATCTAGCAGTGTAAAAGGGGCTTCAAGTGGACAGCCAAGACACATCGCGGTTCACACCTGTGTCAATCATGCTTTTCCAGCAGACCACTTGTGTTCAGATGTTGTTGCTGCCTACGCCACTTAGGCTGGTAGGTTCCCATGCACAGTTGTTATGTCAACACTTGCTAGCTGCTTGCTCACTGCATCATAATTCAGTTTATATGATACCCTACAAATCAGCACCCCATAAATGACGTTATGGACTTTAAATAAAGTTACGTACTTAACGTAAAGTTACTTTGGTTACTGTAGGTGTAGGGAATAAGAAACATGGTGATGACGTACCTTAAAATTACTCAAAGTTTACTTTATAGTTCACACAGTTCTGGAGTCTTGGGGGCAAGTCCTGTGTTTTTGACCCACCAACCACCGCAAACTACCTCCTTACAGGACTGCTTCCTTCCTTAACCTCTATCAACGCACTGATCACCTGATCGCAGCCGTCCCAAATACGTAGGTCATACTTAAATTACTGGCTCATGATTACATGGGATATATACGAATTTTAGTCTACTTTTCGGAGGAACAGTGCATGAGAACAGCCTGGCTTGTTAGCATGCTCGCTAGTGAAGGTAATGGTTGTGTTGATACAGCTAGAGATACCGCTGTCAGCAGAATTCAACATGTCTGCCATAGGGCAAAACGGTGACAGTCATGAAACACTTTGCATTTTTGGTAGGTAATTGGAGGTGTAGATTTTACTTGACAAATTATGGACATGTCAGATTTGCACAGGATTAATGTCACAAATGATCGCCGCAATTACTACAAATTACCAGAGGTCCCATGGTAATACTAGTCCCATGTGAATGGGGCTTAAGCCAGAAATATTTACAGAGTTGTCATAACCCTTTGTTGTGTTTTTGTACAGGAGTGGTTGGGGCAGACAAATGGAGGCATATGGTTGACTCCAGCTTTCTTCTACCAGAAGAATGCCCCTCTCCTCTGGAGGTCCTGTCCGAGCTCAGCCCTTGTCCCGCACTGCCTTTCCCACCTCTTCCACCCAAGGCCTCTCGAGCTTTGACCTCAGGCAGGAAGGAGGACACAAAGACAGGGCTGGATGCGAGAGAGCCGTTGGGAAGGGGTGATTCCGCTCTGACAGACGGATGGAGAACCACAACACATGACCATTGGCTGATGGACCGCCTACGGGCGCTCCACCAGAACCCTGTTCCCTGCTCCCAGTTATCTCTGCTGGAGTCCCAAGATGCCTACGTCACCCTAAGTGCCAACAACCGCAGTGAGGACGAACACCTGGATGACGTTCTCGAGGAGACCTTACCCCTTGAAGTGCTTTTTGCTTCCAGAAAGACACTGTTGTATGAATCTCACTCCGACTTGGGATCCGTGCAGCAGAGCTCTGGGTCAGGTCGTCTTTCGTCACAGTCCAGCTTTGAGTACCCAAACCACCCCTGGATGTCCAAAGGTCCTGGGTACACCTACATGGCAGTGGCAGACTCTGGGGTCTCTATGGATTACAGCCCCATGAGCAGAGTAGACGACATTGGAAAGGTGGTTATCTACGCCAACGAGTACAAGAATGAGATCCCTGCTCATAAAAGACCCTTCCTGTCAAGGCAGTACCCCATCCACGATGACAGATGAGACAAAGCAAAGCCGGACGGGCTGTGGGTGGACTGACCCTTAAAGCAGTCTGGCTGAGGGTTTTTTGGATACTCACCCAAAGCTACATAGCTTCTTAATAACTGTTAAGAAAGTTGTACCAAGGATTTGGGAGGCGAGCAACACCGAAGTGTAAGCTAACGGACTCAGGAAGAAGAGTCCACTGGATGTGCAAACATCATTTCTGCTTTATCCAAACCATACTGATATTCAGTGCAAAGGTCTGCATGCTGATCTGTAAGTATCCTCTCCTGTAGATCAGAGCAGAAATTTAACTTGATGGAGCAAACTCCCTGCATAGTGATTTATTCATATTTAAGCTAATGGCTATTAGGTTAAAATACAGAACAGAACATCCTGAAATAGAAGACTGAACAGTACAGGCCAGCGCTCCTTCTCCGTTTCTCTGATTTGTCTTAAAGTGTAAGGCATGGTATTCCATATTTTTTTCTATTGTCAACAAATCCTGACCATAGGTGTTGCCTCTATAGCTTCTTATAGCTGAACCTCCTCTCTCTTCATACCACTATCTTGATGACAGGAATACTCGCAAGTTGTTAACATTGGAATCTACTGTTCATCCCATATGATAAACAAACCCAACTGCAAGAAAAAATGTTGGCCTTCTGTTTCTGCAAACCAAGAATATGTTACATTCCTACGTTATTATGTAGCAGATACTGAAACTTTATGTCTCTAACAACGTTGTGGTAAATGTAGTTATGTTATTGCACAACATTTTTTGTTCATGGTTAGGAAAAGATCATGTTTTGGCTGAAAGTACCCACCCTAGGTTGTTGCATAAAAGCCACTGGAAAAAGTGGTCACAGGTTGCTAAAAAACAGCAAAGTTCAATGGCACAAAAGCCGCTGAAGTGTGGCCATGGGTTGCTAATAAAACAAACACCGTTGTTTGCTTGAAATACCCACATCTGTGTGGGTGTACAGCAACCACTTTTCATAGCACTATCACTTCTGACAACACGTCAACAGGTCACTGAAAAACAGTGTTTGCTGGCTAGGAAGCTGTTGGAAACCATCCTGATGACAAAGCCAGTTATATCCTACATCAGTTTAGAAACATTAATATAATATGTATGATAAAACGTACAAATATAGTTTGCAGAAACGTACAATGCCAACATTTTCTCCTGGCAACAGAATGTTAGCATGCTAATATACGCTCACAGTGGCAATGTCAACCTGCCATTAGCCTCAGCTGTGCTTTGCATTTAGTGCTAATTAGCAATAATTAGCATGCTAACAATGCAGAGTATGATGGTTAAAACTAAGATAGTGAACATGGTAGACATTATAACTGCAATGTCAACTTACCGATGTTTACCATGTTCACCGTCTCAGTTCTTACCATCATACTTTACAGTGTTAGCATGCTAATGGCTGATTATTAGCACTAAATGCAAAGCACAGCTGAGGCTAACGGGAAAGTCATGTTTCTAGGTATCTGGTCATGAACCAAAGTACTGGACAAATAAAAATTTTAAGTAATGATGGTGGTAGATTCAAAACTTAATTGATCCTCTGGGGATCCTGAATGTTTGTACAACTTTAGTAGCACCAAGTGTGTATCATTCCACTGCTGAAAATAGTCCCCTGTCAATTGCACCATTTACGCTTGTTTGACTAACATTTTTTACAAACTACAATGCCCAGCTGTCTGTGGAAATTATGGAGTATTTTTTTTTTTTAAATGAAACTATATATTTGTGACCTTTTTTTAAAGATTTCGGCAACAACCAGTAAGCTTGAGTTTGAGTAGGAAAGTGAGAAAGCACTGAGAAACATAATAACACTGTTGGTTTTGGAATGAGTTGACAAAAAACAAAGATATGCAATAGTCCCCACCTTACACGTTAGAATACCCTTAAATTTAAACCTAACAGCTTACACTTGAACCTTGCAGCCGTAATGTCAAAGTCATTTCCAAATCGGAAGAAACTCACTGTATTTGTACATAATATTGTGATTATTTTTGTATTTTATCACATGCACAATCCTGACAGAAACAAAATATAAGTAGTACTACTGTAGGCATTCTCATGTAACTGTAGTTGTTAAGTCAGTTTCTTATCATGTTGAAGTTTTGAGTCACTGCTGCCATCTAAAGAGCAGAGTGTGTACAGGATGTCTTCACTTTAACATTTCTATTCAAAACATTTTTAATTCATTGCTGTCGTTTTTAAGTCAGACTAAATAATATCCATGTGTTTTTATGTTTATTTGATTTTGTGGCTTAGAAAAAAATATATAGTAACTGATATTTTAGCTCTTTAAAAAAATATGTAAAAAAAAAAAAAAAAAAAAAAAAAAAAAATCTGAACATTGTGGAGTATTTTTGAAAATAAAAGTTTTAGGGTAGTGTGACACAAAAAGGAACCAAAGCTCAAAACTCCACAACCAGCTGGTTTTCTCTAGGAATTGTTGCATATTTTTCACAACAGCAATTAATAATTTATCAAAGATGACTAAACGAAATTTTATTATTTTACACTTGTGGGTGACATTATTATTATTATTCAAGCTTCTGTTCCTTTAATGCAATAAATATTTTAAGATAAAGTTATCCTCCTGTAGTGTATGTATTACTTTGCTATGTTTTTCTTTTTCTAAAACATTCAAAATAATGTTCTGTATTGATAATGATATTATTTTATAAAATAAGTATTTCCTATATTTCTTCTGATTTTTTTAAAAAAATATTTCAACTGTGATATCAGCCACTTCAGTCTAACATCTCACATGTTAGCCATTTGAAACCTGAGCAAACTGGCTTTTTTTTTTTTTTTTTTTTTTTTAAACATGAAAAAAGAAATGAACCAAAAAAATTGCAAGAAATGAGTAAAAAAGAGAAAATTAAAAACAAGACAATTAGTTAAAAAAAGAAAAAAATACATTATTAAATTAGAAATTAAATAAATAATAAATAAATATAAATTTAAAAAATGACAATTTTAAAGTGTAATAATAAATTATAAATATAGATATTCTGTATTTTTTTTCTTTTCCCTATTTTTTTAATTAATTGTATAAATTTATATATATATTTTTTGCAATTGTAGGACATATCTTATCAAGTCACTCATTGCCTTTTTTCAAAAGGTTCAAAGGTTTAAGTACTTGCAAAAGGCGTCTGAAAGCAGCTCAAGAAAAGCGATGTCGCTCCAATGTTATAATTCAGTGATTCTCAACCTGAGGGACAGGACCCCTCAAAGGGCCACAAGATAAAACTGAGGGGTCACAAGATGATTAAGGAGAGATGAAAATATGCTATAAAATATGTTTTGTTTTTCTGTGCTTTGGTCGTAGGTTGACTTTGCCTAGTTTTAAGGGGTCCTGAACCAAAAATTCTGGTAACAACTGTTTATTTTAAAACATTCCTCGATGTCTTTGTAAATGTTTTCATTGTGTAACATTTATTCATGTGTTTTACAAAACTTTGTGTCATTAAAAATTTCAACTCATTAAATGTTGTACATCTACAACCGCTGTGGTTCAGTTAGCTGATATCTGAGAGGTGAGCAGCAGATTACATCATGCTGTCTGCTCATGTGTGAATGATGTGCTCAAAAAGTGAACAAATCAACATTCAGTTTCTTCCCCGCTGCTACAGTCTTTGACACAGACACTTTCAAAACCAACTTAAACTCCATTGAACCATCAGGGGAAATTAACAGCTGCCACTCCTGAGCTACAGCCGGTCTGTCCTCACAGCCTTTGGTACCAGAGGCCTCTGTGATGCCGGTCCCAGAAAGGTAATGTTCCACATCTCCTGCAGTCCAGCTGCTGCAGCTTCATAGCTCCTGTCTCGGTCCAGAGTACAGCGCACCTGGAAATAGCGATCGAGAACATCGAGGACTGGATCCGTGGCGGAGGCCTCCCTGCCGGCTTGCCCAGAGTCGACCTCTGACTGGAAAGATGCGATGACGCGACAGGGGGCCAAGCTGGAGCAGCGCTGTTTCAGGAGCTGTGTGAGGAAGGCAGCGCTGTCGCACAGCAGCGCAGACAGGTGTGCAGCGCAGGACAGCTGTCCCGGGTGAAGTCCACTGTGGCTGCCTCCTCCAGGGCCACACAGGTAGCCCTCCAGCTGGTCGACTATGATCAGCGAGGGAGGGGTGGGAGATGTGTTGGTGGACTCGTGAAGGCTGGCGACCTGCTGCAGCAGCTCCTCCAGTGTCTTGGGATATGAAAACTTGATTTTCTTTACAAAAAAATAAGAAAATACAATAAACTGACAGACAGAAGCTGGATGAATAAAGGTAGCTGCTCAGAAATTAGATTTTTTTAGTCCTTGAAATAGCAAAAAAAAATGCCCATCACAGTCTCTCAGAGCCCAATATGATGCCTTGTTTTTTTTTTTCTGGTTTTGTTTATCTGTTTTTGACCTTATGATTTTTTTTCTTAACTTCTTGAGTTGTAATGTTACATTAAAAGGAAAAATGCAGTGATACATAAACACACGTTATTGTGCTTGTCCTGCTTTTACAATTAAAAATAGATGTTAAAAAAAAAGAAGAATATTTTTATAATATTATTATTAATATTTTTAAATTATAGCATATTTTTAGGGCATTTTTAGCCTTTAATCAACAGGACAGTGAAGTGTGAAGGGGGGAGAGAGAGAGGGAGAGACATGCAGCAAAGGGCCACAGGCTGGACTCAAACCCGGGCCACTGTGGCAACAGCCTTATACATGGGGCACCTGCTCTACCACAAAGCCACCGACGCCCCTGAAAAGTTTAGTTTTGTCTGCAATTTTTTCCCTCTATATTTTATCGCTCTCTGAGGTCCGTCACCCCTTAAAGGCACATAATGGTTTAGTCCACTCCTGCACTAGGATTCATCTGAAACTTGAGCCAAGCACCTGACTGCTTTGCTGCTGGAGCACCAACTTACACTGTCGCGTATTTCCAGAATAAGTGGGGCTCCAAAAAAGAAAAGAAAGAAAGGAAAGGGTGAGAAGGCACACTGACCTTGTTATTAATAAATAAATAAATAAATAAAATCTGAAGGTGCATGAGCGAGACTTGGATCAAGGGAGTAAGGGCAGGGGGCCACAGAAACTGCTTGTGCACAGGGCTCAGAGTGTGGTGCTCCGCCCCTGGTTGGAGATTTTTCACAACCTGTCAACCCAAAGCTTGGTCTCAAAACTGGTTTACTTATATTTAAAGCATTAATAAATGATTAATTAACAACAAATTAACTGTGTATGTCTCAAGCACGCAGTGTGAGAGGAAAGCGACGTGTACCTTTAGACTCTCTGAGCTCAGGCAGGGGACACACTTCTGCAGACACACCGGGAGGCTCTGGATTTGTGTTTGGGTGAAGAACATCACCCTCATGCCCAGCTGTGAGGCCGCTGTCACGGCCGCCGTGAGCAGCACGGAGCGGCTGATGCTGGTGTCTCCGACCAGCAGCGCGCTGCAGGTTAACGGCGACGGAGGAGTTACCGTGAGCTCCTTCTTCACGTCCGTGTGTGACATAAAAGTCCTGAACACGAGTGTTAAAATGTCTGTCATGGCTGACACACCTTTTCTAACGTTATGTCGTTAAACAGCGATGTAACGCTGAAGCTTCCCGCGTCTGTTTACATGTTGCACGCTGGTGTTCGTGCCGCTGCGGTCCGTGTGAAAACCGCGTTGTTTGCACTAAAGTTCCGCCGCAGTCCACGGCGTGCAAACACCAGATATTTCTTTTTATTTTTAAACAGACGTGTCCTCATGTTGGTTCTGACTGTGTTTATGATAATTTAAAAACAATTGCTTCGGAAAACGAATCAGAAAATGCATCTGTGTTAGTACTTCCTGTTAAGTCTGACAACTTCCGGGATGCCGGGTAATCACAACACAGCTGTTGTGGCCAAGATGGCGCATAACCTGGCGAAGTTGGACGTTCCCCTGGACGCTGACCGAGCCGGGGACCCGGAGAAAGGTGTTTTGAGGCGCTGCAGGGGGAGACCCAGGCTCACGGACACCGACCGAGCACAGAGGCGACTTGAATCCCGGAAGAAGTACGACGTGAGGAGGGTTTACCTGGGAGAGTCGCACAAGCTGTGGAGTGAGCTCCGCAGGAGGACCAGCCTGAGTGATGCTGGGCTGGCAGAGTACCTGATCCTGCTCAACTCCACCTATGGAGAGAAGTACCAGCAGAAATACTGCGGGTGAGTATTTTATTCAAGCTCACGTTCCCCAAACACACAGAGTGGAAACAGTCTGCTGTGACATTAACCCCTCTGACCTGTCAGTATTTGCTTTGTAGCCAGCTTCACTGAGTTTGTGTTTCATCTTGCTTTACTTAACCACTCAGCAGGGGCGTAAATATAGACAGTGCAGGCATGTGTCTGCAGTGGGGCCCGCGTGATCTGATGGGGGGGCTTGCAGATGATTCTGATCGCCACCTTGGAGCTACACCTGTGTGCAAATAGGAAGTCACATTAAATTAAAAATGGTGCCGTTTACTATAAGTTATACACCCTGCATGCAAACCCATCGACTACATGATTCTTCTTTTCTTTGCTTTTTTTGATAGTATAGTCAGGAACAATCCAAACAAAATTGCGTGCCTCTTCTACATGATCGTGAAAAAACACAGTGTTAATAAAACTGAAATCAATGAAATCTCCTTGCACAGCCACAGATCGTCAGGTGCTGGTAGGCAGCAGGAACGTGAATCATACGATATACAAAAAAATCCTCCGCACACTGACATAGACTTTACTATCAAAATTTAATTAAGATGATCGCAGTGTTCTTGGAGGCAAATAGTTAACAAGGGAGTTAGCAATGTCGGTCGGCCTCATGTAGGGTTTTGTATACGAGGAGAAGGAGCTTAAAATCAACTGTAAATGTAACAGGAAGTCAGTGCAGAGCAGTAGTCGGCCCTTCAACGGCATGTTGGCCACAGGACAGGCTCGTGTAACTCATTCAGATTGCCACCTAAAAAATAAACTCAAAAAAGAACTCGTATTAAATTTAAAAAGTGGGGCCAACTGCTATATATTCCGTCGTAAATGCCAACCCGTCTCCATCATGTTTTTTTGTCATGTACAGATTTGTGCTGATGAGTGCTGCGTAACATGTATGTTAATTTTGTAAAAATGTCAATCTTGCACGAGGGCCGTCCTAACTACCATACACCACTGACTTGAGTATTTCTATTTTTTACTTTACACTTCTACTTCATAGATCTCAGTGGAAATACTTTTTACTGCACCACATTTATTTGAAAACATTTTTTTTCACTTATTTTGCATCTTCAAATTAGCAATACCAATTATGATAATAATACCATATACAAATGACAGATGTACATTTGTTCAGATCAATCCCACCTTTAATACCTGCAACATTTAATTGATTAACACATGAATGCATCAATAATCATAATTCAGTAACACATTGATTTTTCTAATTATACTGAAATGGGACATTCTGCGTACTTAGTGCTTGGATTGTTGGTGCTGTGACATTTATTTTTCTACTCTAAAGACAAATTTAAATCCATGTCTCTCACCTGTAACAGAGTCTTTCTTCACTGTGGTGTTTCTGCTCGTACTTTAGTGAAAGATCTGAGTATTTCTTCCACCTCTGCTGCATTACAGGAAGAAGATTGCTCCAGAAGTCTCAATGAAACAGAAAAAAGGTGAGTGGTGCCACTGATAGATAGATAGATAGATAGATAGATAGACAGGGTTATTTCCCAAAGCAGTCATGTAGAGTTGCCGTCTTCAGTGAGGAAAAATAAACAACACCTTGCCACTGGCCCCATGCCCAACAAAAATCAAGCGGGGCTCCTTCTCTGTGGTATTTTCAATGTCATATCCTGCCTTCTGATGTTTTTAAGCACCAATTTCAAAGTCCTCTGACTTAAACTATGACTTAAAATTTCATAATGCTGACCTTAAAAGGTAAGATTTTAGATCAAGGCGACAAGTTTATTTATGTAGCACATTTCAGCAACAAAGCAACTTAAAGTGCTTTACAAAAAACATCAAACGCATCAAGACAAAGTGCAAAAAAAAATCTCACATTTAAATGCAATTCAATATGTAATTAAAGGTGTCTATGCAGGTGGCGTGTCCACTCTAGCCACAGAGCCACTGGGCGGCCCTCATGCGAAGGCACCGTCCTTACCGCACTGACTGCATGTCATCACTTATCCACCTCTCCATGCTTAATCTGTCCTGTCTAATAAAGGCATAAAAGCCATAAAAAGTCATTAAAGAGTCAGGGAATAGAAAACAAAACAAGCTTAAATACGAAGACAGGTATAAATACAAAAACAAAGGTTACAGTGTGTGTGAAAGAAATGAATAAATATCTGATTTAATAAAAGGCAGCAGCAGCAAAGAAAGCAGCCTTGATTTTATATAGCCGAAACTATTTGTCGATTAAGTGATAAGGTGATTGACAGAAAATAAATTAACTGCATTTTCATGTACGCAATTTTTCAAGCAGAACATTTTCAGTTCCAGTGTAAAATCTGAGGTTTTCCTGCTTTTATTTATTTCGTGTGTCAAAAATTAAATTGAATATCTTTGGTTTTGGACATAATTTTGGGCTTTAGAAAATGGTGACGTGGATTTTTCATCACTTTCTGACAAAATAATTAACATGTTAGCAGATAATGAAAATAACTGGGTTAGTATCAGCACAACTTAGTAACTTTAATTTTTTTTTTTTTAAAGATTATTTTTGTGGGCTTTTTGGCTTTAGTGACAGGACAGACAGTGAAATGGGGAGACAGAGAGAGAGAGTGGGGACTGACATGCAGGAAAGGGCCATGAGCCAGATTCGAGCAGCTTCTATAGGAAACAATATTGTGTACATTTTCTTTTTCTTTTTCACAAAAAATTGTTGCACTGACTATTTCTTTCCTCATTTTAATTCAGATATATTGTGAATATTTTTTTTTTTACAGTATTTTAAAAATCTTTTTCATATTTTTATATAAGTTTCTCCTGTTCTATATTTGTGTTCCTTGATTATTGCAGTACATTTTCTTTTTCTTTACTGTATTAATGTCACGCAGTTCTGATGTAATGTTAATTTCTCTGGATATTCTCACCAACATTTAAATTTCCCAAAATTATCTTGGAATCCTCTTTTTTATCTGCGATTCTCCTTCTCCTCTTCTTTTTTGTTTCTCAGGCAGGAAGGAGCGCGTGTCCAGCCTCCAGAGCCTGGTGTTGGTACCAGGAGCATTCCCGCTCCTGCCACGAGCCCCAGCTCAGAGCCCTGGAGCCGCAGCCCAACTTCTCCACCGCTGCTATCTGGCAGTGTGACTCTGATCACTCATTTGTGCAATACCTTTTCTCACCACCGAAGGAGACGAGTGACTCTGAACATGAGGAAGGAGTGAACGGAGAGGGTGATGAACAGAGTGCAGGGAAAACAGACGTGGCTGTGACTAAAGGTGCAGCAGGAAGAGAAGAAAGGAGGCTCACAAACAGTTCAAAGGTGCAGAATGATTACGTTTATTCTTTGAGTTGACATAATGAGTAAATGTTTAACAGTAGCTGGTAAATCCTGAGCACTCTTCTATTTATCTGTTTTGTAGATGTGGGAGAAAATGTGGATGTGTCTGAGGTACAGCATACAACCGTGAGTCCGATAGAACAGGCTGCAACTGTCGACCACCAGCCCAGTGTTGAGACCTCCAAGGATGCTCCACTGACAGAACAGCCTGTGTGGGAGATGGAGATGGTCATGGAGCGACAGCAAGGCTCCCCCGCTGCAGCATTTCACTCCATCCCCTCAGAGGAGGAGGCTGAGGACCTGCGGCAAGGCAGAGACGGAGAAGGAGACAGAGAAGAAGAGATCAGGACTATACCGCACGGATACGAGTGTGTTACAGTGGCGGCATCATTAACTGATAAACTGGAGAAGACGGACGAGGACTCGGTGCTGTCGCAGAGCTTGAGCCACTCAGTCGGACTGGGAGCTCAGCCGGAGCTGTCGGTCCCGCCACCCATGCAGGTGCAAGAGCAGAGCGAGCTGTTTGACCCGCACTCTGCAGACGGTGGTGACCAGCTGTGAGATTCCTGACCAGAGGACCGCTTTGGAAGGCTCACAGGTAGGTGAAGAAGTCTGCCAGGGATGTTTAACGATCCAGTGTGTAAGATTTAGGGGGATTCAGTGGCATCAAGCGGTGAGGACTGCAGATGGCAACCTGCTGAAACGTCTCCAAGTTAGAATTCCTTCAGTGTTCTTTGTTCAGGAGGTTTTATCTGCTCATTCTAAGGGGAAGAAATCTGCACATCAAGGAGTGTTCTGTATCTTTCATCAAAAGCTACCATTGTCTTTTTAATCCCTAGTTAATCATCATAACTGGCCCCAGCTATGAGGCCCTGGCATCAGAAGGCATCCAGCTCAACATGGGCGGCGGAAACGTGGAGGAGGTCACCTGCACTGTCATCGGGGGTGTCACCTACAACCAGGTTGCACGTCTGACTCAAACTCAGAACGGCGGAGGATGAAGACTCCATGACAGGTACGCTACAGTGCTAAGAATCTCTCTGTGGCGCTAGTCCACAGTGCGTGTCCCTTGTATCATTCTGTGTCCCCTCTCTGAATACAGAGGTGTGTGAAGGTCCGTGAGCAGGTGCAACTCTTCATGAGTTCTTTTGTTCCTCAGCAGCAGTTTGAGTTGCAGGGTGGATAATTGATTGAAAATGCACAGCTGCACAACATGTAATGAAAATAATAAGATGCACAGCAGGGCTGTACGTTAAGGTTTCGCACACAGCACTGGAGCTACAGAAGTTTAAAACTGTAACATGAGCACAAAAGTATCAGTAGACCTAAATCTATTGTAGTTTGAAACAATTAAAAATCTTTGTAGGGGAAGTTAAAAAGTTGTTTTCCATTGGCAACTGAAGGATCTGACTATATAATGATGAAAACTCTGTGTGTGTGTCTGTTCCACGTTTTTCTCCTCACTGACTTGGTCAATCCATGTGAAATGTGGCACAGTGGTAGAGGGTCATGGGAGGATGCCAATGAAGCAATATTACATCAATTGGCCAAAGGGGGGCGCTATAGCAACCCATTGAAATGTCAAACTCTGAATGGGCATATCTCATGCCCCGTATGTGGTAGAGATGAAAGTTTGCACAGAGATGTCTCTCCTCATGAGGAACACATTTGCCTCAAGAACCCATAACTTCCGCTTATATAGATTTTCCACCATTTTGAATTTTGAAAAACACTTCAAATGGATCTCTTCCTAGGAAGTTTGAGCGATCTGCATGAAACTGGGTGAACATAATCTAGGGACCAATATCTAAAGTTCCCTCTTGGCAAAAGTTGGAAAAGATTTTTACTAAACTTGGTAGATATGTACAACAGGACGCCTCAAGGTGACTGGATAAATTTAACTCTAATTGGCAACTTGGTGGCGCTATAACAACAGAAAAATGCTTAAAAATGGCTAAAATGCGACCGATCGCTGTGGCTCCCCCTGTGGACCAATGTTGTTTTTTATTTCTAATTTTTTTTATGACTAAGTCATGGTATGGTCTGCTGTACATAATCATTGAAACTGTCAGTGTGTCATTCTGTCAGTGTGTCATTCTGTCTGTCCCACGTTTTTCTACTCACTGACGTGGTCAGTCTATGTGAAACTGCACATAGGCATTGAGGATTGTCATAGGTAGAAGGTGACAAAGCTACTTTTTCAAAAAAATTACACTATTAGTATTCTTTTACAAAGTTGCTTTTAATTGAATTGTATGCATTCACTCCACGAGTTACTGCGCACGCTCGTTGATTTATGTATCCACCTCAAACGGACATCAGCTGTAGCCCAGCAATCATACTATCAAATTCACAAAAACTCTGAATACATTGCTCTTCTTAATGGGTTCAGTTGACTAATTAATCTGCAATTTATGACCTGTATCCCGAACACGCAACTGTGCACTCAATGGGTTGTGGACTAGTTGGATAATATTTTAGGTATTCACTTCCTCCTACTCTTTTTCAGACATGAACATGACCATTCATTTGCTTACCATTATGGAAGAGTCATGTACGAGTACATGGAGATGAATAGCTCAGTGTTTTTTTTTAAGCAAATATCTTACCATTTGATCTCAGCAGTGATAAGGGTATAACCAGTATATTGTGTGTTCTGCACACTGACGTTAAAGTCAAAGTTGGCATCAACAAGCTCTGCGTCAATCCAAATGACCTGACAGCCATGTCACAAAATACAGCTGCAGCCAGCAGTCAGTGTGCAGAGCTGCTTTGAGCTGTGCATCTGCTTCAGCAACATTTTGTAGGTGAACCACAAAGTTAAAGTTTTTAAAGAGTCTGTAGAAATCCATAATTTTATGTAATATGCATCTTGTTGGTTCGCTGTATAATTTGGATGATATCAAAAGATATTTTGTCATAAGAGGGAGATACTGATATGTACCTCAGTAAAGAAAGAACCAATATGTTTAGGAGTCAAAGGCACTCCTTTATAAACAGTCAAAGTCTGATGCTATAAATTACCAGTTGCTGTATGTTCCATATCCTTTCCTGAACATAATTAGAACCAGCATGTGTCATATCATCACGAGTGTATATAGAGGTATGAAGTGGCTCCCTCTTGGCTCCCTTACAGACTTAACTAGTACGATAAAAGCAAGGGTTATCTTCTGGTCTGAAAAGCAAAGCAAGTGCGCAAGTGCCTTTTCACATTACGATAACACGCCAGCTAGTATAACTACGCTGCCTCGTAATGTTAGCTGGTTAGCTAGCAGGAGTCCCCTGTCGTCTGTCGTTCATCAAAAAAGAGCATCATCAATGCCAAACGCAATCGGTAGGATGAATGAGACTCCATTGTAGATGCCGGTCGGAAATGTAGATGGCTCGCAACTTCCTGTTTAAAGTAGTGACGTATGTGTGAACATAACCGACACGGTGACGTAGTGAGTGGTGTCCCAATTCCTAGGGAAAGATTTCTACCCCTCGTTGCTTCATTTCAAGGGCCGAGGGATAGTGGACAAGGGGGGTACTGGGATTGGGCCAAAGTCTATGAGAAGATGACCCTACTTCTCATTTGATTTATTAGTCCCTCCAGGATTTTGCAAGCTGTTGTTATGCAGCGCCAAAGGACTGTCTTCATGAGTTGCCGTCCTCCTGCTCACTGCCTGGTTAGCATGAGCTAACACAGCACAGTGTGATGTCATCCATGCTCGTCATATTTTGCCACTCGGGCTGAAACCTTGCAGCAGCAGTTAATATGCTGCAAGCAGCTCCAACGTGAAATGAGAGTTTACCTGTTTTAAATGGTCAAATTGCAAGGTCATGCAGAATTCACAGGGACTGGCTGATTTTGTGTTAATTGATACGATCACAACAAGCTATTAGCTATTCAGCTAATACTCATGAGTCATTGTTTGATCAGTTTTGAACCATTTCTCTGCAGGTTTGAGCGACAAGCAGCTGCTGCAGCCTGCTGTTGATGCTTTGGAGCTGAGTAGTGACAGAGACCTGCAGCGAGGTCTCAGCAGGTGAGTGGCCTTCACACTCTACATGGTGAATTTAAGAGCAGGTGACTTTCCGATAAATCTAGTAGCTCAGCAGAGATGGCGGTCCAACTCCAGTTACTGTCCTGTCTGTTGTTGCAGCGTCAGGTCAAAGAGGAACCGGCGAGGCCCTGTCATCGAGGCAGACGGGATGCTCAAGATGTTCCACTGTCCCTACGAGGGCTGCAGTCAAGTCTATGTCGCCATCAGCAGCTTCCAGGTAAAACTCATCATTCATACTTTACATTTCTGCTTCAGTTTGTTTCGCTTTTTGGTTCACTCTCCTCTCTCTGCAGAATCACGTCAACCTGGTTCACAGGAAAGGGAGGACGAAAGTTTGCCCTCATCCAGGCTGCGGGAAAAAGTTCTACCTGTCGAACCACCTGCATCGCCATATGATCATTCATTCAGGTGGGCTCACGAAGACGCACATGTCAGAGTCTCATTTTCATAAACCTCCAAATGTAACAGAGTCTTTTTACAGGGGTCAGAGATTTCATCTGTGAGACGTGCGGAAAATCGTTTAAGCGCAAGAATCACCTGGAGGTTCACAGGCGAACACACACGGGAGAAACTCCACTGCAGTAAGTTTCGATTTTACATTTTCCTCTGAGCAGTAGGCGTGTCACAATACCAGAAATTTAGTAGTTGATACCAGATTCTTTATACCTATTTTGATAGCACGGTAAAAAATAAAAACAAAACAATAAATCCCACGTACATATACATACAATCCTTTATTAAAAACATTTAAATTCAGTTTTTATTATAATCCCTGATGATCTGGACACAAAGGACCAGTCTGTGTGAGTTTTGAGATTTTAATGGCGAGGAAACATATTAATATGGAGCCTACAGTATATTTACACATTTCTCCTCCATTGTAGTTGTTGGTCAGCACTTGCACATGTAACGTAGGATTTATGTGTCTGTGCCGTATCCTACGTCATAGCCCAGTCACTCCTATAAAAGGTAAAGGGGATTTATGGTGGTGCGTAGACCCTACGCACGTCGCCTATGCCGCTGGGAGCATTTTTACTTCTGTGGTGGTGTGTCTGTGTCACTCTGCAGTTACACCTCCAGAGCACTAATCGGCGGTGAAAGTTTCTGTTAAGTGCTGTAAAGTTTAGTTGATTCAAAACACACATTAAACACACATTAAACATGTCTTAATAGAGACAGTTTCAAACACAAGTACACTAATCAGCTTCACTATAACTCGCAGCATTCACAGACAAACACTTGTCTTTATCTGGACACATTTTCCCCACAAATACAACATGCTAACATTATTAGCACAAGCCTATGGCATTTTACATTGTATAAATTAGCCTAGTGGCCGGCGATTTTTCCCTCTTCTCATATGAAACCTGGATAAATCCGGAAGTATAAATCCCTGAAGGATAAATCACACACAAGACTTAAAATGCTATTTTTGTGGAGGCTTTATTGTCTTCACAATTTATTGTTTCTTAAATGCGAAATTAAAATAAATAAAAGCTTTGTTTCCACTGAGGGAAATGGTTTCAGCTTACAGAGACAGACTGGAGGTCTGCACGTCCCCAGAATTGTAACTACGCGTTGCGGTGATGGAACCTACACCGTAGCTACGGCATCGATTCAATGCAGTATTATAAAATACGTGTTACTCAGTGGTTTCTCTAGGATGAAATCACCCGCATCTTCCGCATCATGGGGCCCATAAAAAAGCGTGCTAGGTGGCTGAGTGCGACCAAGCAGCTAACTTCTGCTGGCTAATCCCCGGTTTAGCATTTTGCTAACTTAAATAGGGGTAAAGTAATTTAATTGTACAGCTCTTCGAGACTATCCACGTGTTAACAGACCGAGTGGATCAAATCCTGATCGTAAAAACAGTCCTTTCACAGGGGTTGTGAAGCTCAAAAAATGTAATCACTGATTCACAGACGTCTCTGTCACAATGTAAGTGTATGGGGAAAAGTCCTTTTGGGCGCAGTGGCATCACGTGACAGACCCGGACGATGTAATTCCACTTTTAGCCACTAAGTAAAACTGGCTTCAGGCTTGGCGCTCTTCCTGGTGGCTTGGTTGTTGTTCGTGCTAGTAGGCGCTCTTCTTCTTTCTTTGGCATTTAACCCCAGACTAGAACACTTGTAGGCGTTTGTGCTGCCTCGTCAGGAGAAGAAAGAGTCTGTCATGTTTTCAGGAATAAGGCATTGACTTGGTATGGAAGTATCTGTTCTTGCGACATCCCCACAAAGCAGGTGACACTGTGACATTTTGGGATTAATCTGAAAATCATAAATAGAACACAGTCCATAATCATCTACATGATCGTCACTCCTCTCTTTTCTCTCCTGTTCCCTCCTCCTCCTCCTCTTCTCACCCACATCATCTGTCAGATGTGAAATCTGTGGCTACCAGTGTCGCCAGCGTGCGTCCCTGAACTGGCACATGAAGAAGCACACTCCGGAGGCCCACTACAACTTCACCTGTGAGTTCTGTGAGAAGAGGTTCGAGAAGCTGGACAGTGTTAAATTCCACAAGCTAAAGAGCCACCCGGACAAACAGGCAACCTGAGGCGCTCAGACACCAGGTGATTGGAGTTTAACACGCACAGGTCGGCCCTCGGAAACCAGAGGAAGACTTCCAGTGAAGAGACTGACTTTCCTTTGCTGCGTTTGTCTGACCTCACGTCCAGGATGGTGTGAACGTCACCTGTGAGCACGCAAGCAGTGGACGCGGCAGGCCGGTCTAACAGCTGTGCAGGACACAGGCTGTTTCAGAGTTCAGGGCCCAAACATGGGGTTTGAACGTATTTGGTAGAGTCAGGAAAAAAGGTTGATTAACAGTTTATTAAAAATGGTTAATTGACTGTTTGCTAAAGCCCCTGCCCAAACAGCTCGTAGCTTAACTACCATAACTATGCACAGCAGAGGTGGGCATGGCTGCAGCTAGAGAGATATATTAAGTATATAAGGATTCTGACTGATTTACAAAATCACCAGAGCAAAACCGTACTAATGAACCTTCATTAATATAGGCCTATATTTTATCTCCAAGTGCACGTCACACACTGAGCGAGCCGCCTGTTAATGACGCTGTGGGCTAATGGGCATGTAGCTACTTCCATGTTTCACATGATACGTCATGTTTGTAGTCGACCAATGAAGATGAGTTTACATATCACCTTGGGTTCGTCCTTCACCTTCTCAAAATGATCCCACACTTTGGATTTCCTGCCCGACATGTTATTAACTAGCCTGTGGAATAACCGCAGGTACCAGCCCTGGACATTAACCTGACTCCTGTCTGACTGCTGAGCAGTAAAGTAAATTCACACATGGTCCAGTCATATAGGTTTGGATTTATTTTGACAAGGCGCAGCTCCTGATAGAGTTTCACGTTTATTTTTGCAACTAAGCGACCAATAAAATCTGGCCGACTAATGACCTTTCTGGTCGACTAACATTCGGTCGACCATTAGGAGGCAGCACTAATTTGTAGCCTTATTGATGTCGTACTCTTTGGGAGAAAGACAGTTTTCTTGACTTAAGACATTGATATCTCCACAGTGACTAAACCGATTTTTACCATTCAATCTGTATTTCAAACATCCACATCCCTTAATTCTTTTGCTATTTGAATTGTGAAGCCCTCGACAATATCTGACTATGTTGGTTTAAAGAGCCTATTACTGGCTGAGTTTCAAGCAGCATTTTCAACCAACTCATGATACTAACGTTAGCTTTGTTAGCTACAACAAATGATCATTTTCAGCGATGGCTGCTATATCAGCCAGCAAGGCTAACGGTCGTCGGCTTGACAATAAAGCTGCTTTTGTCCACCTCTGTCTGAAACAAACAAACTGTTATTTCCAAAAGAATTTCAAGTGAGCAGGGGCGTAGCAAACAGTCAATTAAAGGTCCAGTGTGTAGGATTTACGGGGATATATTGGCAGAAATGGACAATATCATAATTAGTATGTTTTCTTTAGTGTATTATCACATTAAAGTAAGAATCATTGTGTTTTTGTTACCTTAGAATGAGACGTTGAGCCAGAACAGACAAACCAAACACTGGCTCCAGATAGGTCCATTCACATTTTTTAAATCACCTGATCTGTTTGTTTTGAGAGGAACAGACCTCTGCGGATAATTCTGCTCCCGGTAAAGACCTCCTGAACAGTGAGCGCTGAAGGAATTCTAACCAGGAGCTGGTTGCACTCTGCACTCCTCACTGCTAGACGCCACTATAATTCCCCTAAATCTTCCACACTGCTCCTTTAGGATAGACATATAGGGAATATTTTCCATTAAAGGAAATGTTTTTGTCGGCCTACAGGACACTACAGGTCTGCAGTGATTTAAAGGGCAAATAATTTTTAATAACTGGATTAAAACATGCAAAACACTGGTATGGAATATTAAGGGTGTACTATGCAGGACTCATACAAAAGTAATCCCTCTCATTCATTACTTATAATCCTCCAGAACTGTGTGCTGGCGTATTTATTTGCAGAGACTCTGCCCTCTGCCTGTATTTTATTATTTCCTTCGTGCCAGAAATGCAAATATAGAGAGGCGACATGCAAAGCAGACAAAGCACATTCCAAAATGAGAGTGAATCTGCAGTTGGTGTTCCTTTCACTGGTAATACTGTTCACAAACAGTAACAGTTCCTGCATGGTAAACCTTTAAGATGAAGTATGATTTAAATATGATAGCTCAGTCTATTAATACAGCAGGATAATTTCTTGATGACACCAGTGTAGCGGGTAAATAGTAACTACATATGTGTATTAGATATACTTGAATTTAAGGCTGTGACATCATTGAGGTTTGAGCGTTGTGTTTTTGCACCGCACCGCTCAGACAGACACAAATGTGGGTTCGTCCATTTCAGTCATTCGGCATTGAGCATCTGTTGTGTGGGCCAGGACAGCAGTCTTTATCTTACATTATCTGTTTTCACCATCCCAGTGTCCTGACTCACAGGCTCTGATGAGAAACCCTGTGAGTTTAATGTGACAGTTTCTCAGGAAAAATTCACCTCAGTCCTCTTGTGTCCTTTCCTCGTGCTCCGTCTGTGTTTAGTTTCTAAGAAAATGCACTTTTTGTCTCTTATGTTGGTTTTGTTAACCGATGACGAATCACTAAAATATGTGAATATGACGTGTTTGTATTTTATCTTTTTTTTCCTGAAAGACATTTGTTTGACACACATGGTTAATAACATGCAGCGTGTTCTTGCCTCTTGCATAACACACTCAAGGGTGTGTGTTTGTGACAAAGTGTGGGTGTGCATAAATAGTAAGAAAAGGCATGAAAAGCATAAGTGTTAATGGCACCTCGTCATAGAATGACACATACTGGACCCTTTCAGTCAGCTGAAGGTTGGACACGCAAATGGTTTCTGGATGTTTGTGTTGATAAGAGGTTTAGCCTGGGGGGACAAGTTTAGTCGTAAGGGAGCAAAGATAAGTCGTGATTAAGGTTAAAGGTTACATTTTGGATTTGAAGAGGAAAATATTTATAAAAACAAAATGGATTTTGATAATTTATTCGAACATGTCAAAATGTATTGTTATTTACTCATTTATTTCACAAAGTTTAGGCCAATTTCAAACCTATTTTTTTATCAGCTTCTCAAAAGTGTCATGACGCCATCAACATGCCGTGATTGATTATCAGCATTCTTCTGCTGTAAATCATCTATCCTCCCTTCTTTAGCAGTTGAGTTAGTAATTTCCACCTGTCACTCTCTGCGTGTTCTTTTATCTCCACTTTTAAGGACTGTGACGTTCAGACAACGCAAATGTCACACTGTACAATGTGAGAAATATGAGGCCAAAGTCTGAGGAGCATTCACTGAAGAGACTCCACCTGACAGCTCTCTGATGGTCGGGAGTGAAGTCACTGTTTCGGGTATTACAGTCATATTTAAACTGGCATTTCATTACAAGCAACATGTATAAACATGCATTTAAAGGAAAAAGAAATAGAGCCCAAACATGGAAGACAATGTTGGTATGTTTCTGCAAACTATGAATATGTTGTTTGTTCGTGTCGTATGCATCATGTCAGTGTTTCTAAAGTGACACAGTGTGTGAGCTGACTGGCATTCAGAGGAGGAGGTAGTAGTGGATGCTGTGACATGTAGGTGAGACTCCTGCCAAACTGCAGACCAACAAATAACAAAATGGTTGTGTTTCAGCAACTTGTTGAAAAGCAGCTTTTTCACAGAGTAATCACTGTGTTTTGAGCGGGGAGAGTAACACCAGAAGTGGGTGTTTTTTACTGAGACATCGCTGCGTTACCTGCTGGCATAGTGACATGAAGAGCAGTTGTTTTTTGTTTGTTTTTAACCAAGATATTGCTGTGTTTCGAGCTGGGATGCCATGAAAAGCGTTTTTTTACAGAGACATCGCTGCCGGTATAGTGGTATGAAAAGCTGTGTTTTTTATTGCTGAGACATTTACCAAGATGTCACTGCATTTTTAGTCAGGATGGTGCCACCAAAAGAGGTTTTTTTTTTATTGAGATATTGCTGTGTTTCCTGACGGAATAGTGCAACAAAAAGCAGTTTTTTGTTTTAACAAGACATCACCACATTTCAAGCGGGGTTGCCTTCAGTAACTAACTGTTGTTTTTTGCTGCGTTTCCGCCAGTATAGTGCCATGAAAGCGGTCTTTTTTGCAGAGACATTGCTGTTTTTAGCAAAGAGAGTGCAAAAAAAGTTTTTTTTTCTTTTACCAAGACATCACTGCATTTCAAGCTGAGATGCTGTGAAAAATTTGGGTTTTGTTTTTGCTGAGGCATTACTATGTTTCCTGCCAGAATACTGCCACAAAAAAGCTTTTTATTTACCAAGACATCACTGTGTTTCGAGCTGGGATGCCATGAAAAGCGATTTTTTTTTTCGACATTGCCGGTATAGTGCTATGAAAAGTGGCCTTTTTTTGCTGGGACATTTATCAAGATATCACTGCGCTTTTAGTCAGGATAGTGCCACCAAGAGAGGTTGTTTTTTTACTGAGACCGCTGCGCCACTGACGGAATAGTGCAATAAAAAGCAGTTGTTTTTTACCAAGACATCACTGCATTTCAAGCTGGGATGCCATAAAAACTGATGTTTTTTTACTGAGACATGGCTGCTTTTCTTGCTGGGATAGTTTTTCAAGCCAAAACATGATCTGTTCATAATTATAGCCGAGTAGTTTGTGTGCCTTAACCTAACCACAGTGTTGCTGAAATACAAAGAATCATCAAGTTTCAACGTATCCAAAACTTAATAACATAAATATAACATATCAATGGTTTGCAGAACCATTCAATGCCAACATATTTTCTTGTGATTGGGTTGCACACCCCACATCCAGACACAAACTACACACAGTTAGATTTGTCAGAAATACCCCACCTGACTGGATTGTTGTCTGACCGCATGTCAGAAATTTAATTGCAAGCCAAACCATGAAAGCAATAGTTGGCAACTTAAATAACTGTTGTCGTATTTGAGTAAACTGACACTAAGTCTACACAACAGTGTGTGAGACAGATGTGAAAAAAATCGTATTCCTCTGTCTCCTCGTATTGCTTATAATGGCCTCACCGCACGTTAACGACAACCAATCCGAGCCGAGGAGTCTCCAATGCAGCTGTCAGTCATGCCAGTCACTGTTTGTGTACTGTGGTCAAACTAGGCAGCGCTGATCAAATATGAACCAAGATACTATGACTCTGCTGTCTCTTTCTCATCTCAGATGTTTTCAGAAACAAGTGTACTTTTTAGCTGCTGCTACTTTTAAAGCTACTTATGGAAATATATAAAAACTCGCTCAGCCGTGTCAAAGGCAGCACAGAGGTTAAGTGAAACTACAATGGGAATTCTTTTTGAATCACTGTTGATTTTAAAGTCACTGTTTACTCTGATAAGAGCTGTTTCAGTGTGTGGAGGGAAAGATAATCAGTTATTTATATACAACTTTTTTGTTCCAGAAAAAGCCTTTAGTTACTGATTACAAATGGTTCCTGTCATTAATGCACACAGTGTTTGTCATACGCACAAACTGTGTTCAAATTAACACCTCAACGGTACATAGGTGTGTTAAAAGGCTGGTGTGAATACAAACAGGTGATCTCTCTTCCCCTTCCTCCCTCACGGGAGACCAGCCTGACTCCATGGTGATGTGTGTTATTACTCGGCTGCTTTGGACACGCCCACCTGCCTCCCTCCTCCCTCCTCCCTCTCCCTCTCCCTCTCCCTCTCCAGTACTTAAAACCAGCCAACAGCCTTAAAATAAAAGCAGAAAGCTGAAAAAGTCACTCAGAGGCTCTCTCATATCCACCGGAGCGACAGAGCCGCACAGGAAGTGGAGACAGAGAGTATATTGTGGGTGATTTTCAGAGGGCAGAAGAATAATACACTGCTGTGCTCCTGTTATCTCACAGTCCGTCTGCTCCCACAGCAACAGCCTCCATCACCACAGTGAAGGTAGAGACTCCTGACAGAGAGCCAGCCTCAGAGGACGTCCTCGGATATCTGCTGTGAAAGGTAACTTTGACTTTGATTTTTTAAGTTGTTTTGGAGCTTCTCTGTGTGAGCTTTAGGTCTTTGGGATATTTTTCAAGTGCCGTACCAACACAGGGAGGGATCCATCCAACAATGACCCTTTGTCTCCTGAGACCTGCCTGCAATTATTCCGCTCAATGGCGTCCTTTGAGATTTGGCCGTGTTTTTGATGGAAGTCAGTCAGTCTGAGACAAACGCAGAGGTTTTGTTGATCTAAGCCCAAAGAACACAGACCAGGCATCTCCAAACAAGAGCCTCTCCACATTGAAAGTGAACCTTTTGAGATTTTCATGTGACTCCAGCTTGTTAATACATCACCAGACCGACTCCTTGGTGTCAGAGTGCAACTGCTGACCATGAGGAAGTCAGGAAAGCTCAGAGGTGATTGTGGGAGTTTGGGGAGTCAAGGCAACAGCTCATTCTGTGAGTGCATCCTAGCGCCTGCATGTATGATTAACTTGACGAAGAGCAGCTTTATTCAACAGCAGGGACCGGCTGAAAGAACACACAAGCCATTTCCTGTTTTTGGTTATTTGAGATGTATGTCCGAGGAAATGTTTGCACAAGGTGTAGTATGTAAATGACTGTAAATACTGTAATAGAGCAGGTAAGGATCCAATGATAGTGAGGCGAGGCCACGAGGGAGATCCCGATTCTGAGAAAGCAGCCGTCGCCACAAGAGGGTTCTGCTCGGTCATTGTTGTTGGGGAAAACAATTTGTTTTGTTACGCCAAACAAAGGGCACTGTATCCCATGTGGGGGGCACACACACACACACACACACACGCACACACACACACATTTGGAAGTGACAATCTTGAAGGGACTCTGGAACAGTAGGGGTTGTAAAAGGGGGGTGGGGGAGGAGGAGATTTGGAGATAGGATGTGAGTGATGTGTGTGTGCCTGTGTTTGATGAGTCAAGATGATGAAGACAGATGAATGTTATGTTTCTGTGTGAGCCAGGCAGCAACATCAGTGCCGCTAAAAATGAAGCCAACACTGAAGTGCCAAAAACTGCACTTTTTCTAATGGCCACTTGAGGCTGGTTCCAAGAGTGAGACAACCCTCATGATATTATAGCCGGAATTAACATGTTTACAGCCACGTACAAAAAGCGGTTTCAGTCTCTGTAGTTTATCTCCCTGTTCATGACAACTTTTATATAACTCACTTATTTACATTTCATTAAGGCCTAAAGTTATGCAAAACTAACCATAACTTTATATTGGTGTCATCAAGGCAAATTTGTATCATACACACAAGTGCTACTCTGTACTTGAACAAAATATGTAAATAGAAACATGAGGAAAAGTGAAGATAATACGATCACACTGGGTCTGTAAATGATAATGGGCGAGACGCTTTGAGTGATAGGCGGTATGCAGATAGTGTCCTCGGCTCCTCAGTTAGACCAAAACATTCTCATCCCAAGTCGACGTATTGCCGCTTTGTAAGTGGACTTTTATGGCGGCTTAAATATGAGCAGTGCAGGCAGTTGCACCAGGGCACTTGGGGTGGGGGCCCTTGCGAGTGATTCAGCTTGCCACCTCAGAAATACGCCTGTGTTCAAAGGAGAACACATGTTTAAATACAAATGCTGTTATCTGCTACACGCCCTCGAGAAGGCTCAACCATCTCCGTCGATGTTTCTTTTTTTTCTTTCGTGAAATGATCAGTACAAATCTAAAACAAATTATTTTTATTTTTATTTAATTTATTTTTTTTTATTTAATTCAATTAATTTTTAATTTAATTAATTTAATTTAATTTAATATATTTTATTAATCCCCCTGAGGCGAAATTCAGGGGGATTAATAAAGTATATAAAATTGAATTAAAATTATTATATGTTCATTTTTACAGAAACTATACAAACTATAAATCAACTATTTAAAAACTCTATTTAATGAATAATTCCTTGTTTTATTTGGTATTTCTGTCATGCGCTGATTTGCAGAGATGGTTGGTAATGTGTGTGTTGATGTTGTCAAGCGTCAAATCTGTATTTGATCACGTGAAGATACCATAAAATATATGGTTTCAATGCAAAATCTGGCACTATAGGGCTGATGACGTTCCAGGACGCTGCAACCAATGTCAACAAAAGCACATAGTTAGAAACAAACATCATAGTTTGGCTCAACAGTTGCACAGGAAGCAAACAGTGGGCTCTTGGATGAAAGTCCGGGGTTTGTCTCCATAGACCTACATGTTGTTATGCCCATTTTAACAGCAGACATGAACATGTTTACAGCCCGCTACACAAAATGATTTTGGTCTCTATCACTAAATTTTCTGTCCTGTCAGGTGAATTTTTATATAACGCACGTGTTTAAAAGTTATTAAGGCATGAAATTGTGTGGCCACTTTAAGTGACTGGCTGGCTATAATCTCCACCTGCGTATCATATGTATGCAGAATCTGTCGACTATGGGACAAGACTTTGATATCAGAAGTGTTCTGTACTGTTATAGTCTGAAAGTACTGATTATGTTATAATGAGTCCACTTGGGGAGGCAAAATGCATTGCCTAAAATGTAATCTTGAAACCCATCAGCTACTGTGCGAAGATGATTTTGCTTTGTGCTTTTTTTTTAATTGATTGGCAATCATACGCAGATATCTGTTTATAGAGATTAGCTGAAATGATCTGTGCTTGAAAGAGGAAGTCTTGGCAGGGATAAATGCTGGCTGCACCAGATCAGCCTGAAATACTGTCCCTTGTCCTCAGAGGCTTTATCGTTGTCAGATGGAAGCAGATGGGTTCTGAGACTGGGCGAGTCGTCACCACAGTCAGTACTCAGATCCCACCCCTGCTTCTCCTCAGCTCCCACTCTTGTCCAAATATGGTCACTGCTGTCTCCACAAGATGGCGATGGCGGAAATGCCAAACTTGAGACTCTGAAACTGGAGTCCACAAACCAGTGGGTGACATCACGGTGGCTACGTGCATTATTTTATGCAATCTATAGGTTTTCAACCTTTTTGTGTCAACGCCCTGACACTGCAAGCCGATGATTTGTCGCCCATTGGCCTTCGTCAGCCCCCCATTGGCTTTTTTTTTTTTGGCTAATTCTACGTGTTTTATCAGCATCAACTGTGGAGCCCACCAGTGTAATCAATCTGATTTGTCAGCTCAGCACATGAGAAGAGAAATGGAAGTGAGGAAAGTAAACAAACAGCTAACTTCAAGAGACTGAAACAAACTTGTTACATAAAGTCAGATTTTTTTTTTATCCACAGAGCTCTTTAGCAGAAATGTTTTCTGATGGTTTGTGTTACTGTTCATTCTTGCACGGTAAACATGCTCTGTCACTGTGCTAACTGGCTAACTAGCATCAAGACTGTGTCCCTTTTTGAATGACAAATTCAGGCTACCGCCAACTGCTGATGTTGAGGGTTATTCCGTCTCATGCTGGTGCAAAACGTACGTCCTGGCTGGCTGTAGGCTGTAGTTTTTGCGGTATATTCATGTGCAACTCTTTGGCTGAGACACGGCGACGTCAGGCTTCATCGCTGCAAGTTCTCTGAAGTTGGTTTGGTGTCTGGGCCTTTAAGGACACCGAAATTCATCCACTCATTTGATAAGATTTTGCTTCAGGGTTCTCCATCTCAAAAGATTTTGGTTGTTAGATACGATTAATGGAGAATTCTATTGTTGGACTCACCTCTATAGTGAATTAGATAGTGAGCATAAATGTTTCCACAGTTTTCTGGGGACCCCGTGTTACATGGAGCCACAGCTGTAAAAACACTTCAGAGGATGTGTCATGTATGCATGTGTCAGTCGATACAAAGGTAGCTCGGCTGTTGTGCTATAATGTACCTCCACTGGCCCTTTGCATGGGCACCATGAAGTCTAACCAGCACTGGGTGTGGTGGATCATCTGGCTCGCCACAAAGTTTCTATGCAAATACACACCCTGCAGTCATTGTTTGTTTATTATGCTGCATTTGTGTCTGTGTTACTCTGGTCATAACGTCTATGAGTTTATGACTTTCCAGTATTTAAACAAAATGTCCTCAATTCGAATTCAAAAAGGGGGAAAGTTATAGAGAAACATGTCTATAGTGTAAACACTCAGGTGTAACTGAGTTTGGTTCCTCTTCTCTTTTGTATAACACGGGCTTAGTCAAATTCTTTCCAGTGAATACAGCGTGGCACCACTTCCTCAGTCCTCAACTCTATATTCCCGTTAAATCTAAACCAAGCAAAGCCCTCACCTGAGTTTCCTGGAAGGTGATATGTGTACAATAAATGTCCTTCGAGTGGAAATCAAAGACCCAGGGCACTCTGAATGTTTGACAAAGATAAGTTATTAAGCTGTCGAAGGTTAAAAGGTGATGAGTTGGGAAGGTAGCAGGTGTTTTCCCTCCTAGCTCACAGAGGAAACAACACAGACCCACTGTTAATTTGTCACCTAATTGGCAGTGCGTAATGACATCGTGACACTACAGGACAATTCATCATCAAGATGACTAATGCTGCGCACACATGTGACTGTGATGTGTGTGCGAATGAATCAACATATCAAAAGATAACAAGGGTAAAAACTTTAAATATAAATCTACATGTACAAAAGTCATGTGAGTAAAAATAACATGAAGGCTGACAGTGAAGAGTATTTGCAGTTGGTTGACCTCTGTCTTTTTTTTTCCTCTGTAGGTCGAACAGTCTGCTGCAATCATGGGATGTTTTGGATTCCTCAAAGTCATGATGTTTGTCTTCAATGGCATCATCTTTGTAAGTTTTACTGCTTCATAAGAAACACTTGGAACCATGATTCTGTTTTACAGAGAAAACACTTTTACATTTTACTTCTGTGTGCATGACGAGTAGGTTACAGTGTGAGCGATGGAGGGAAATGTTAACTTTGTGACACAGAAATGAGCCAGTGGGACATTTTTCAACGATTACAAGACCAAGGGAAGAAAAATGTACTTCAGACACTCATGCGTGGAGCAGGAACAGGAGAAGCCTGCTCCGTTCTCCCTGCAGTTAGGGACTGTTTGCTACGGTACTGCTGCTGAGCAGGGTGGAAATAAGTCCTGCAGAGTTTCAGAGGACCTGGAGAATGTTTTAGGATAGTAATAACATTATATAAGATAATCATATTGCAAATATAATATATATAAGATAATAACATTAAATTGCAATACTTTTTCAAAACTTGATGATTTTACCTTTCTGTACATTTTGTATACAAATTCATTAAATAATTTTGCTTGTAAATGTTTATTTGCATCACGTTTATTACGGAAAACACATTAGCGCCCGCATCACTGCAGAAGCTGCACCAACCTGCTGATCCATCTCACGCTCTTGTGAACAAGAACCCGAGATACTTGAACCCCTCGCTTGAGACAGTAACTCTCCCCCATCCTGGAGAGGGTAGAGTTTTGAAATAAAGTCTTTTTTAACTTAATTCAAATGCATCTGTTCCTGCTCCACATGAGTGCCTGAAGTTCATTTTGTCTTCCCATGTGCTGACCCTTTTCTTCAAGAGCACATGAGCTTGTTCCTCAGTATCATATGATGAAGACGGTCCTCGAGCACACTACTATCTCGTTCTCCAAAGATTATAAGACCACATTTGATTTTAAGTATAAAAATGTACAAAACATTCAGCTGTTCAGCTGTAACTGACATTTTACTTGGCAGTCAGTGGAGAAACATTATTCAATCCTTTAATGTCCGCACTAAGAAAAAAGTAAGGAATAAAATTTTTCTTTGCATATTCTTTTCTTATTTCCTTTGAGCAATAACAACAAAAAAATAATGTTTTTTTTTGTTTTGTTTTTTTAACAAATCCCACACTGTTTTAAATATAGGCCTCTACCAAACAGTTGAGATGTCACTTTATGGTATAGAACAGGAAGGGAAAAATAAAAATAACATACTATACACTGTTAAAATGCTTGTAACATGTTAGTATATCAACATATATCAATTTGTTACCATTGAATTAGTAGTATTACCAGTACTAGTATCAGAACTGGCCACATCTCATGCCAAGGACAGGATGGCTTTTTTTAGTTGGGGTGTGACGCAGAAGTCACTGGCCAAGCACCAGTAATCAATGACTGTGGAATGAGACCAGGTTGAAAGATGTGTTGTGGAAGTGAAATTACCCAAAATCTCAAAACTGACCAGTGCATAAAACAACATTTTCACCTGGGGTGTCTCAACTTAAAAGCAATTTATTATTGCACTTATGTGGAGTTATTGGACTTGTGAGAGACTGATTAAAAGTAGTGCTGTCAAAATAACGCATTAATTACGATATTTAATCACAGAACAATTAACGCATTGAAAAAATTAATGCTGATTAATTTTCGTACCATCGGAGAACTTCCAAGAACTTGACTTGACATTTCTTAAATACTTTAACAGCAAAAATTGCAATTAATTTAGATTAATTAATCACAGAGCGTGTAATTAATTAGATCAATTTGTTTAATCACTTGACAGCCCTGATTAAAAGACAAGAGTGGTCGAAGTTGAAGGAGCAGAGGCTAACCCTTGGACCAAGACGTCTTGAAAACGAACGCCCTTTTTCGTTTGAGGGTTTCCGGTCTAGACTGATTCACGTCTCCATAAACGTTCAAATCAAACATGTAACATACTCACCTCATAGGCACAGATGTTAGGAAGGTGTACAGGGGGTTGCCGTGTGTTTGTCTATCCGTTATTGTTCAATAAACATGCATTTTATCTCGGATGTCTGAATTTTCTCCACCCCTTCTTCGTCCCGCAATGAATGAGTGCACTGGCTTTCTACCACGCCACAGCGCCACGGTAGTGGTTGGGAGGTGTATTGCACATTGGTGGAATTCCCCTTTAATCTTTAGTACTTTCTCCTCCTCTCCTCTCTCCTTGTCTCTTCTTCTCTCCCTCAGTTGGCGGGTGCTGCCATCCTGGGTGTTGGGATCTGGGTGAAGGTGGACAGCAACTCCATCCTCAGCTTCATCGGGAAAATTGAAAACGCACCACCACAGCTCAGCCAGGTGCTCAATGTGGGCTACCTGCTGATCGCAATAGGAGCAGTCCTGCTCATCATCGGCTTTCTGGGCTGCTGTGGAGCCATCAGAGAGAGCACGTGTATGCTGCTGCTGGTAGGTTGTTGTCTCTTGCTGTCCACTTTGCACCGCTGATATCGGGATGGCGTTGTCGTGGGAAGCGTAGCACCAATCCTCTAGTACCCCCTTGGTTAACACTGTTAGTTCTGTTGCTGTTGTTCAGCACCGATTATGAAGTTAGCACGTTAGCTGCCTGTTGAGAGACAACCCATATGCTCTGAATTTCACACAGAGCCTCTTTAAACAAGTTTCCCTTATTTGAAATGATGATTTAAAAAATTCCATTCTCAGCAAAAGGTTTAACATTCTGATGTTTTTCTAGTTTTTCATCATAATCCTGGTGGTGTTCATAGCAGAGGTTGCAGGAGCAGTGGTGATCTTGGTGTTCAGACCCTTGGTAAGGAAAGGAACTTTTCCACACAGACGATATCGGTAGCCTGAATTATCATGACAGGTGCTGCCTTCTGTGACTCAGATTCAAAAGCTACTGTATTCTTCCATTTTAGGCAGATGAGCTGATCACCAAGTTTGGCACGGCGGCAGTTCAGAACATCAAGAAGGACTACGGGAAAAATTCTGACATCACAGGACTGTGGAATACCACAATGAGCACGGTAATTCTGCTGAACAGTCTGCGATAGTTCTGTTTCACTGGTGCGTCGTGTAACATCGACTCTCTTTGTGTCCACATTAGTTAAAATGCTGTGGATTCTACAACTCCTCAGACTTCATCAACTCTCCGTATTATATGGACCACGGCCAGAAGTACCCACCACAGTGCTGTCAAGGCACTGATGACCCATGTGATCAAACGGCAGTTGACAACGCCACGGTATGGACTTTAAAGTACATCCATGTGCATGATCCAGAACCATTTTGAATCAATAACTTTTCACCTCCACTCTTTATTTTCCTCAGACAATCCCTGGGTGCTTCCCAAAGATCAAGCATCTGATTGATAGCAACACTGTGGGGATTGTGGCGGTGGCCCTGGGAATTGCAGTCCTGGAGGTATGTCCTTATCTCGGCTTTAGATTAGGCTGTGATGCATCAGAGAGCAGATAAAATGACATTAAATGAAGCCTATTTTCGACAACAGCTGACCAGAGGTGAGGGACTTGACTCACATGACTTGACTAGAGTCAGACTCGAGTGGCAAGTTTGATGACTTGACATTTGCTTGGCTAATATTAGCTCTTTTTTCACACAGAACCAAACGACGACAGCATCATTCTGCTCCCATTTGTGATTGTAGACAGCCCTATTTAAACTGCTCTGAGCTGCCAACTGTCGCTGCTTCCTCTGCAAGCTGCTTTGCAACCTGCCTCCACCCCAGCTCCTCCTTTTCGTGTTGTGTCTGACTTATCAATGTCATTTTGTCATTGATGCTGCTCTGTGCTGTTCCCTGGGGGTCTTTGCTGCTGCTCTCCCTGCCTTAGGCTTTTAATGTAGGCACATGGAAGGGCAGGGAGGTTTGCTCTCTCTCTGCCTTACACATGCCGCGTCTTTAACTGTCTGGACAACGTCGAGTGCTGGGTGCTACATTTGTGCCTTTTTCATGCCAGCTTTCAAGAGTGCGGCAGCAAGTTGCGCCTGAGGTTGCTAAGCAACCTTAACAAGCACCGTATCAAAACCCATTGACCTGTTTGCAGAGCTGATCTTTTTCCAGACGTTGTTTTTAAGTGTGTAGGCCTATCGTCCGTGGGACAGATGACACTAACATGATCAACTTCTTCGTCATATTTACCACATTCTGATATTCACAGAGGAGGGGAAAAATATCTGTTGGCTGTGATTGGCTGGTCCTTGTCACATGACATGAGGGTGCGCACCACGACAGCATCACTCTGGCATTTGAGTGCGCCTGCCACACGTCAACACTGAAAACAACAAATTTGAGGGCGCAAAAAACTCAGCATGTGTACAGCCCCTTAGGCTTTCCATGTCGGCACGTGGAAGGGCAGAGAGGTGTGCTCTCTTTGCCTTAAGCTCTCCATGTAGGCCTAGGAGACAGCCATAATGCCAAATATAATCCTGCAAATGGAAATAAACTTTTCTTTGACTAAAGGGGTCCTGACTGAATTAAAATTAAACCCTAGCTATTGAAAACATGACTTGAATAATATATCATCCTTTCTTTTTTGTACACTACCTTGCTTTTTAATTGCCTGTTTTACTAATATCTATTTATTTAATATATATCGTCCTCAGATATGTGCCATGGTGGTGTCCATGATCCTTTACTGCAGAATAAGATCCAGGGTGGACTAACTGCAAATGGTGGAAACCTCAGAAGATGGATTTTAATCACTGGAGCCTTTCTAGGTACTTCCTGCATCGCCTCTAGAGGAGTGAGGGGCCATGCCTTCTATCTTGCAAAAATGCCTCATCATTTAAGACAGTTAATGTCAGATCTTGTGCAATCAGAGCTACTGAATGACATAACAAATCTATTTTTACTACATTTAAATCTACCTAACAGATATGAATGTACATAATCTATATCTCGAGAACACTACACTTTGTAAAACAGGCTACACACACACTTCACCAGAGATTATTTTAATGTCAAGCAGTGCTACCACCTGTGACACACAGCCAGTTAATGAGGAGTCACATGATAACTGCGTTCATTGTGATGATGAAACAAAGGCTGGTATGGTGGACAGAAGGGACCAATTTTGTGAATGTTGTTGCCATGACACAGCTTGTAAATAAGCAACTGAAATTACACATTATTTGTATGTATGTTGTATGGTGATCAATTTTGAAATAAAGTGAAAATTATTTCTAGACTCTGGTGAGTCCTGAGTTGGTTTATTTGCACGTGTGATGGATTTGTTTTGCGGGGCGAGAGAACCGACAACCTGCAGGTAGAAGTCATTCCTCTGCGTCCTTTTTATTTAACAAGAAAACAGGTCTGGCTAATAAAATCATGTGTTTGGTTAAGCATGTTAGGGTTAAAAGTTCATTTTCAACTGCTCAGTTCAAATTATAAATGGGCCGGAAATTCAACCCAATCGCCAGAAATACTGTTGGCATTTTACGTTTCTGCAAACCGCTGATGGGTTACACACAGTGACAGTGAAACTTTACATTCTCAACAATGCTGTATTTAACATAGTTATGTTTAGGCACAAGAGCCGCTTGGTTGTGAGGGTAATTTTGAGATTTCAAGGGAGCAATAGTTTGGTTACTGCAGCTCTCAGCTGAAGTGCGCTAATTCATGTACATGGAGAGGATTTGGTTGGAAGATTTTTCATTCACCTTTTCATGACCTCTGTGCTACAGGAGAGGCTCCCAACGGCTGGAGATTATGCGGGAGACAGGATGCAAATCACTGGCATGTATTTTGGGAGTGTCCTGTAATAAGATGGTCTGAGGCGAACAAAATACCGGAAGTCATAAGAATACATTTCCTATTCAATACTTTTATTTCAGGTAAAGCTGACTTTCAACCTGGACACTTTAATGAATACTTATTCGGTGTCCTGGTAAGAAAACCATCACAACAATGCTAGAAAATGTCTTTATTTTAAGCATTATCCACTGACCCCATGAATCATTTTTGTGTTAAAAAATAATCCACTGGTTCAACTTAAAAAATTAAGTTAACAACTTGCACGCATTTTTCAAGTAGTTCAAACTCTGGAATTGTTGAGTCCATCCCATCACAACCAATGTGATTTCCTTAATTAAGTTGAATCAACTTAATACTTATCCAAAAGTTGTGTTGAAATTTAGTGGTCAAATTAAGAATTCAAAAGATAAAAAAAAAAAATTAAGGTATTGCAACCTATTTATTTCAGTTTCATCCTACTCAAAAACGTCAAAAATGTTTTGATTTTGACCAACTTATTATTATAATGTTTTATAACTTAACTCGGAAATGTCAAAAATTATAATTTTGACCAACTTCTTAGATTGCATGTGACTAAAATACTTATATGCAACAAAAAAAATTTTTATGCTGTTAAAACTAATTAATGTATTATTATTATTATTATTTTTTATTTTATTTTATTTTATTTTATTTTATTTTTATTTATATTATCCTCTAACCCCATGAATAATTTTTAGAGTGTGTAAGCCCACAATGCTCTTTGTATCTGCATATATATATATATATATATATATAACCACTACAAAAATAAATACATTAAAAAAAAAAACCTGGCTATGTTTAGGAAAATATCATGTTTTTGTTTAAAGGTCTCCACTGGAACAGCAGCAATGTTTTTTGTGGCACTACCTCACTAAAAATCAGTCATTTTTCGTGGCACTCTCCCTGCTGGAAAACACAATAACAGGTCACTAAAACATCCCCCTGTGTGGGGGCTGAAAAGCTGCAGGAATCACAGCAATGACTCAAACTGGCAGGTGCCTTATATGTCTCACACCATCCACCGTCCCCTCCACCTCCCTATGACAAAGTCAGCTCGCATATTAAATGTTGATATGATACATAGTAAATGTGCAAGTGTTATAGACTGATTTGCAGAAACGTACAGTGGCAACATTTTCTTCTGCCGACTGGGCCGGATGTTAGCGCCTGAAGCTACTAACAGCAGAAACATGAGCTCTGAGGTCCTGCCAGGAGATGCAGGATTTTGTTTAGACAAGATAACATAACACACAACACATATAATATGTATCTGCATTAGGATCAGGCTAATTGTCTTGGTTTATTTAGTTTGATAAAAAATATAAAAGCATGTGTTAATGTGTAACTTTGAGCAAATGCCATTTACACTTAGTTTCAGATAAGTGGGCTTTTGTATTCGCTGAAGAGCAGCCAGCATTACAAACCTGCAGTTTGTCCGCAGGAGTTAGCCGTGATGAATCACTCTGGACTCTGGCTTCATTTGCTGCTTTACAGTCTGGAACTTCCTGATGCTGAAGGGGACGTTCGTGATCTTTGGAGTCTGCTGGTTAATATAAGTATAGAGCACTGGTTAAAATGCCTGCATGACTCTGTCATACTTTGGCGGTTACACGATGAGGCATCACTGTGTTTCATTTGAATCATTTGCATTTCAAGCTTTCCGTCAGTCTTTTGTTTCTCAGCTTCCCTCATGTACTGCCATGGTTTTTAGTTTTGAATAGAGACACCATCTGCAGTAAAGGTGATTTGTTTCTTGAAGGGTTTCTCCCTGCTTTAGCCCCCACACAACACCAACTGCCTTATCACATTTGCAGATGACACAACTACAGTGGGACTCATATCAAACAGTAATGAAACAGCCTACAAGGAAGAAGGCCAGACCCTGTGCACCTGGAGCAAGGACTATGACCTCATCTTAAATGCAAAGACAACAAAAGAAATGATAATAGACTTTAGGAAAACCCCACAGTGGACTGTACATTGACGGGAAGAGGTAGAGAGGGTTGCTAGCTTTCAGTTCCTGAGGGTGCACATAGCTAAGGGTCTTATTTATAAAACAGTGCGTAGGATCCATACAAAAAAAATGTACATATGGACAAAATCAAAAAAATGTTCAACAACTTCTTCAGTCACCATCTGTGTTGCCAATTTCCTGATGGGTCAAATTTTCTCCCATCAAAATTAAATTGTTTAAAATCACCATTTTTACATCGACTCCAATTGTTCACATTGGAGCAAAATCCAAAATGCTGTCAAAAATTCAGTTTTTGAGATAAAATTCTGAAATTTTCCACACATCATCTACCATGACTCTAGAATTTTGTCATTTTTTCATGAACATTGAAGATTTATTTTGGAAGAATTTGCATGTATATGTTTACAGTACCGTTTACAGTCAAACATTTTGATGCACTGTAGGCTCAATTTTTGATAAATCAAAAATCTGAGAAACGTAGTTTTTGTAGGACAGTCTGAAAATGCTCTGTAGCAAGTTTGGTGTCAATTGAGCAAAAACTGTTGGAGGAGATAGGTTTAAGAAGTTTCACAGTTTTGACAAAAAAAACAGAGTGATGAATTTCATAATTTTTAATAGGTTTAAATGTACAAAAGTTTCTTCAGTATTGGGGCTACAGTTTGATGAAAGTTGTGAAGTTGTAGCACGTATGGTTGATTCATTATGAATTTTCAACTTGCTGTAGCGCCACCATCAGGACTATTGGCTTGAGTTTACAGCTGAGGATATCTGGCATGAGACTGGACCTTTGTTTTCACCCATGGGAAGTATGATTTCCTCAGAGGAAGAAGAAGAAGAAGAAGAAGAAGAAGAAGAAGAAGGAGAAGAATACCTAGCATTACAATAGTGTCCTGGTAGATTAGCTGCCCGGATCCTAATAAATGAGAATTAACAAAATGTTAATAACTGTTACACTTCATTAGTCAGATCATTTTTGAACATGAAATATGGGTCTTTTTCAAGTTTGGACTCCATAAATTTTAGGGACAAGCTGTAATTTGCTACTTTATACCTTTAGCCTACTTTACTACATTCCAAATTGTACATCTATTGTTTTATACAGTCTGTGATCTATTGTAGCCTATATCGCCGTCACGGGGGTCAAAGGGCACAGATGATCCCGGCCCAAGGCCAAGGGGGCGCCGATAAAAAGGTCTATATTTCACCCTAAATTAGATCCGTTACAACAATTAACTTACTGACTTATATCACGGACAATACACGTTATATGCATTTACATGATCAATAAATGTTTTTTTAATTATCAAAACATTTCAACGTGCCATCTGATATTGACACTCCCCCCGCAGGTACCGTGCAATGGTTCAGTCCATCTCACCTGAGTCAGGTGCGCGTGGCGCGGAATTCAAAAGAGCTGTTGAGTCAAAATGGCGGACCAAAGCTCAGGAGCTCCAGAGAGGAGCCAGGTGAGCAGAGAGCAGGAAAGTAAAAGGAGCAGAGAAGCATTACACAGTGAAACGTGGTGTGACGGGCGAAGCTGAAGGTGAGAAGAGAGACAGACTCGTTTTTAGGAAGAACACCTGCTGTTTCTGCTCACTTTGAAAGCTACAGTGAAAACACGTTGTCATATTAAACTGGAAGACAATCAGCATCCACCATGTCAGGATATCTGGTCGGAAACGGGCCAAATAAGCTCCAAAGTTCGGCTAAATTTCAGTGAGAGAAAAAGGAACAGTGTCATTTTTCAAGCTGGTGTATTTAGATATGTCTGCATGCTGGAGTCCCTGAGCAGCCCTGGAGTTACATAAATTGGGTTTGACGGGAAAACCGAGAGTTGACAGCATTATACTCTTTACACTGCTTCTGTTGTGCACACAATTTGACCAATGTTTGATTAAAGTAGCCTCAAGATTGAGTAAAGAAATTAAGAAAATGATTTAATACCTTGTAGTAATTTGGATTTTATTTGACTGGGGGAAAATAAAATCCAAATTACTGCAAGGTAAAGACCAAGATGGTGTTTTTTCAGTCCAGGACACTCATGTGTCTACCTCTGCTTTTCACAATAAGAAAACAAGTTCCTAACTCGGAGTAGATACAAAATACACAGAGAAATATGATTAGTGTGATTATTTTCTGCAGGAAGTAAAGGGTTTGTCATAGTGATGTGTATAGTATTCGTAATCCCCCTTTTTTTGTGTGGATGAGGGGCCCACCTTTGAAAATGCTGACCCCCTCCCCTGCCCATATTTCCTCCAGCTGGCCTGGTAGTTACTTTGCAGATGAAGAGTTTACCTCAAACAACATGAGATAGATGTATTAAATTGAATTAATTGTGAAAGATTAAACCTGTGGTTTCAGACCTTTTTGTCCTGTGACCCTTCCCCCCCAAAAAATCAGTGTGTACCTGGTAGGGGTGAGAATCAATGATACAATATTATCACAATACTTAAGATCCAATATTATCGCGATTTTTAAATGTGTTGCAATACACTGAGTATTTTCATAACAAATGTTATACTGTGAGTTATGACCATTTTTCTGTCTATCTCACTTTAGTCATTTTTACTGCAGCAAATTGTTTCTAGTGGACAGAAAATGATACTGATTTTTTTATTGTTTTATTTATTATTTTATTATTTTTTATTTATTTTTTTTTTATTTTTAATGCTTGGGCTTTGTGTATCATTCATATTGATACACAGACAGGTCGTTTATTTTTCCCTCACCCCTGTGTGTTTATTTAAATATATTCTGAGGCCAAAAATTATCCAATATTTCACAAATAGCAAAGATTTTAGAAAAATCCAACTACAGATCTGTGTAGCAGAACGTCGTCTTCTTTTTCTCTCCCATTAATTATCTCACAACCATTCAGGTTTATCTTGTTTACCCTGTGTTGGTATTTACATACGTAAAGGATCTGATTACTTCTTCCACCACTGTGACTGCGTTGTGTACCGGCATGGGAACAAATAGTAATGTTAAGTATTGTTATTATTTTTAACTTAATTTTAGTGTTGCAAATGGGATCAGAGATATGATCACAAGTTTGGGAGTATGGTTAAAGTCGTGGATTTATCTGCAGCTGTGGCTTGACGTTGCTGGAGTGGTGCGATGCAGAAATCAGTTTTAACACCACCTGTTGCATCTCATTGACTGTGCAGGCTGTAATTGCATTCTCTGTCCACAGGGCGTCACACTTGATCTATGATTGGCTGTCTGTGCTCTGCAATGCCTCACAGGAACAAAAAGGTAGGCTCTGGGTTTATAGCAGCTGTGAATGGGCAGGAAATGAGTTGAACAGTGTGTTAGTGGGGTTCACTTAATGTCTTCTTGCTCTTGCGAGGGGACTAAAAACAGTAAAATACTGTGTGTATGGTGTTTGGATGTGACGTGAGGAGAACTGACTGTAAAAGAAAGAAGTCCCTGCCAGCTAGTGTCACACCTTCAGTTCATTTGTGATATTCAGATATACGTTTTGGAACATTTCAAAGATATAAAGACTGAAAACATCCAAAGAGAGAAAGCTGGAGGTTTAACCAGGAGGCGAGAACATGACAGGGAGAAAGCCACTTCCAAATTGTTTGTTTCAAAGCACAGCTGGGGTATTTATTGATCTTAACAAAAAGCTTTTGATACAATTAGCCATGACATATTAATCAATAAACTGGAACATATGGCCTCAGGGAGGTAGCACATCATTGGGTTAAAAGTTATCTAAGTAAAAGACAACAACATGTGAAGCTGGTAGAGTTCTCTTACTTGTGGTGTCCCCCAGGGGTCAGTGTTGGGCCATAAATTGTTTAGCCTTTGTATTAATGCCATATGCAAAGTGCACAATGTTTTGAAACTGGTGTTGTTTGCTGATGATACAAACGTTTTCTGCTCTGGAGAGACTCTGCCGCAACTATTGAAAGATATCAGCAGAGAAATGTGTGAGTTAAAAATGTGTTTTGATAGAAACAAATGATCACTAAACTTGAACAAAACTAAAACAAAGTTATTTGGTAACTATGGGAGGAACACACAAATACAGATTCGGGTAGATGGGGTAAGCATTGAAGGGGTGCATGGAATCAGATTTCTTGGGGTGTTAATAGATGAGAAAATCAGCTGGAAATCACACATCAAATGTACAAATTAAACTGTCAAAATGCAGTTTGAAACAAAGCAAAGCAGTTTCTGGACCACAAATCACATCACATTCTCTGCTGTTCACTGCTCTCACCATATTTAATTTACAGTGCAGAGGTTCGGGCCAACAATTACATAATTTCACTTTATTTACTTTCTGTTTTCCAAAATAGAGCATTATGTATAATTCACAGCGCTGGGTATCTGATTACACAAACTCTTTATTCTTACAGTCAAAGGTGCTGAAATTTTCTGATCTTTTGGATTTTCAAACTGCACAAATAATGTTAAAAGCAAGAAATAACCTGCTTATCAGGAAATATTAAAAAACTATTGAGTGACTGAGAGGGGGGTTGTGATTTAATTAATTAGGAAGGATTTAATTTCAAAACTCATAGTGTGTGGTGCACAACCAGGAAAAGGTTTTGTGTTTCCATATGTGGAGTGAAGTTATGGAACAGCTTGAAAGTGGAGCTTAAGCAATGTCCAAACATACACCAATTTGAAATAAGTTATAAAGACATGATAATGAGGAAGAACAGGGTTGAAGAAGAATTAATTGCTGCCAGCACCTGTTGCTGTCTCAGACTGTGCAGACTGTAATTATGCTTTCTGTCCACAGGGTGTCACACTGACTGCAGGATGCGGCGTATCACCTCATAGGAAACAAGGTAGGTTGCTGGACTGTTTATTGATGCTTTCTGTGGGCAGGAAATCAGTTCACCAGTGTGTTAGTGTGGTTTACTCAATTTCACCTTATACTTGCATTTTACACTGGACTGTAAAAAAGCACAACGGCAGCAATATGATAAGGACAAAAATATTATGTGTGAACGGACAACATAAAATAAAGTGTATAAAGTTAAGATATCATAAAGTGTGTAACTCATGATATCTAACAGCTTACAAGAACAGACAGGAAGTCCGTGTTGCTGCCAAAATGGTCGGCAGGTTGATAGAGGACCAGATGATAATAATTTAGTGATGTCAAACAGAAATTTTGATTGTCTTATGAGTGAGGCAGTTAGGGGTCTCAAAGAATTTTCAAATTGGTTTAAAATAAACAAATTGTCTTTGAATTTAAAAAAAAAAAAAAAAAAATCAAATTTCATGATCTTCAGCGGTAAGAGAAAATATAACATAGAAAGTGCATCCTTAAATAAAGATGAAAATCAGTTTAAGCAAGTGCATGTTGTGAAGTTTTTAGTTCTAGTTGATGACCAACTCTGTTGGAAAACACATATTAATTACATTTATACAAAGGCTATGAAATCCCTTGGTATAATTAAGAAAATTTGTTATTTCTTAAACAAGTCTTGTTTGCTGATCTTGTATTATATATTTTTCCGTATATTAGTAACTGTAACATTGTATGGGGTTCAAACTATTACACTAGTCTTAAGAGGATCTACATGTCACAAAAAAAGATTTGTCAGAACTTTTTCACCCACTTTTTCAAATGCATTTGTTCCGTCTTTGCCACTATTTCACAAACTTAAGCTCTTAACAATTTATGACAAACACAATTCAAATTTGAAATTTTGTTTATGAAACCAGATTTAGGAGAGATCTTTTGCCTGAGTACTTGAGAATTATTTCACACTGAATTCTGACGTTCATCAATGTAATACCTGGCAAGCCAATTATATACATCTGCCTAAGAACCTCAATACAAGGGGTCTGCTTTGCTGAAGTGGTGCAGAGCTGTGGAATTATCATCAACACTTGGTAAACGTCTGTCCATCTCTGTCAATATTTAAAAATAATTTAAAACAATTTCTAGTTTCTCTGTATTCAAAATGAACTATTGTTTAGATGCAGATAAACTTTGCATTTGACTGTGGTGCTTTCATGATCTTTTGAAAGCAGATTAGTGTCACACACAGCATTGATTAGAGACTTTATTAGATGGCCTACTTTAAGTTTCTTTTCTACTTTATATTTCTATTTTTGGTGCTATATTGTATCTTATTGATTATTTTATAGGGAATTTTAAATCTTTGTCTTTTTGTTTTATTGAATATTTAGTTGAGGTAACTTATAACACAGTTATAATACAGTGCAAATAAATAATACGAAATACAACCAGAGTATCGTAATTCAGCCACTTGATGTCAAGTGAACTGACCGAAGAATCCAGATTAACTGATGCAACACCCTCCGTTCTTGTTCCCTGTGTTGCAGAAATCCCCTTTTACTACTTCTTTTCATATTTCCTGCGGGAATGACTCCGCCTTCAAACACAGACACTAACTGAGGTGTGAAAGCATTCACTTCATGTGGTGAATAAATACATGAGGATGATGCAACATGGATGATCATCTTATACAGTACAAGTAACCAAACATGAATATGTGAGTAGCCAGTCCATAAAATGTCACAGCTGGGGAGCACAACACAGACACACAGTGCATGAAAGCAGACAGTGATCGGCCATAAGTTCAGGATTTACAGACAGAGGATCGCGCGTTCCGCTGCCTCTTAACCAATCAAAGCCCTGGATTTTCTCTCTGTCCAAAGGTCAGGTGCATGGGCACTACGTGGCACAGTGATACTTAACTTCCTGTTGGCCTACATCTCCACAGATGTGCTCAGAAACATACTTCTCTTGTTGGAGCACCAGTCTCTGTGCCATTTGGAGCGAGTGGCGCCAGTGCCAAATCGGCGCGCAGCCTCAGGCCAGAGCGCGCACACAGACTCACATGTCTCCAAATGCTGAGGAACTGTAGAGGGAGGATTTTCTGTCTCTACAGCTGTTTACTCTGTTGACAGTGTTTTCATTCTGCTTGAATATGGTCAGCAATAAATAACCACTCAGATTATTTCACCACAGAATAAATAAATGAATAAATAAATAAATCAGACGAAACGAGACAAAACAAACCACATCTATTGCTGTCTCTGTGATCCTCACTTCTCAAAGTCTCAGACACAAACTGTGAATGAAGAGCTAAGTGCTCTGTGTCTCTGAAATGATCCTCGGGCACACAGGTCCTCTCTGACTCCCGCCAACAGCTCCCAAACACGAAGACAACCGTGGGGACGGCCGGTGAGGAAGGCTGGCCGTGAAGGCGCGCAGGAGTGTGTACAGTCCACCCGCGTGTCTAAAGACCAAGATTCACCATCAAATATTGACCGTGACACTGAAGCACAGACTTGCTTTGCCAGCAGGGCACTTTTGTGAAACTGTACACGTCCTGTCTCTGTGCAGCCTGCTGCTGTCAGGTTTCCTGAAGCTGCAGCTGTGGGTGAGCGCACCCTCCTCTTCCTCAGGAGGATGGGCTGGACTGCCGCCGCTCTCTCTACACTTGGCCCCTGCAGTAACTCGCAGTACATGGGTTTTTTATTCCGTCCGGTGTTGCCTCTGCATCACAGGGCCGCTGTTGACTTGTGTTAACTTGAAGTCTATTTTATTTTTATGTTGTGTTTTGCTTGATTGTCTTACATGGTTTTATTTACAGTGGGTCTTATCTTGCATATTGTCTTTACACATGTACTGCACTGAAAAAAATTTGGAGTGACATTTACTTAGAAAAAGCTAGGCAAGTTTTTCCACACGGAAATCCCTTGTAATTTTTACTCAGGATAATTCTAAGTAGCATTTACTTCCTAAAAACACCTTTTCTTTACAAAAAATACTCAAGTAAATCACACAAGCAGGACTCATCTATTGGAGGTAAATTTTACTCAATTACCATTGCATTTTAATTGCAAAATCCAGTTAAATATTTCTGGTGGTTCTTACTCTTATTTAACTAAGCTTTTCTTTGTTTAATTCTATGAAATGATTAAGTAATATTTACTTGAATTAAATTTAATTTATGACTTCACATTACCACAATAAATTTGTTGCCATTTCTGTGAAGTGAATAAATAAACATTTTCAATTTTTCAAATGGACATTTTATTTTCCCATTTGCACTGACATATATGTATGTCTACATAACATCATAACCCTCCTTTGGTGTACATGAACAAGGATTGAAAACACACACACGCACCTCTGTCTCATTACAGACAGACACCCACTCACGCACGCACACACACACACACACTCCTGTCCACACACAATAGGGCTGAGAAACAGTGAACATCCTTTAAAATCTAATAAACACAGGGGTAACTCAGATTGACTGCATAAATGACACCCATGAGGAGCAGGCAAGCCTTTGCCACACTCCTGCAGTCCTCCAACACCTCTTTCCCCTCTATGACTACAGACACGTAGCTGGGGTCTTGGCTTTCCTGTTCCAGGTTCTGACGGATGACGATGATTTTCATCAAGTGTTGACTGCAGTCCTCCTTCACTGCCTCTTGGCTGACATCCTGTGAAAACATATACAACTAGAATTAGAAATCAATGGCTGAGTCTAGATTTCAAACAGTCTATGAAAGGGAGGTTGAATAACATGGAACAGTTAAAAATGCCTAGACTGTTGAGGAGGGTGTGTCTGCAGATGCAGAGACTGCAGATACAGACGTGCAGGTCTGTATCTGCAGTCTCTGCATCTGCAGACACACACCATTGGGGAGTGTTTGAGGTTAGTGTAAAGAAATGCATGGAAATATATAAATACACCACAGTGAACCACAATTCAGTGTAGAGGACGGTGAGATAATCCTTGTGGCTTTGATCATCCAAAAATCATAAAATTTACCTCGTATTCTTTGATCAGCTCCTCTACAGACTCTCCAAGGAACTCAACCAAGCAACGGATGATGATGTCTCCTCGGCCTTCGATATGTTGCTGTTAAAAATTATAAGAATATTTCATTTTAATCAGAACAATACAGCACACACAAATGCAAACAGTTACCTATAGGGAATGTAAGCTTGCAACAACATTCCACGTGGGTAAGTTTATTAGAAGTGTGCAACATAAAATATATTTCTTAATGGTATCTGTTGAGACAATGTGCTCCATCAAGGGCTCAATTGTAGCTATAGGAATAGGAATCAAACCCAGAGACCACTCAGAGACTCACAGTGAAGATTATGTAAATGTCTCTGCTTTTTTGAGCACATAATATGACAGAGGACAAGATTGTCTACATTTCTGTGAGAAATCACACAGTGATGAGATAAAGAGAAAAGTTTGAGGTGAACAGACACTATCAAAATAAGACAACAATACATTCATTAACATTAGATGATGCAATTGCATTAATTAAAACATTTACCTCACTTAGTGAGTCCAACATCAGTCTTATCTTCGTTCATGCAATCCCGCCTTTCTTCCTAAATATCTCCACAAGTTTGGTGGTGTGCCTGTCCAGTTTGGACAAAAACATTCGCTCCAGATGAACTGTGGTTATTCGTTTGAACTCTTCTTTGATCTGAAACGAAAGATATAAACACAAAATCATATCCAGATGACTCAACAGATCCCAGGTACACTTAATTATTGAATGAACAGGTCCCCATTAGACAAACCTCGTAGTTAAGAGAGAACACCTGAAAAATACAAATTCAATACATAAAAACTAAACCTGTGTTCTCTGTTCCTAATCATTATGAATTATATTATTTGATTATTTATTTGATCTTACCTTATCTCAGCTGTGGACTGGAAGTTGCAAAGTGATGAGCAAATGACCTTCTAGGTTCTGTAAAAGGGAAAAAAGTGATATCTATGAACTTTTTAAATACATTTCTATTAACACAGCCACAGTCGACCCAGACAAACAGACATACATACAGACACAGACACACACGTTTGTACTTCTATCTCCATGGGGACTCTCATTGACATAATGCATTACCTAGCTCCTTACCCTAAACCTGACCAAAACCCAATTCAAACATAGACTCTAAAACCAAGTCTTGATCCTCACCAAGAGACAGTTAGTCCCCACCAGTATGGTAAAAGTCAGAATTTTGTCCCCATGTGGATGGAAAAACACACACTCACACGCACGCACACACACACACACACACACACACACGCGCGGACGCGATATTCCTCTCAAATGCGGGTATCCGGTTTTGCACTTGTTTTCATCCAAACTTTGCAAACATGGTCGGGAGTTGCAGAAGACTATGGGGCGACACATACACAGACACACAAAACCTAACGTTACAAACAAGGTTGGGGCAGAGGACTAGCTGACCGGTGGGATCGAACGGGAGGGCTGCGGCTCGCGCTCGAGTTTCGTAGGCGCATCCAGTTTGAACCCAACTTTGAATTTGACCAGCGAAGCTGGGGGTCGGGTGGGTCTGGGTCATACCAGACAGCACAATTACATTCGCTCAGCGTTAACGTTATATCTGTTAAACGTTTATCATATTACCATGCAAGCCAGCCATTCCACCCAGCAACATATCCAACTCTGATAAAACCACAGCCTCCAGGCAAAAACGACAAGTGCGCTAGCTAACGTTAGCTAAAATTAGCAGAAGACGACGACGACGAAAAACGAGCCGCACCGACTTACACAAGAAATAACACATAAAACGGGCCTTACAACGTTTGTGTGCTTGTTAGCTTTTGTCAAGACTTACCTCCACGGTCCCATGTTGACTAAAATCCCACCGCTGATCCACGGTCTCAGGTGTCCACATGTGCGAAGGCACTCAACAGCACAGCGTGCAACGAACGGCCTCTGACGTCACACACCGAGTGCAAAGGAGGTTGCCAGGTTCACTGATATCACCCAAGTACATTTTACTTGCACATTTCAACTAATAAAGTTAATGGAGTAGTTTAGTGAATATTACTTGGAATAAAGAGTAAAATTTATATGCAAAATTGAGGATACATTCTTACAAACAAACACCAAGTAACATACCACATGAAAACCGACATTTTAAAGTAAAAGCACTCAAATGTTATTTGTTTGTAGAATTATATATATAATTGAAGTAATAATTACAGGGACAAAAAGTCATTTTTTTCAGTGTGTTTTATCACGATTGTATTGTTTTCCCCTTTTTGTTTTTATATTGACTGCGTGCACTGTCTTTGATTTTATACTGTAAAGCACTTTGTAACTATGTTTTCAAAAGTGCTACAAATAAACTTATTATAATTATAAAATAAAGACACAAAGTGCACAAACCATTTCAGAATGTTTATTTTCAGAAATACAGTAACAGTGATAAAGAAGTGTTGTGTCGCAGATTAAGAGATGTGTCGGTGCATTAGTCGTGGTCCCGTGGCATTGTGTGGTTACACTGCCTTCCTCCGCGCTCTCCTCCGATTATCTTTGGCGATGTGCGCAAATCAGAGCTCAGCTCGCGGCGCCTCGAGGAGCCCGCGTCTCCACATCCAAGTGCCGCAGAAACTTTGTCCTCTCCCGCGCGCTCTTGAGATTATCTTTGGAGTTGTGCGCGTAATCGGAGCGCAGCTGCGGAGCTCCGTGCAGCCTTGCGGACACCTCCACCTCAGAGGGCAGAGGAGGAGCGCGTTGGAGTCATTTGGTGCGCGCCCTCGACTCCACACATCAAACTGCTAACCCACTCAGCAAAGTCAGGCTTCATCTGACTCTTCCTGTCCAGCTCCGAGACAGAGTGTGAAAGCAGCTGCTTGATGTCAAGTGAACACATCAGGTCTCTGTTCAGTCTGCCTCTGTGTGATTTCCTGAACCTGTCTGCAGAGTAGATCCCTCCCACTGCACCTCTCTGTGGGCTGGATTACTTCTGTCACAGCTGAAAACCTGCAGGAGCGCAGCAGTTGAATCTTCCACCGAAGAATCCAGATTAACTGATGCAACACCCTCCGATCCCTGTGTTGCAGAAATCCCCTTTTACTTCTTCATTTCACATTTCCTGCGGGAATGACTCCGCCTTCAAACACAGGCACTGAGGTGTGAAAGCATTCACTTCATGTGGTGAATAAAATACATGAGGATGAGGATGATGTCGTCTTTCGTGCGCAAATCAGAGCTCAGCTCGTGGAGCCCGCGTCTCCTCCTCCAAGTGCCACAGAGACTTTGTCCTCTCCCGCGCGCTCTTGAGATTATCTTTTAAAATGTGCGCGTAATCGGAGCGCAGCTGCGGAGCTCCGTGCAGCCTTGCGGACACCTCCAGTACACATCAGAGGGCGCAGATGCTTCGGTGTCCTTTGTGCGTTCTACCGAGGAGGAGCGCGTTGGAGTCTTTCGGTGCGCGCCCTCGACTCCACATCAGTTTGATCTCAGTTTGCGCTCACGCATTGTCGCGGGGTTCAGCAGTAAGGTTTAGGAAACTCAGCAGAAACAGAGACATGAAGTGTCTGTGTATCAGTGCTGTCACGTCGCTGTCGGTGTTTGGGGATCATGAGCGTTTGTGTGGAAACACGGAGGCGGTTTGTACACACTACTGCGCACCTTCACACTGATCTGCGAGAGAGAAATGCCACAATAGAATAAGAGAGATAGAAGTCGGGAGGAGGCTGTCTGCCTGAAGCAGTTGAGCTGACAGCCTCGTTGGAGCCGCGGAAGCCTCCGAAAACATCACTACACAGGTGGGTCAGGGGGGTTCCCCGTCACCGGACTAGCGATGAAGATCTGAGCCAGCCTCTGTCTGCCACGGAGAAGCACAACAACGAGGTCTGACTCTTCATATGCCAGCCTGACTTCAAACCGAGCTACATAATCACGCAGAGACCGCAGTGCGTACCAGAGCACAGAAACGATCCCTCTCATCATTCCACCCGACATTAAATGAGCCTGAATTGTTGAGAAGTTTCTCCAAATGAATGAGTGATGTTCAAATGCCGTGACCGTCAAGTGTGGACTATCGAGGATCCTGCTGCAGCTCCACCGGCGAGTCATTCAGCTGGTGTCTAACCGGTGCCTCACTTTTATGTGCGGATGTAAAATAGTCCCGCCCACTGTCCGCGGGAAGGGAGGTGCAGTGGGAAGGGAGATGGTGTGTGTGCACTTAACCCTTTCCTCCCTTTCTCCCTCTCCACTCCGCATGGAGAAACCGAGACTGAAGAGGACGGCTGCCCTGAACGAGCCCCAGGACCTTCTGATCCTGATCCCGAGGAAGTCGGAGATGGCGCCGAACACGACAGCACAGAGATATAGTGTGTGAAGGCAGCCTGCTCTCATCATGCACGCTGTCTGTGCTGCAGTTCCGCCGTCGAGTCTCGGTGTGACGACGCGGAGGTGGATTGTACCTCCAGCTTTCCTCCCCGACCTCCTCTGCGTTTGTCTCCATGTTTTGGGGGTCAGAAATGTGAAATCATCAGGAAATGTTTTTGTAGTGCAAGTTTTTTAATGTTCATTTTTCTAATAGCCTACATACAAACATAATGTGACACAAGAAAACACATCACAGTCAGTCAAAGAGAACAAACACAACAAAACAAATCAGAAATCACAAGAAAAGTAAAATAAAAAAAGAACTACGAACTGAGAAATAAAGTACAAATAAAATATATTCTACTGAAACTTAGAGAGAGAGAGAGAGAGAGAGAGAGAGAGAGAGAACCGAGCACGAGCCGAGAGAGGGAGGACGAGAGACGAGAGCTGAGAGCCGAGAGGACGAGGGAGGGAGGACGAGAGGCGAGAGCTGAGAGCCGAGAGGACGAGGGAGGGAGGACGAGAGGCGAGAGCTGAGAGACGAGAGGACGAGGGAGGGAGGACGAGAGACGAGAGCTGAGAGCCGAAAACCGGAACCGAGAAATTTGGAAATGTCGGTGACTGATCCGCCGCAGCTCTGAATCCTAACGCGGAAATCGAAGTTCATTCACATTAATGTTGTCGTTAACGTCACCGGACAAAGTCCAAATGTGAGCTCCGAGCTAAAATGAATAGCTGCTGACAATCGGCACAAAATGACACAAGAAAACTCAGAATCCAACAACGTTGGCTGCTTGTTGGCATTTTACGGAGACGGAGAGACACTGGCTGTGATCTGCTGAGTCAGAGCGGAGCGCGTCGGTCGAGGATCAGTTCAGACACACTCCATGTTCACTGAAACACAGAGCACTTCACCCTCCATTCAAAGTTTGTCTGTCTTTGATCTGAGTTGAAGAAGGAATTCTTCATAAAACACTGTTTTATTCAATCATTAATAAAGTTTCTCTCATTTCAGTCATCTGTACTTCTAAATGTTAAATCATCAGTAAAGGGCTCTTTTTATAATTCAGGGATTTTTTGTGTTAACTTTTGTAAAACATACAAACATAATGTAAGACATGAAAACACATCACAGTCAGTCAAAGAGAACAAACACAACAAAACAAATCAGAAATCACAAGAACAGTAAAATAAAAGAGAACCATGAACTGAGAAAAAAGTACAAATAAAATCTAATATAATGAAACCTGAAGCTCATTTCCATCACAAAAAGTTAAAATATTTATATAATAATGTTCCTTACTTTAAATATATTAAAAAATAAAACCCAGCTTCTCATTCTAACCACTCAGCAAAGTCAGGCTTCATCTGACTCTTCCAGTCCAGCTCCGTGTTCAATCCATTCAGCGCCAAACACCGACAGCAACATGACAGCACAGAGACACAGAGTGTGAAAGCAGCTGCTTGATGTCAAGTGACCACATCAGGTCTCTGTTCAGTCTGCCTCTGTGTGATTTCCTGAACCTGTCTGCAGAGTAGATCCCTCCCACTGCACCTCCCTGTGGGCTGGACTACTTCTGTCACAACTGAAAACCTGCAGGAGCGCAGCAGTTGGATCTCGACCGGCGGACGGTGAGGACATGATTATACCGAAAGGTGGACAGCTGTCCCCGACCACTGTGCCAAACCACCGGGACGGACCACCGGGACGGACCACCGGGACGGAGAGAGGGACCACCGGGACGGACCACGGGACGGAGGGGGGACGGACCCACCGGGACGGAGAGAGGGACCACTGGGACGGACCATCGGGACGGACCACCGGGACGGAGAGAGGGACCATCGGGACGGACCACCGGGACGGAGAGAGGGACCACCGGGACGGACCACCGGGACGGAGAGAGAGGGACCACCGGGAAGGACCACCGGGACGGAGAGAGGGACCACCGGGAAGGACCACCGGGACGGAGAGAGGGACCACCGGGACGGAGAGAGGGACCACCGGGACGGACCACTGGGACGGAGAGAGGGACCACCGGGACGGACCACCGGGACGGAGAGAGGGACCACCGGGACGGACCACCACTCAGCAAAGTCAGGCTTCATCTGACTCTTCCAGTCCAGCTCTGTGTTCAATCCATTCAGCGCCAAACACCGACAGCAACATGACAGCACAGAGACACAGAGAGTGAAAGCAGCTGCTTGATGTCAAGTGAACACATCAAGTCTCTGTTCAGTCTGCCTCTGTGTGATTTCCTGAACCTGTCTGCAGAGTAGATCCCTCCCACTGCACCTCCCTGTGGGCTGGACTACTTCTGTCACAGCTGAAAACCTGCAGGAGCGCAGCAGTTGGATCTCGACCGGCGGACGGTGAGGACATGATTATACCGAAAGGTGGACAGCTGTCCCCAACCACTGTGCCAAACCACCGGGACGGACCACCGGGACGGACCACCGGGACGGAGAGAGGGACCACCGGGACGGACCACCGGGACGGAGAGAGAGGGACCACCGGGAAGGACCACCGGGACGGAGAGAGGGACCACCGGGACGGAGAGAGGGACCACCGGGACGGAGAGAGGGACGGAGACAGGGACCACCGGGACGGAGACAGGGACCACCGGGACGGAGACAGGGACCACCGGGACGGACCACCGGGACGGAGAGAGGGACCACCGGGACGGAGAGAGGGACGGAGACAGGGACCACCGGGACGGAGACAGGGACCACCGGGACGGAGAGAGGGACCACCGGGACGGACCACTGGGACGGAGAGAGGGACCACCGGGAAGGAGAGAGGAACGGAGACAGGGACCACCGGGACGGAGACAGGGACGGAGACAGGGACCACCGGGACGGAGAGCGAGACCGGGACCACCGGGACGGAGAGAGGGACCACCGGGACGGAGACAGGGACGGAGACAGGGACCACCGGGACGGAGACAGGGACCACCGGGACGGAGAGAGACCACCGACGGAGAGAGACCACTCTTCATAAAGTAGAGACACAAGTGCACAAACCATTTCAGAATGTTTATTTTCAAAGAAACAGTAATGAAAAAGTACTATGTTGCAGACTAAGAGGTGCATCGGTGCATTACTTGTGGTCCCATCACGTTATGTAGCGGGTTACACTGCCTTCCTCCGTGTGCTCCACTAATGAGGAGGCGGTGTCAGTCTCCCTCATGTGATTGTGCTGACAGCCTCGTCAGAGGCCGGCGAGAACATCACTACACAGCTGAGTCGGGGGGGCTCCTTGTCACCAGACTAGTGATGAAGATCATTGCCAGCCTCTCTCCGTCACGGAGAAGCACAACAACGAGGCCGTCTGACTCTTCAAAGCGGAACCTGATTTCATACCGGGATACATGATCCCGCAGAGACCGCAGTGTGTACCGGAACATGGCAATGATGCCCCTCGTCATTTCATCCATCCCAAAATGACACTGAAGTCTTGAAGTTTCGCCAGAAGAATGATCGATGTTCAAACGTCAGTGACCATCGAGTGCCGACTATCCAGGACCCAGCTGCAGCTCCACCGCTGATACATTGAGCTGTTCTCAAACCGGTGCTTCACTTTTATGTGCGGATGTAAAATAGTCCCGCCCAGTGCCCGAGTGAAAGTCCGCCCACTGGTTTTGGGACGGGAGGAGCTTCAGCGGTCGGCCGACAAAATTGGAGACATTGTTGTCGGCACATTATCGGGACCTGCTCAGAGGTCGGTACAGCGGACTAGCAACAGTGTCGGGGACATTGCACCCCACGTTATCGTCCCTCCCACTGCACCTCACTATGGGCTGGACAGCTGTCCCCGACAATGTTGTGGGCACGTTGTCGGGACCTCCTCAGCGGCCGGCGACTACCGTCCCTGACATTGATCACTACCACTGCACCTCACTATGGACTGGACTACTTCTGTCATACCCGACAATCTGCAGGAGCGCAGCAGTTGGATCTCGACTGGCGGACACTGAGGACATGATTATACCGAAAGCTGGACAGCTGTCCCCGACCGCTGTGTCGACTACTGAGCACCACGACGGGAGGTATCTTGAGTACAATACAAAAGGAGTATAAAAAGAGTAGAAATTGAGAAAAAAAACAGCTGGCATTGTCGGGGGAACAGCTGGTCCCCCGACAATGTCAGGGACATCGCACCCCAACATTGCACCCTGACATTGCGACACTCCAACATTGGGGTGCAATGTTGGGTGCGATGACATTGCAGACAATGTTGGGGTGTCGCAACGTCGCACCCCGACGTTGCGACACCCCAACATTGGGGTGCAATGTTGGGGTGCAATGACATTGCAGACAATGTTGGGGTGTCGCAATGTCGGGGTGCGATGACATTGCGACACTCCAACATTGGGGTGTAATGTCGCACCCCAACATGCTGTCCTCTCGACAATGTCGGGGACATCGCACCCCGACATTGCACCCTGACATTGCGACACTCCAACATTGGGGTGCAATGTTGGGGTGCAATGACATTGCAGACAATGTTGGGGTGTCGCAATGTCGGGGTGCAATGTCGCACCCCAACATGCTGTCCTCTCGACAATGTCGGGGACATCGCACCCCGACATTGCACCCTGACATTGCGACACTCCAACATTGGGTGCAATGTCGCACCCCGACACTGGGGTGCAATGTTGGGGTGCGATGACATTGCAGACAATGTTGGGTGTCGCAATGTCGCACCCCGACATTGCGACATCCCAACATTGGGTGCAATGTCGGGGTGCGATGACATTGCAGACAATGTTGGGGTGTCGCAATGTCGGGGTGCAATGTCGCACCCCAACATGCTGTCCTCCCGACAATGTCGGGGACATCGCACCCTGACATTGCGACACTCCAACATTGGGGTGCAATGTCGCACCCCGACACTGGGGTGCAATGTTGGGGTGCGATGACATTGCAGACAATGTTGGGGTGTCGCAATGTCGCACCCCGACATTGCGACATCCCAACATTGGGGTGCAATGTCGGGGTGCGATGACATTGCAGACAATGTTGGGGTGTCGCAATGTCGGGGTGCAATGTCGCACCCCGACATGTTGTCCTCCCGACACCCCAATGTTGGGGTGCAATGTCTTTCGCGGTCATTTCCAAATTTCTCGGTTCCAGTTTCCGAAGGTGTGGTTACAGTTTGCCGGGTATTAAATCGAAAGTTTACCTCATTAAAGGGTCTGATTTGTCCTGTTAATATCAAATGGAACTCGCTATGGATGCAATCACAACACTCATCGGCACACTGAAGCAGACACTGATGTCTCTCAGGGTCCAGCTGGGCTACGAGGAGCCTGACGGGCTGGTTGTTCGCATTTACGTTTCCGGAGAGAGGCTTGCTGTGATATCCATCACCAGACTGCTGATGGTCATATTTAACATCAGAGAGGGAGAGTAAACAGAGTGGAGTCACAGCGGTGTGCGGCGTGGCTGGTCTGTGCGCAGCCACAGTGTTCACAGAATACCGTGAAGGACGCTGAGAGCAGGAGACATGGAGTGCAGGACACTCTGCAACCTGTACAGCTGCACCATCGAGAGTTTCCTGACCGGCTGCATCACCGCCTGTGTGGCAGCTGCACCGCCCTCAACCGTCAGGCTCAACAGAGGCTGCTGAAAACTGTTCAGCACATCACGAGAGCACCATCCACTCTACCTAATCATCCTTCATACAGTCCTGCATCCACTTCAGGACATTTGCAGTCACTCTCCACCAAAAATAGATTTTCTCATACTGTGTTTGTCATTATGTCAGTGAATATAATAAATATGTTTTGGTGATATTGCTCATGTTGTCTTTTATTTTCCATTAAAAACTTCTGTACATTTCAAAAAATAAAGAAGTCACGTATTTATAAAAGAATATTTTTATTTCAACTTTACCCACCTTCACATCAAGATGTGCACATGATGATGAAAACACACACGGAGAGATGCAGCCACACACTCATTATTACAGACATGTTGGATTTTATGGATCAGGCTTTCACAATAACATCTCCATTTCACAATGATATACAATGATATCAACTTAGATAAACAACTCTGATATTAGAGCCAGACAAAAACTTCCCCACCACAGAACAAATACAAAATGTGCCAAACTGCTCCGTCTGGTTTTACGCACGGACCATGGGAAGCTTTCTGTCGCTGATCAACTAAACACACAGCAGTGAAAACACAACATATGAGAGGGCACAAACCACTGAAGACGGATGACACCAGGGCAGCTACAGTCTCCTGCTGATTCACACACGTAGACCGTCCTGTGTATAAACCAGCAGCAGCCACTTTAACGCACGATCCACAGAATGATTCCACGAGGCGATAATGAGCTTGACTCCAACCACACTTTACTTTCTGTAATATTTAACCCACACAAATATTTCAGCATGTCATATTCCAGTTTTTCCTCCCTCCATGGATTGTTTCATTCTCCTTCGCGGTGAAATTCGGGATATCATTCCGCGGTTTAACCTCCGCGTCCTGCCTCTCAGGCTGAGGTTTCCCTGCTCCCTGACGGAAGTCGAAAATCCTCAGCAGATCACAGCGCGTGTCTCTCCGTCTCGGTAAAATGGCAACAAGCAGCCAGCGCTGCTCCTCAAAGTCCAGCCTCACGTGGAGCTGAGAGACCTCACTGTCCAGCCCACAGTGAGGCGCAGTGGGAGGGATCTACAGGGAATGATCTTAACGCGTCGTTGTCAGAAAAGCTGCCGAAGTACGCGTAAGTCTCTGGCACCCGAGGTGGGAACACGAGCTCCACGAGGAAGAGTGGGAGTGTATTCGCTCACAGCCACAGCTTCAGGAGACTCGACAGCAGCAAGCAGCACAGAGACTTGATGTGTTCACTTGACATCAAGCAGCTGCTTTCACACTCTGTGTCTCTGTGCTGTCATGTTGCTGTCGGTGTTTGGCGCTGAATGGATTGAACACGGAGCTGGACTGGAAGAGTCAGATGAAGCCTGACTTTGCTGAGTGGTTAGAATGAGAAGCTGGGTTTTATTTTTGATATATTTAAAGTAAGGAACATTAGAGAAAGAAATATTTCAACTTTTTGTGATGAAAATGAGCCTTTTCATTTAGGCTAAGTTTCAGTAGAATATATTTTATTTGTACTTTTCTCAGTTCGTAATTCTTTTTTATTTTACTTTTCTTGTGATTTCTGATTTGTTTTGTTGTGTTTGTTCTCTTTGACTGACGGATGTGTTTTTCATGTTTCACATTATGTTGTATGTAGGCTATTAGAAAAAAAACATTAAAAAACTTGCACTATAAAAACATTTCCTGATGATTTCACATTTCTGACCCCCAAAACATGAAGACAAACGCAGAGGAGGTCGGGGAGGAAAGCTGGAGGTACAATCCACCTCCGCGTCGTCACACCGAGACTCGACAGCGGAACTGCAGCACAGACAGCGTGCATGATGAGAGCAGGCTGCCTTCACACACTATATCTCTATGCTGTCGTGTTCGGCGCCATCTCCGACTTCCTCGGGATCAGGATCAGAAGGTCCTGGGGCTCGTTCAGGGCAGCCGTCCTCTTCAGTCTCGGTTTCTCCATGCGGAGAGAGGGAGAAAGGGAGGAAAGGGTTAAGTGCACACACACCATCTCCCTTCCCACTGCACCTCCCTTCCCGCGGACAGTGGGCGGGACTATTTTACATCCGCACATAAAAGTGAGGCACCGGTTAGACACCAGCGGAATGACTCGCCGGTGGAGCTGCAGCAGGGTCCTGGATAGTCCACACTTGACGGTCACGGCATTTGAACATCACTCATTCATTTGGAGAAACTTCTCAACAATTCAGGCTCATTTAATGTCGGGTGGAATGATGAGAGGGATCGTTTCTGTGCTCTGGTACGCACTGCGGTCTCTGCGTGATTATGTTGCTCGGTTTGAAGTCAGGCTGGCATATGAAGAGTCAGACCTCGTTGTTGTGCTTCTCCGTGGCAGACAGAGGCTGGCTCAGATCTTCATCGCTAGTCCGGTGACGGGGAACCCCCCTGACCCACCTGTGTAGTGATGTTTTCGGAGGCTTCCGCGGCTCCAACGAGGCTGTCAGCACAACTGCTTCAGGCAGACAGCCTCCTCCCGACTTCTATCTCTCTTATTCTATTGTGGCATTTCTCTCTCGCAGATCAGTGTGAAGGTGCGCAGTGGTGCGTACAAACCGCCTCCGTGTTTCCACACAAACGCTCATGATCCCCAAACAACGACAGCGACGTGACAGCACTGATACACAGACACTTCATGTCTCTGTTTCTGCTGAGTTTCCTAAACCTTACTGCTGAACCCCGCGACAATGCGTGAGCGCAAACTGAGATCAAACTGATGTGGAGTCGAGGGCGCGCACCGAATGACTCCAACGCGCTCCTCCTCGGTAGAACGCACAAAGGACACCGAAGCATCTGCGCCCTCTGATGTGTACTGGAGGTGTCCGCAAGGCTGCACGGAGCTCCGCAGCTGCGCTCCGATTACACGCACATCTTAAAAGATAATCAGAAAAGCGCGCGGGACAGGACAAAGTCTCTGTGGCACTTGGAGGTGGAGACGCGGGCTCCACGAGCTGAGCACTGATTTGCGCACGAAAGACGACGTCATCCTCATCCTCATGTATTTTATTCACCACATGAAGTGAATGCTTTCACACCTCAGTGTCTGTGTTTGAAGGCTGAGTCATTTCCGCGGGAAATGTGAAAAGAAGAAGTAAAAGTGGCTTTCTGCAACACAGGGAACAAGAACGGAGGGTGTTGCATCAGTTGTTCTGGAATCTTCGGTGGAAGATCCAACTGCTGCGCTCCTGCAGGTTTTCAGCTGTGACAGAAGTAGTCCAGCCCACAGGGAGGTGCAGTGGGAGGGATCTACTCTGCAGACAGGTTCAGGAAATCACACAGAGGCAGACTGAACAGAGACCTGATGTGTTCACTTGACATCAAGCAGCTGCTTTCACACTCTGTCTCGGAGCTGGACCGGAAGAGTCAGATGAAGCCTGACTTTGCTGAGTGGGTTAGCAGTTTTGATTGTGTGGAGTCGAGGGCGCGCACCAAATTACTCCAACGCGCTCCTCCTCGGTAGAACGCACAAAGGACGCCGAAGCATCTGCGCCCTCTGAGGTGGTGTCCGCAAGGCTGCACGGAGCTCCGCAGCTGCGATTACGATTGCGCGCACAGCTCCAAAGATAATCTCAAGAGCGCGCGGGAGAGGACAAAGTTTCTGCGGCACTTGGATGTGGAGACGCGGGCTCCTCGAGGCGCCGCGAGCTGAGCTCTGATTTGCGCACATGGCCAAAGATAATCGGAGGAGAGCGCGGAGGAAGGCAGTGTAACCACACAATGCCACGGGACCGCGACTAATGCACCGACACATCTCTTAATCTGCTACACAACACTTCTTTATCACTGTTACTGTATTTCTGAAAATAAACATTCTGAAATGGTTTGTGCACTTTGTGTCTTTATTTTATAATAATAATAATAATAAGTTTATTGCAGCACTTTTCAAAACATAGTTACAAAGTGCTTTACAGTATAAAATCAAAGACAGTGCACGCAGTCAATATAAAAACAAATTGTGAAAACAATACAATCATGATAAAACAGTACACGTGTAAAGACAATATGCAAGATGAGGGAAACCTCAGACTGAGAGGCAGGACGCGGAGGTTAAACCGCGGAATGATATCCCGAATTTCACCGCGAAGGAGAATGAAACAATCCATGGAGGGAGGAAAAACTGGAATATGACATGCTGAAATATTTGTGTGGGTTAAATATTACAGAAAAGTAAAGTGTGGTTGGATTCAAGCTCATTATCGCCTCGTGGAATCATTCTGTGGATCGTGCGTTAAAGTGGCTGCTGCTGGTTTATACATAGGACGGTCTACGTGTGTGAATCAGCAGGAGACTGTAGCTGCCCTGGTGTCATCCGTCCTTCAGTGGTTTGTGCCTCTCATGATATGTTGTGTTTTCACTGGTGTGTGTTTGGTTGATCAGCGACAGATAGCTTCCCATGGTCCGTGCGTAAAACCAGACGGAGCAGTTTGGCACATTTTGTATTTGTTCTGTGGTGGGGAAGTTTTTGTCTGGCTCTAATATCAGAGTTGTTTATCTAAGTTGATATCATTGTATATCATTGTGAAATGGAGATGTTATTGTGAAAGCCTGATCCATAAAACCCAACATGTCTGTAATGAGTGTGGCTGCATCTCTCCGTGTGTGTTTTCATCATCATGTGCACATCTTGATGTGAAGGTGGGTAAAGTTAATATGAAAATAATCATTTATAAATACGTGACTTCTTTATTTTTTGCAATGTACAGAAGATTTTGTTGGAAAATAAAAGACAACATGAGCAATATCACCAAAACACATTTATTATATTCACTGACATAATGACAAACACAGTATGAGAATCTATTTTTGGTGGAGAGGCAAGGCAAGTTTATTTGTAGAGCACAATTCGTACACAAAGTAATTCAAAGTGCTTTACAGAACAAGAAAATGCATTAAAATCACAATACAAAATAAAAACATAATCATTATAAAATGAACTTTAAAAGAGAAGAGTGCAGATAAGATCCTTTCAGAGTAATTTCAAATGTCCTGAAGTGGATGCAGGACTGTAGGAAGGATTATTAGGTTGGTGGATGGTGCTCACGTGATGTGCTGAGCAGTTTTCAGCAGCCTCTGCTGAGCCTGAGGGTTGAGGGCTTCATCTTTCAGGTGAGACACTGGGGGCGCTGCATAGTTTGAAGCTGTGATCTGTGGTTTTATTGGTATTGAGGACCCCTGCTGGGTTTGCACCTCCAAATATGCACGGTCCTTTTCCATCCCTTTCATCTTCACACGGTACAAAAGGCTGTGCATGGGTATTGAGTCCTTTCTCAAAATAAGACTCCAGGCCATCCAGTTTCTTAGAAGGACTCATCCTACTCGATTCCAGCAGTCTCAAAGCACATACTTTAGCCATGGACGCAGGTATTTCTACTTCAAGCTGAAGCTTCTTTTTCCTTTCCTTTCCTTGCTCTTCCTGCTCTTCAAGAGCATATTTTTCCTTTGCCGGGCCAGTAAAGCAGCCATTTCAGCCTCAGCTCTGAGGCGTGCAGATGCAGTAGATGACACATTAGACCTTGTGCCATGTTTCAGGCTGCCTTTATCTGAAATGTTGTCAAATGGCGGTATTTCATCCTGATCATCATTTTGAGTATTTTGGTGAAATTGAAGCTCTTTTCCATTTTCAACATCCCCCTGTGCTTCCTTTTCCACTGCTGAGGCCTCCTGCTGCTGTGACCTTCCAGACATGTGAGTTTCCGACAAGGTTTTACTTGGAGGTAATTTAGTTATTTCAGCATCCTTACTGCATCCTTCCTTGTGTTTACTGACCTTTGAAAACCATTCATTTTGTTTTTGTTGTTCATCGGTGGGAATTAACAGCATCAGAGATTCATGGAAAGCAGTAGCATCATCAGATAGTTTGAAGCTGTGATCTGTGGTTTTATTGGTATTGAGGACCCCTGCTGGGTCTTGACAGCTTCTTCAAATTGTTTTGCCTTTGCACCTCCAAATATGCACGGTCCTCTTCCATCCCTTTCATCTTCACACAGTACAAAAGGCTGTGCATGGGTATTGAGTCCTTTCTCAAAATAAGACTCCAGGCCATCCAGTTTCTTAGAAGGACGCATCCTACTCGATCCAGCAGTTCTCAAAGCACATGCTTTAGCCATGGACGCAGGATTTCTACTTCAAGCTGAAATGCTGTCAAATGGCGGTATTTCATCCTGATCATCATTTTGAGCGACTATCCAAAAAGCAAAAATATAGTCGCCAAGAGGCAAAGTAGGGGAAAAAACTTTACCTGCGGACGCACTGGCTTGTCAATAAATCTTCTCTCCAAAGGTATTTCGCTTACATAGAAATTGCTGAGGAAAAGAGAGTGAAACAACTTCCCAAAGTTTGAAAGCAATTAATTTGCTAGTGTTGAGCGATCAGCAAAGATCACACCGCTGTGACTCCACTCTGTTACTCTCCCTCTCTGATGTTAAATATGACCATCAGCAGTCTGGTGAGGATATCACAGCAAGCCTCTCTCCGGAAATGTAAATGCCAACAACCAGCCCGTGAGGCTCCTCGTAGCCCGGCTGGACCCTGAGAGACATCAGTGTCTGCTGCAGTGTGCCGATGAGTGTTGTGATTGCATCCATAGCGAGTTCCATCTGACTTCAACAGGACAAATCAGATTCTTTATGAGGCAAACTTCGGTTTAGGCGAATACCCGGCAAACTGTAACCACACCTCCGAAAACCGGAACCGAGAAATTTGGAAATGTCGGTGACTGATCCGCCGCAGCTCTGAATCCTAACGCGGAAATCGAAGTTCATTCACATTAATGTTGTCGTTAATGTCACCGACAAAGTCCAAATGTGAGCTCCGAGCTAAAATGAATAGCTGCTGACAATCGGCACAAAATGACACAAGAAAACTCAGAATCCAACAACGGTGGCTGCTTGTTGGCATTTTACGGAGACGGAGAGACACTGGCTGTGATCTGCTGAGTCAGAGCGGAGCGCGTCGGTCGAGGATCAGTTCAGACACACTCCATGTTCACTGAAACACAGAGCACTTCACCCTCCATTCAAAGTGTCTGTCTTTGATCTGAGTTGAAGAAGGAATTCTTCATAAAACACTGTTTTATTCAATCATTAATAACGTTTCTCTCATTTCAGTCATCTGTACTTCTAAATGTTAAATCATCAGTAAAGGGCTCTTTTTATAATTCAGGGATGTTTTGTGTTAACTTTTGTAAAACATACAAACATAAATGTAAGACATGAAAACACATCACAGTCAGTCAAAGAGAACAAACACAACAAAACAAATCAGAAATCACAAGAACAGTAAAATAAAAAAGAACCATGAACTGAGAAAAAAGTACAAATAAAATCTAATATAATGAAACCTGAAGCTCATTTTCATCACAGAAAGTTGAAATATTTCTTTCTCTAATGTTCCTTACTTTAAATATATCAAAAATAAAACCCAGCTTCTCATTCTAACCACTCAGCAAAGTCAGGCTTCATCTGACTCTTCCAGTCCAGCTCCGTGTTCAATCCATTCAGCGCCAAACACCGACAGCAACATGACAGCACAGAGACACAGAGTGTGAAAGCAGCTGCTTGATGTCAAGTGAACACATCAAGTCTCTGTTCAGTCTGCCTCTGTGTGATTTCCTGAACCTGTCTGCAGAGTAGATCCCTCCCACTGCACCTCCCTGTGGGCTGGACTACTTCTGTCACAGCTGAAAATCTGCAGGAGCGCAGCAGTTGGATCTCGACCGGCGGACAGTGAAGACGTGATTATACCGAAAGGTGGACAGCTGTCCCCGACCGCTGAGCAGCTGGTCGGGAGGTAACTCGAGTACAATAAAAAAGGAGTATAAACTGAGAAAAAACAGCTGGGGGCAGCTGTCCGACAATGTCGGGACATTGCACACCCACATTGCACCCCAATGCATCCCGACAGTGCAATGTCGGGGTGCAATGTTGCACCCTAACATGCTGTCCTCCCGACAATGTCGGGTGCGATGTCCCCGACATTGTCGGGAGGACAGCATGTCGCACCCCGACATTGCGACACCCCAACATTGTCTGCAATGTCATCGCACCCCAACATTGCACCCCAATGTTGGGGTGTCGCAATGTCGGCAGTGACATTGCAGACAATGTCGGGGTGCAATGTTTTTCGCGGTCATTTCCAAATTTCTCGGTTCCAGTTTCCGAAGGTGTGGTTACAGTTTGCCGGGTATTAAATCGAAACTTTACCTCATTAAAGAATCTCATTTGTCCTGTTGAAGTCAGATGGAACTCACTATGGATGCAATCACAACACTCATCGGCACACTGCAGCAGACTATGATGTCTCTCAGGGTCCAGCTGGGCTACGAGGAGCCTCACGGGCTGGTTGTTCGCGTTTATGTCTCCGGAGAGAGGCTTGCTGTGATATCCATCACCAGACTACTGATGGTCACATTTGACATCAGAGAGGGAGAGTAACAGAGTGGAGTCACAGCGGTGTGTGCGGCGTGGCTGGTCTGTGCGCAGCCACAGTGTGTTCACAGAATACCGTGAAGGACGCTGACAGCGGGAGACATGGAGTGCAGGACACTCTGCAACCTGTACAGCTGCACCATCGAGAGTTTCCTGACCGGCTGCATCACCGCCTGTGTGGCAGCTGCACCGCCCTCAACCGTCAGGCTCAACAGAGGCTGCTGAAAACTGCTCAGCACATCACGAGAGCACCATCCACTCTACCTAATCATCCTTCATACAGTCCTGCATCCACTTCAGGACATTTGCAGTCACTCTCCACCAAAAATAGATTTTCTCATACTGTGTTTGTCATTATGTCAGTGAATATAATAAATATGTTTTGGTGATATTGCTCATGTTGTCTTTTATTTTCCATGAAAATCTTCTGTACATTTCAAAAATAAAGAAGTCACGTATTTAAAAAGAACATTTTCATTTCAACTTTACCCACCTTCACATCAAGATGTGCACATGATGATGAAAACACACACGGAGAGATGCAGCCACACACTCATTATTACAGACATGTTGGATTTTATGGATCAGGCTTTCACAATAACATCTCCATTTCACAATGATATGCAATGATATCAACTTAGATAAACAACTCTGATATTAGAGCCAGACAAAAACTTCCCCACCACAGAACAAATACAAAATGTGCCAAACTGCTCTGTCTGGTTTTACGCACGGACCATGGGAAGCTTTCTGTCGCTGATCAACCAAACACACACCAGTGAAAACACAACATATCATGAGAGGCACAAACCACTGAAGGACGGATGACACCAGGGCAGCTACAGTCTCCTGCTGATTCACACACGTAGACCGTCCTGTGTATAAACCCGCAGCAGCCACTTTAACGCACGATCCACAGAATGATTCCACGAGGCGATAATGAGCTTGACTCCAACCACACTTTACTTTTCTGTAATATTTAACAAACACAATATTTCAGCATGTCATATTCCAGTTTTTCCTCCCTCCATGGATTGTTTCATTCTCCTTCGCGGTGAAATTCGGGATATCATCCGCGGTTTAACCTCCGCGTCCTGCGTCAGTGTCTCCCTCTCTCGGCTCTCGGCTCGTCCTCCCTCTCTCTCTCTCTCTCTCTCTCTGTCTCTCTCTCTCTCTCAGTCTCTACTTCCGTCACAACCGAAAATCTGTGCGCAGATCAGAGTGCAGCAGTTGGCTCTGGGTGGGGACGTTGCAGTGGGAGGGATCCACTCTGCAGTCAGGTTCAGGAAACAGACAGAGGCAGCCTGATCTGTGTCACGGAATGGTTTCAACGCCTCGTCGTCAGAAGAGCTGCCGAAGGACGCCGAGGTGGGAACAGCAGCTCCACGAGCAGCAAGCAGCACAGAGACCTGATGTGTTCACTTGACATCAAGCAGCTGCTTTCACTCTCTGTGTCTCTGTGCTGTCATGTTGCTGTCGGTGTTTGGCGCTGAATGGATTGAACACGGAGCTGGACTGGAAGAGGCAGATGAAGCCTGACTTTGCTGAGTGGTTAGAATGAGAAGCTGGGTTTATTTTTGTATATTTAAAGTAAGGAACATTAGAGAAAGAATATTTCAACTTTCTGTGATGAAAATGAGCTTCAGGTTTCATTATATTAGATTTTATTTGTACTTTTTTCTCAGTTCATGGTTCTTTTTTTATTTTTACTGTTCTTGTGATTTCTGATTTGTTTTGTTGTGTTTGTTCTCTTTGACTGACTGTGATGTGTTTTCATGTCTTACATTATGTTGTATGTTTTACAAAAGTTTAACACAAAACATCCCTGAATTATAAAAGAGCCCTTTACTGATGATTTAACATTTAGAAGTACAGATGACTGAAATGAGAGAAACGTTATTAATGATTGAATAAAACAGTGTTTTTATGAAGAATTCCTTCTTCAACTCAGATCAAAGACAGACACACTTTGAATGGAGGGTGAAGTGCTCTGTGTTTCAGTGACATGGAGTGTGTCTGAACTGATCCTCGACCGACGCGCTCCGCTCTGACTCAGCAGATCACAGCCAGTGTCTCTCCGTCTCCGTAAAATGCCAAAGCAGCCACCGTGTTGGATTCTGAGTTTTCTTGTGTCATTTTGTGCCGATTGTCAGCAGCTATTCATTTTAGCTCGGAGCTCACATTTGGACTTTGTCCGTGACATTACGACAACATTAATGTGAATGAACTTCGATTTCCGCGTTAGGATTCAGAGCTGCGGCGGATCAGTCACCGACATTTCCAAATTTCTCGGTTCCGGTTTTCGGAGGTGTGGTTACAGTTTGCCGGGTATTCGCCAAAACCGAAAGTTTGCCTCATAAAAGAATCTGATTTGTCCTGTTGAAGTCAGATGGAACTCGCTATGGATGCAATCACAACACTCATCGGCACACTGCAGCAGACACTGATGTCTCTCAGGGTCCAGCGGGCTACGAGGAGCCTCACGGGCTGGTTGTTGGCATTTACATTTCCGGAGAGAGGCTTGCTGTGATATCCATCACCAGACTGCTGATGGTCATATTTAACATCAGAGGGAGAGTAACAGAGTGGAGTCACAGCGGTGTGATCTTTGCTGATCGCTCAACACTAGCAAATTAATTGCTTCAAACTTTGGAAGTTGTTTCACTCTCTTTTCCTCAGCAATTTCTATGTAAAGCGAAATACCTTTGGAGAGAAGATTTATTGACAAGCCAGCGCGTCCGCAGGTAAAGTTTTTTCCCCTACTTTGCCTCTTGGCGACTATATTTTTGCTTTTTGGATAGTCGCTCAAAATGATGATCAGGATGAAATACCGCCATTTGACAGCATTTCAGTTGAAGTAGAAATCCCTGCGTCCATGGCTAAAGTATGTTGAGAACTGCTGGATCGAGTAGGATGAGTCCTTCTAAGAAACTGGGGCCTGAGTCTTATTTTGAGAAAGGACTCAATACCCATGCACAGCCTTTTGTACCGTGTGAAGATGAAAGGGATGGAAAAGGACCGTGCATATTTGGAGGTGCAAACCCAGCAGGGGTCCTCAATACCAATAAAACCACAGATCACAGCTTCAAACTATGCAGCGCCCCCAGTGTCACCTGAAAGATGAAGCCCTCAACCCTCAGGCTCAGCAGAGGCTGCTGAAAACTGCTCAGCACATCACGAGAGCACCATCCACCAACCTAATAACCCTTCCTACAGTCCTGCATCCACTTCAGGACATTTGAAATAACTCTGAAAGGACTTATCTGCACTCTTCTCTTTTAAAGTTCATTTTATAATGATTATGTTTTTATTTTGTATTGTGATTTTAATGCATTTTCTTGTTCTGTAAAGCACTTTGAATTACTTTGTGTACGAATTGTGCTCTACAAATAAACTTGCCTTGCCTCTCCACTAAAAATAGATTTTCTCATACTGTGTTTTCATTATGTCAGTATAATAAATATGTTTTGGTGATATTGCTCATGTTGTCTTTTATTTTCCAACAAAATCTTCTGTACATTGCAAAAAATAAAGGAGAGAGAGAGAGAGAGAGAGAGGGAGAGAGGGAGGGAGGGAGAGAGAGGGAGAGAGGGAGAGACCGTAGCCGAGAGAGAGGGAGAGGGAGGGAGAGAGGGAGAGAGGGAGGAGAGAGGGGCCCGTAGCCGAGAGAGAGGGAGAGGGAGGGAGGGAGAGAGGGAGGACCGTAGCCGAGAGAGAGGGAGAGGGAGGGAGAGAGGGAGAGAGGGAGCCCGTAGCCGAGAGAGAGGGAGAGGGAGGGAGAGAGGGAGCCCGTTAGCCGAGGGAGAGGGAGAGGGGAGGGAGGGAGAGAGGGAGAGAGGGAGCCCGTAGCCGAGGGAGAGGGAGGGAGAGAGGGAGAGAGGGAGAGACCGTAGCCGAGAGAGAGAGGGAGGGGAGAGGGAGGGAGAGAGGGAGAGACCGTAGGGAGAGAGAGGGAGAGACCGTAGCCGAGAGAGGGAGAGGGAGGGAGAGAGGAGAGACCGTAGCCGAGAGAGAGGGAGGGAGGGAGAGAGGGAGCCCGTAGCCGAGGAGAGGGAGAGGGAGGGAGAGGGAGGGAGAGAGGGAGCCGTAGCCAAGAGAGAGAGGGAGGGAGAGAGGGAGGGAGAGTGGGAGGAGAGAGGGAGAGAGGGAGCCCGTAGCCGAGAGAGAGAGGGAGGAGAGAGGGAGGGAGAGAGGGAGCCCGTAGCCGAGAGAGAGGGGGAGAGAGGGAGAGAGGGAGAGGAGGGAGAGGGAGGGAGAGAGGGAGAGAGGGAGCCCGTAGCCGAGAGGAGAGGGAGAGAGGGAGCCGTAGCCGAGAGAGAGAGGGAGGGAGGAGAGGGAGCCCGTAGCCGAGAGAGAGAGGGAGAGAGAGGGAGAGAGGGAGGGAGAGAGGGAGAGGGAGAGGGAGGGAGAGAGAGGGAGGGAGAGAGAGGGAGAGTGGGAGCCCGTAGCCGAGAGAGAGAGGGAGGGAGAGAGGAGGGAGAGAGGGAGCCCGTAGCCGAGAGAGAGGGAGGGAGAGGGAGAGGGAAGAGGGAGGGAGAGAAGGAGCCCGTAGCCGAGAGAGAGGGAGGGGAGAGGGAGAGAGGGGGGAGGGAGCCCGTAGCCGAGAGAGGGAGAGAGGGAGAGAGGGAGCCCGTAGCCAAGAGAGAGAGGGAGGGGGAGGGAGAGAGGGAGAGACCGTAGCCGAGAGAGAGGAGAGACCATAGCCGAGAGAGAGAGGGAGGGAGAGAGGGAGGGAGAGAGGGAGCCCGTACCGAGAGAGAGAGGGAGGGAGAGAGGGAGGGAGGGAGAGAGGGAGGGAGAGAAGGACCGTAGCCGAGAGAGAGAGGGAGGGGAGAGGGAGGGGAGAGGGAGCCCGTAGCCGAGAGAGAGGGAGGGAGAGAGGAGAGAGGGAGGGAGGGAGCCCGTAGCCGAGAGAGGGAGAGAGGAGAGAGGGAGCCCGTAGCCAAGAGAGAGAGGGAGGGGAGGGAGAGAGAGAGACCGTAGCCGAGAGAGAGGGAGAGAGGAGAGAGAGGGAGAGGGGAGAGAGGGAGAGGGAGGGAGAGAGGGAGCCCGTAGCCAAGGGAGAGGGAGAGGGAGGGAGAGGGAGGGAGAGAGGGAGCCCGTAGCCGAGGAGAGGGAGGGGAGAGGGAGAGAGGGAGCCCGTAGCCGAGAGAGAGGGGAGGGAGAGAGGGAGGGGAGAGTAGGAGGGAGAGAGGGAGAGAGGGAGCCCGTAGCCGAGAGAGAGAGGGAGGGAGAGAGGGAGGGAGAGGGAGCCCGTAGCCGAGAGAGAGAGGGAGGGAGAGAGGGAGTGAGGGAGGGAGAGAGAGAGGGAGAGAGGGAGGGAGAGTGGGAGAGAGGGAGCCCGTAGCCGAGAGAGAGAGGGAGAGAGGGAGCCCGTAGCCGAGAGAGAGAGGGAGGGAGAGAGGGAGCCCGTAGCCGAGAGAGAGAGGGAGGGAGGGAGGGAGGGAGAGGGAGAGACTGACGGAGACACTGAGGCAGGACGCGGAGGTTAAACTGCGGAATGATATCCCGAATTTCACCGCGGAGGAGAATGAAACAATCCATGGAGGGAGGAAAAACTGGAATGACATGCTGAAATATTTGTGTTTGTTAAATATTACAGAAAAGTAAAGTGTGGTTGGAGTCAAGCTCATTATCGCCTCGTGGAATCATTCTGTGGATCGTGCGTTAAGTGGCTGCTGCTGGTTTTACACAGGACGGTCTACGTGTGTGAATCAGCAGGAGACTGTAGCTGCCCTGGTGTCATCCGTCCTTCAGTGGTTTGTGCCTCTCATGATATGTTGTGTTTTCACTGGTGTGTGTTTGGTTGATCAGTGACAGAAAGCTTCCCATGGTCCGTGCGTAAAACCAGACGGAGCAGTTTGGCACATTTTTTATTCGTTCTGTGGTGGGGAAGTTTTTGTCTGCCTCTAATATCAGAGTTGTTTATCTAAGTTGATATGCTTTTTATAGGCATTGTACAGCTGTGATTTATTATAAAACTATTACTGAACTAGGATGATGGCAGAGTGTATGATGTGCAGAGTGTTGGGATCTCTTGGAGAGCTGACTGTAAAGAATGGAGTTCCTGCCACCTAGTGTCACATTTGACTTTTGCAGGCAGACCCTCAAACTCAGAAGAACTCGGTTAACAGTTAGAAACCCTCACGCTCATTAAACTGGAATCACTTAAGTGTCCCTTAACTCCACTTGGAATAAAAGTCCATGACCAAATGTCCATATGTGACGAGGTCGCAGTGAGAATGTGTTGGATTTCTGGAAAGAGATATTGCTGTTGAGTTTTTCAAAGTGATTTTTTTTGGCTCCTTTGTACCAGAGAGAAGGCAGGCGGACATCTCCAAAACTCTGCAACTCACACCAAAACAATCTGGACTAATAAGCAGCACTACAGGTAAGAGGAGAGATATGTATTTTGGATTTCTGGATGAACTGTCCCTTTAATTTTCTATCAGCCTCAGTGGTTTGATACTCTGGGACCGGCCCACTTCATAAGGAGGGTAACTGCCAGGTTCTGCTTCCCTTAACTCTGCCTGCTGCTGTCAGCAATATTTGATCGTTATTAATCTAACTCAGCATGATCGGATTATTTGATTATTTCAGTTGACTTTTAGTGGCGACTATCTGCGAGTTGAGGGTTGATGTCAGAGATGACTATCAGCAAAGTTTACTCAAACTATCAAAAGTGAAAGTGCTAGCCTAATTCTGCAGAAAACAGTCACTACAGTTTATCTCAAGACGCAGAATTTTCTGAACCTGAAAGAATCGCTTGATCCTTCCGTTTATCACCAAAAAAATATCACATTTAAAATCACTTAATTTGGAGACACATGGTTTTCACTGGACAGAAAGCATGTGACAAATTTTAGCCTGAAAAGTTAACTGATTACTTACACTGTCAGTTAGTGGAATAAAAGTACAAAATTCACCTGTGAGATGGAGTGAAAGATAAAGAAATTCAAGTACAGTACTTACTGTACTTGAATGCACCACAGGTGACACTTAAGATCTGACAGCAAAATAATCCACTTGTAGCTTCTTTGATTCCATAGATTTCTTTTAAACTTGCAGAAATTTTATTTGCTCAAATCAAAACTTACAAAAATGACAGTTTTTTCAAAACAAACAAACAAAACTCGACAAATAAAAAACAAGATTTCAATGAATAAAAACAAAATAGATACAAAAACATAAATTAATTCAATGAGTCCAAATAACAGGTCATTCTCTTCAACAGAATGCAACACATCTTTAAAGCACCATATGCTTGTGAACAATTTGACATCGTAGATGATGTTGTAACAGCTGTAATCAAGTTTTAATCTGACCTAAAATTCTCCGACCCCTTAGTTGACGGTGGCGTGCAGGCGTTTCAACATAGTTTTACCATCTTTATTTAACCTGTTTGCTGAAGCCTCACAGTCCACCAGTGCCGACTTTTAATCAGATTCCCACATTTTCATGGACAAAATTTGGACTTTTCAAGGACGTATTGTAAAGACTTTTTCTTGCCCCACATATCAGATTCAGTCTCTATTAAAACATAATTTTGGCAGGCTGCACAAAACATATGCGTAAACATAACGCTGTCACACACTGACACACATTAGAGCTACGTTACGTCGACAGCTATAGAGACCTAACTTCTCGCCACCTTACATCACGTGTTCACCTGTTTAAAACCAGGATCAAGTGTGAGTGCAGGGAGAGAATCATGGAGGGAGGTGTCCATTTCTATCGGCGTTCATCACAGAGTTCAGTCTGTGTCAGCTGATGTTTCCAGATGTTGAGGGGTGATTAATGAACCTGACAGATCCAACTCCTGAGTGACAAACTAATTCATCAGGTAAACTCCACACAGTTAAACCACGTGTCCCAGCGTTCTTTATTCCAACAATAACTGCACACAAATGAACTGAACAAATCTAACATAACTGTGGACTGCAGCAAAGTATGATGCCTTCCTGTTGCCTTTCTGTCCCTCTCATAGTGACCTCAGTAAGACAAGAAACTGTGAATGTTGGGAGACTTCAGAACAGCTTCTATCTCCAACCTGTGAGCCTGCTGCATCTAAACTGCCTCACTCATAATAAATAACGGCTCCTGGACTTTTCGCACTTTTTGCACCGTACCTCCATACGGAATGCTGCAATAGCTTTTTCGTACGCAGTCATCTTTTTCTGAAGAACCTTTGTCAGAGCTTTCAAGGACAAGAGTTTTGCTTTCATTCTTCTTGTCTGCTGACACTTCAGCTTAAGCTTTTTGCGAACGATGACAAGCTTATGACGTAATGCGTTTTCTTTAATGAGTGTTATGGGAGTCTCAGACAGAAGATGAACCTGCACCGCGCTGTCTTTACGCTCAGGTGTTACGGACGGATCAGAATCGAGCTGATCCTGCTCTGTTTTCTTTCCATCTGACTGTTGAAGGAGACCCGGAAATGATGTAGCTGTGATCAGGGCGCACAGAGATCTGCTTATGTGCTTTGCCGTCTCTGGCGGGTAGTCGTGATCATGCATCACTCTTTCAGGCTCTGCGCTTATGGTGCACTCAGTTATGTCATCAGCATCATCAACATCAGTGTGGACATCCCTCATAAAAATGTCATCTTTATTATCAGTGTCTTCGTTGTCACTGTTGGTAACGGCCTTATTATCCAGCACAGAATGCAAATATGCAACAGGTCCAGGCGTCGTGTGCGGCTGAGTGACATACATGGGTGCAGAACATGAAGGGACCGGAGGGATAACCGACTTGATCCGTTTGGCCTTGGTAGCTTCTTTCTTTAACAACAAATGGTGTGGAAAGCTGAAAAATGGTTGGCACAGCATTGTCCTTCAGCCTCCTCTGGCCCTGATAGAAAATACAGAAAACATCAGACATCAACGTCAGACTGTTAAATATCACAGCACATGGAAGAGAAAGATCTGGACAGTAAATCTAAATCGAGCTCTAAATGCCGTGACACACCAAGCTGACAGTCAGGCGTCTGTCAACGTTGGGCTGTTGGTTAGTGTCTGTCGCCCTAGTCTTTGCAGTGTGTCCCGAGCCATCGACTAATCACCTTTCTGGTCGACTAACGTTTGGTCGGGGGCAGCCCTTCTGTTGGTGAATGAAATATCTCTGATTGGCAGTTCAGCTCAGCGCACGAGAAAAGAAATGGAAGTGAGGAAGGTAAACAAATAGCTAAGGTCAAGAGGGAGTGAGACCAAAACAAACTTGTAACATAAGATTAGTTTTCTTTAGCCATTGAGTGTTTTGTTGTAAATATGCTCTGTTCTTTCAACATTGGATTGTGTTGTCAATGTGCAAACTGACTAACTAGCATCACTGACAGTCCTCCAGTTTTCCTTTTCGGATGACAAACACGGACCACCGCTGTCTGCCGGTGTGAACAGATATTTCCTCTCACACAGGTGCAGAACGTTCGTGCAGATGGCAGTCAGCTGTAGTGTTTGCAGTGTGCTCATGTGCAACTTTTTGGGTGAGACACAGGCGACATGAGGTGACACGACATTTGGCTTTCGTCATTGCTAATTCTTTAATGTCAGTTTGGTGTGTCTGGGCCTTGAGGCTTGCAGTGTAAACACAGCCATAATATCATCACACTTGCATGCACACCAACTTTTGGAAGCTGTAATGAAACTGTGATGTTAAAAATGAACAGAGTGGCATCACGGTCAACATACAGGGTGACTGATGATTTAAGTGCAGCTATTCACACATTGAAAAATTCCGCCATGTCAGGTTTTGTATTTCAGCAGCCAGTATTGGTGCATTTAGAAAATTAGTGCATAAAAATGTATCTGTCTACCTTCCTGTCTATGAGGAACTCACTCTCCTCAAAGTGCGTACTGCATAGACGTGATGATTTGGATGGAGTCCAGTTCTTTCTCCTCACGTTCATCAGCCATTGCTTTAGCCTGTCACTGTTAGCTAAAGGAAATCTGTTGGGGAAACAAAACAAAATGTGTTTACTGTCGAGCATTCAGACCCTACATTCCAGTATTTGCATCTGCAGTCCTTCACAGGCTGATGTCTTCTTAAAAAAAACACTAAAAGAAAACACACAGACACACAAAAGCAAAGGCAAATTATAAAATGCTGTAAGAATTAGCAGGCAACAAGTTGGGCATCAACACTTAAGAGCACATTAAGCAGGGGTAAAGAAAAAGACCCTGGCAGACTAGATTATCCAAAATGGATGACACACATCAAGATTTATGCTGGCATCAGTGTGGCAACAGAGGTTCTTTATTCCACTTGCTCTGGGACTGTCCAGCTGTTAAAACACTCTGGTTAAAAATGATATCTCTTGTTGTCCAAATCATGCATGCTGGGCCTGAAATTGGACAGTTTACAATGGATGTATGAGACCCAATGTAGGTTACGTAAGTTACATTAGTGTCACCCGTGCAGGCCCCATCTTCTCCCTTTTTTGGATTACTGTTGGCTTTGTGCTGTTTTGTTTATTTTCTATCCTTGTGTGTTCTTTATAGATGCCTCTAAGGCTTTCAGTCACAGTAATCATGACAGATTATTCAATAAATTGCATCATAGAGGGGTCTCTAAATGGATAATTAGAATTCTTGTTCACTGGTATGCTCATCAGTCCGTGCAGGTTAGATGGAGGTGCTCTGTATCAGAATAATTTCACGTTGGTAAGGGAGCTCGACAGCGCGGCATTCTGTCTCCTTTTCTGTGCACATGTGTAATGATGACTTGTCCCAACAGTTGAATGCATGTAACACAGGGTGTGTGGTTGGCAATACTCTAATAAATCATCGTATGTATGCAGATGATTTGGTAATCTTCTGCTCATATAGTGCCGGCCTATAACAGCTGATGAAGATATGCTCAGACTATGGTGCAGACTCTGACATCAAATATAATGCCAATAAATGCAACATCATGATTGTTAGAAGTGTTAGAAGACAGAAAATTATTATTTCCTGAATTCTTTTTATCTGCTGTTGCTCTTAAAGTGTGTAATGAGGTTGTCTTGGTCATTGTATTGTCAGTGATTTATCTGATGACAAGATCCACGGAAAGTGTCGCAAATTGTGTGAGCAAGCTAATACGCTTGCTCGCAAATTTAGTTAATGTGAAGATTGCTCTTTGTAGAGCACGTTGTACCCTGCTGCATACTGCTCATTTGTGCAGCTCCTGTAGGAAGAGCAATATCCAAAGACTTAATGTGGCCTGTCAGTGTAGTTATCATCTACACCAGTGGTTCTCAACCTTTTTTCAGTGATGTTCCCCTGTGAATTATTTTTTCAGCCAAGTACCCAGTAACTGGCACAAAGCAATTCTGGCTGAAACAAAGATGTAATCCACAGCGCTGTGCCATCACTGTCACAATGATTTTGCCGGCTCTGGTTTCACCTTCTTTGGCACTTGTCCTTCCGTGTTTTCAGCATCATTGCTGCTACGCTTCAACCACGACTGGAGTCAAACCATCGTGGTATCGGGGGAGACTCTGGGTTTTTAGGATAATGAAACTGAATAGCCTACTGAATATAAAATTATGTTTATGAACATACACTTATATTTTACAGAATATTTACTCAATTTTTGAATGGATGCTAATTATAAATATATTTTTCTAAAATCTCACATAGCCCCTGGAGGGCCCTGGTGTGCTGCCAGGGGTACACGTACCCCCATTTGATACCAATGATCTAGACTGTGCCAGCTTGTTTGTGGGTGCGGTTAATGGAATTTTGTCCATTTTTATGAACTTGTATAAAGAAGTGTTGGGTAATAAGTGTCTTTTTTAATTTATCTTTTTAATATGTGTGTGTGTGTGTGTGTGTAGGCTATAGGATCTTATCTGCACTCTTCTCTTTTAAAGTTCATTTTATAATGATTATTTATGTTTTTATTTTGTATTGTGATTTTAATGCATTTTCTTGTTCTGTAAAGCATTTTGAATTACTTTGTGTACGAGTTGTGCTCTACAAATAAACTTGCCTTGCCTACAGTATTTATTATATTGTATTTTTGTACATAGATGATTGTCTGTTTTTTGTGTGGTATGCTGTGGACCTTTCTCTGTATCCCTAATAAAGTCATTATTATTATTATTATTATTATTATAATTATTACTCTATCTAGTTTTCCCTTGTTAAATGTATGTTAAATCTAAAAGACACAAACTGTTAATAACAGAGGAAGACCTGTTGGCACCTGATCAGATGTAACACTACAAATGTCACTTTAAACTCTTCGTAAAATGACAATAAAGGCTTTCTGTTCTATTCTTTTCCATCACAAAGCTACATGACAAACGGGCTGTGCAACGACACGTTAACGATTTAGTGATGCAGACTAACGTTACCTCATCTCTCGTTTTAATTAAGGTACAGAACAGGTAACGTTATTTAACACTACAGTACCTCATAACAACATGTTGGCGTTACCTGCACGATCATGGACAGTAACGTTAGCGTTACACTGAACAAACGCAGTATATTTCAACTTTGCTGCATGTGCAAGTTACACAAAACAACCATCACTAGCTTCACAGTGTCTGGCAGCAGCTTGTGGTCACGCTGTGGCCGATTAACGACCATTAACTGAGGCTCCCTGTTAGCATAGCAGCCGCTAAGCTACTAGTTAGCGCTAGCTTGGTTAGCACGTTATGCTGATGAAGAACAGCATAAACCAAATGTACATACCGGAAGAAATTAACATCCGACCCCTTAGAGGATCTTTTCGTGCAGCCGAACGCTGAACAAGACATTTTCTGACATCGAAATGTTGCTGTTAACTTTAATGGACTGAAAACACGCTGAAAGGCCAAACTTTCTTTTTCTATTTTGAGTTTTGACGGCGGCTGGCAAACCAGCTGTCAGGCGCACTGCCGCCACCTACTGGACTGGAGTGCGGCGCACTGGAGGAGGGTGTGACTGCAGAGTCAGACCTGCAGATCTGGACCCGCAGTTTTAGACCCCTTGTATTTCACGACAGCGCCCTCCGTTTCACTGGAAGTTTTTAGTTTTTTAGTTTAGTTTATTGGTTTAAATATACAGAGACAATGCACGTTAATAAACATTTCTGTAAACATGCCAGTTTAGCCAAGTTGGCTAATTTTCAACCGTAGTCTCTGGGGCAGGTGACTTGAGCACTACAATAAAAAAAAATAAAAATAAAACAGTACTATGCCGACTTATAAAATACATGGTATACAATACATTACAATACAATATATTACAGCCAACATACTATTAAAACTACTGAATATGGACCACGACGATCCGAGTGTTAGTATTTAATGTGAATCACATTATTTGTTTAATGTCATCAAAGTATTTTGTTGACTTGAATTACACAGCAAAATTGATGTTTTACTGTGATACGTTTAAAATGATATGACTGTCTTTACCACGATAATCTGAAAGGCACGTCACATGTGGGTTAAAGTAGTAGGTAATAGTTTAGCTTGTTAGCAATGAACTGTTTGACCTGCACATTTTGTTTCATGAAACCGAAGCGCGATGACGAATAATTTTAGCATATGCTTTAAATTAAACATGAATAAATAATTAAAGCAATGAAGTGGATGATATGAGAAAAACATATATAGGATTACGTTTTCATACAAGCATGAAACTGTTTGCTATTGGCAATCAGTGTACTTTATGCTAAAAGTTAATTTTGCATTCATGTGTATCATAATACACCTACACACACGTTTTTCCTTTCTTATTCATACGTTCATCACGTGTGTTTATATCACTACATTGACATTACTCTGTAGCATAATAGTTAAAGATTTTGTGGACAGAAATTAAGCTCACCCACTGCAGAAGATCAGAAATGTATTTTTGTCTATTATCAGGTTTTGACCTTGTTTATGTGTGTGAAACGGTTGAAAAATATTAACTTTGACTAATTAGGCACTATCTATTTAAGGTGCACATAACAATCCATAAAGGGGAAACCTTGCCCCAACTGGAGAAATGCACAACAAGGAAGGAAGGGGCACTATTCAAATGGTAGGTAATGTTGTTAATATGTCGATATGATAATGTATTTGCTCCAGATTCTTCAGTATTTCAGTGTAGACTGTGATCGGTATTTTTTTTAAGTGTTTCTATTTTCAATTTTGTGATATGTTTGATTTCTTCTTTTTCTCTGCAGATCTCGCTGATGTGTGATGTAACCACTGCACACAATAAAACATTTCAAACCATTGTTTCAGATTCCCACAACAAAAGTGAGGACTGGACACCCAAAACCAGACATTTCCTATTATATGTTGTAGCGGGTTTGATCAATGCAGTGCAAGTTTTTGGCGCGCCAGTCACAGCAGTCTGATGAATATTAAGAAATAAAGAACTAAAATAGTTGGATCAAACCATACAAAACAACCAGCAAACAATAATAATGCCGAACAGCAGCCAGGCATAAATCAGCAATTAAATCTTGGTATTTTTATTTGGGTGTAATAAAATTTTCAAATTGTAAATTGTAGTAAAGCATTAAAAGTGTAACTTGTTTCAAACAGTGGTGTTTGGGGACACGAAAAACAAGGGGTCTGTAACTGCGGGTCCAGAACTGCAGGTCTGAATCTGCAGTCTCCAGTTATTGGCGCACTGGCAGGCAACAAAACTAAACTAACGTTAGATAAAGAAATAAATTCTCTGTTATTCTGATAAATAATTAAATACATAATTTAATAAAATTATTATTAATAATAATAATAATAATGATGATAATGATAATAATAATAATAATAATAATAATAATAATAATAATCTCAAAAAGAGGGTTTGCCTGCGTCTCTCCGTCACTGGCTCGTGTCGCGTTTTGATGACGCCACACACGCTTGTTCCGCTCTTCCCCGCGGCAGTAAACATGGCGGCAGGCTAACGAAGTCGCTGCGTGCATACAGTCGTGAAGGCTTTGGATTTCTCTTCGGGAGCGACCACAATACGTTATACTTTAATTTAGACACGCAGAGGTGCGTGTGTGGGGCGTCACGCTCTGCGGTTTCGTTTGAATAAAAGGTAAAGTCAAGTTTTTCCTCCTTTGCAGCAGGCAATGCTAATGCGGCCGTAGCTACAAGTGCAAGCTAACGTTAGCAGCTAATTTGCCATCAAAGTTCTGCATGACCCGCAAATGTTTGGATGTCTGTCAGAGAGATTTTTACTGCCGTGATCATGTTCGCTAGCTACTCAAACAGTAGCTGCACTAGAAAGATGTTATGTAGACTCAGGTTGTGTATTCGTCATGTGTTGGCTGTCAACTTCACGTTTACTTGTTAGCTAACAGCAGCTAATGGTCATTATCAAGAGGGCGTAACTAAATGAAACGGACCATCTCTCTAAATATGCTTCAAAACGCCTGCCGGGGACATTGAATTGATTGCTAATACTGGTGAAGACACGTACAGCTTTGCAGCGGACACTGACATTTACATGTTATTTCATCTGCCATCATTGCTGCGGTTATCACTTTGCAGGGTGAAGGAGACGCACCGGCAAAATGGGGCGACGTTCAACCTCCTCCACCAAGAGTGGGAAGTTTATGAACCCCACCGACCAGGCCAGTAAGTACCGACTACAACCAGGAGCTGGTACATCTGGGACCAACCTGCTGGATGTCACCTGAATTATCAATGTGTTGTTGTCGGATGTCAGAATGATAATTAAACCTGTTCTCTGCCTCCCTCACAGGAAAGGAGGCCAGGAAAAGGGAGTTAAAAAAGGTACATGTTGTTTTCAAACATACGAATTACATTAATGCACTTGTTCATCTTAAATGCAAAAATGAAGTTATGTGTTGATAACATTGATTTGTAAATATTCCCAATAGAACAAGAAGCAGAGAATGATGGTGAGAGCGGCGGTGCTGAAGATGAAGGACCCCAGGCAGATCATCAGAGACATGGAGAAGCTGGATGAGATGGGTGAGGAGGCTGGACACGTTTCTTACAGTTGAATTGGCTTTTGTGCAGTTAAGTGGGTCTGTGGCTTTACATACTAGACATGTGCCTAAGGCTAATCTCTCTGACATATAAACGGAAGTTGAAACCAAGATTAGTCGGACAGTCTGACAGTAAGAAAACAAATCGAGCACAATTTAAGGTTAAACATTGTCTAAAACAACATTATTTATATTACGAAGGGGATCTGAAATCCTAAATCGCATTGTTCAACTATGGGATGCACCAATATGAATTTTTCTACTGATAACCAGTTATTACCTGGTTCTTGTGTCCAATAACCGATAAATTCACATTTTTGTATTTTAAAAATAAGTGTACAATCTGTAGTTTATGTACAACTCCGGGTAAGAAAGGCTGAGATGTAGTGTGAGAAAATATGGATGATTTAATATTCCATAGCTCTGACCAAACCAAATCAAACTGATATCACTATTGTTAACACATCACAAACAAAGAACAGTTCTGACTCTTCATACCTGCCAACATTAGGCTGTGAAAAAGACAAATGGCAGTCCCTTAACGCCTCTGACACCATATAACCCTACACTACAGATGAACATAATAAATACAAGGATGTGAAAGTAAAATGACTTTTAATCAGTATTAAATTTATAGTTAACAGTAAGACAGAGGGAGATGATGAAGCCCAGTATTACTGTATAACTTTCTGATGTGTCAGTAAAATGTATAAACTACACTGCAGAGTGGAGTCTTTACTAACAGAGACAAACACTGACAGCTGACTCAGATGAACATCAGCAGGTCCGCATTACATTGTGTGTGAAATGTTTATATCGTCATGCTGCATTTTTAGAAACACACCCAGGCGCCGTCTCACGTCCCACGACAGACCAGCCCACATCTACCAAGTAGAACAGCGATGTGCTATCGAGCCATCTCACACATTAACACTCAGCTCAGACTAACAAGCGTCTGACACACACAGCCAGAGAGCTAACGATACAAATAATCACTATCTGTAGCATCACAGAGCTAACAGATATTAATACGTTTAACAACAGAGTCGAGCCTCTTAAAAGCTTGGTGTTGGACGTTAACCGTTGTTGCTGATTAGCTGGTCACGAATTTCAATATTTTTCAAGGTATTGTATTAATTTAGAAATTCCAGTATTGTGACAACATTAGTTTACTTATCGTGCATCCTCAGTACAAATGTTTATGGTCCTCAGTTATCTTAATTTAAAATTAAATGATACTCTTATTTTAAAAACAGATTTGTATTCTTCATTTTCTAAGTTCATCAAATAAGTTGCTGCCTTTGCAAAAAAAATAAGCCTTTTTGTAACACCTTCAACAGAGTTCAACCCAGTGCAGCAGCCCCTGCTGAATGAGAAAGTGTTGAGGGACAAGAGGAAGAAGCTCCGCGAGACATTTGAGCGCATCGTCCGTCTGTACGAGAGAGAGAATCCCGACACCTACAAGGAGCTACGCAAACTGGAGTTGGACTACGAGACCAAACGAGGGCAGCTGGCTCTTTATTTTGACTCAGTCAAGGTGTGTTTGTTTAGTTGCATATGCCTTTTTGCATTCATTGCATGACGTGTAGGATTTCTATACATTGATGTTTGATGACAGGCTGTAGTGCACACTTTGATAAAAGCTTGTTTCCCCCCTGGTTGGACTGAGAGGCAGCAGACAAATGCACTGTTTAGGCGAGCTTAAATTTTGATCAGTCTTGATCCATCAGGTCAAACTCTGTGTATTATAACGTTTGCTTTGTCCCGTTTCCCAGAATGCAGAGTCAGTGGAGGTCGACAGTATCCCTTTACCAGATATGCCTCACGCCCCCTCCAATATCCACATCCAGGACATCCCACTACCAGGAGCTCAGCCTCCCTCCATACTGAAGAAAAGCACCTCTTTTGGGTAGGTATTAACCTGTTTACACCAGAGGTTTCTGCAGGTAAATTCAGTACAAGGTTCCTTTGCAGTGTCAAAAGTATGGATTTGGTTCTAGTAATTTCCAGGTCTAAAGAAGTATGGAAAGGAAATATGTAAAAATATTTGTTTCTGTTTTCTTGTATATTAAATTCTGAATTTCTCACAAGCAGAGTGTTTGTCATGGTGTTAGGAGCAGGCGGCCAGCGCAGCCAAATTGATCACCACTGTGTAAAGCCCTGTATACACTGTGCCATTTTGGGCTGTCCCAGACGAAAGATAATATCTTTGGTCATGGCTCTAAAATACTGGTGTTGATGTGGTCTGAAAAATCGACAGAAGTCTGGAATTTCGAGTCTTGAAAATTATGGAATTTTTGAAATGAAAAAATGTGCAGGAACCCTGTCAGTATGTGACGCTGCGGAGTGTCACTGTGACACTGAGGGAATTTTGTTTTTATGTGTGTCTTAGTAAAGGACCCCTGTCTTCATCTTCTGGACCGGTTTTGGCAACAGCACCAGGCGTGCCACGTTTACCTCCGGGGAAGAAGCCCCCCGGGCCCCCACCAGGGCCTCCACCTCCACAGGTCCTTGCACTGTACGGCATTCCTGCTCGACGAGCTTACGGCGCAGACACAGGTAACACAGGAACCGTCTCTGTAATTTCCGAATGCTACTTGTATTCCGAATGCTACTTGTACTTATTTATAATAATAGGACTTTCATAAATGAGTTGCTGCTCACATGTCTGCTGGTTGCCTTTACGCTTTCTTTTTTTATCCTGAACAGAGCCTTCCATTCCCGGTTTAGAAAAGGACGCTGCGATGGAATTAGGGAGAGATCGAGACAGCGGCAGCGATAGCGACAGAGATCGTGACGACGTGGACGACGACGAAAGCGACTCTGAGGAGGACAGCGAAGAGGAGAGAGATGAAGGGGGAGATGGCGACCAGAGAATGAGTGTGGACAGACAGGATGATGACAGGGACAGAGAGGAGGATAGAGACAGAAACGATAGACATGCTGGTGAGTCTTTCAGAAATGTTTCAGCTTAAGCTGGATTCATACTTGTGCGTCAGGGAGGTGTAGTAGGTTCTACACCGATGCACAAAAGCATTTTATGAAGAGAAAAATACAGATAAGAATTTGTTTCTACCTAAGGTCGCAGTGTACGTTTCGCTGACATGCCTCCAGAGGCACCCCGTGAAGGAAAGAGGAAAAAGAAGAGGCTGGTGAAGAAGACAAAGGCCATCACCCCTCTGCAGGCCATGATGTTGAGGATGGCAGGTACTGTAGTAGACCAGTGTCATTTCTCCAGTCGCACTAATCTGGCACCTCTTATTTCTGTTTCTGATGTCATGATATGTTTTTAATCTTCAGGTCAGTCCGTGCCTGAAGAGGAAGAAGAAGAGGTGAGGAGGAATACACAGATGAGTCAGACAGCTCCGACATCGAGGACAGGGGACCACCAGGGGAGAGTCAGCCCCACCTGATGGCTAACCAGCGTCTGCCTCCTCCTGCTGTGCCAGTGGGACAGCAAGGGCCTCCACACTTGCAGGTTCCACCAATGACTGGACCTCCGCCTCTGGGTCCACCCCCTGCTCCTCCAATGAGGCCTCCTGGTCCACCATCTGGCCCGCCTCCTGGCCCACCACCAGGTTAGTTGCAGCTTTATTAGCTGGAATGCTCGGCACCAACGTTAAACTGGATATTAGAATAAATCCCTGAAGCTGTTGTTTTGAGGATGTGCAGGTTGATGTTATCCACACGTTCACTGTTCATCACTCAGATGATACGTTCTGTTATCCTCAGGCGCTCCTCCATTCTTGAGGCCTCCTGGTATACCTGGAGGCATGAGGGGTCCAATGCCTCGTCTTTCTGCCTCCTGGACCTCCACCAGGTCGGCCCCCAGGCCCTCCACCAGGTCCCCCTCCCGGCCTCCCACCAGGCCCCCACCACGAGGACCCCCTCCCAGACTACCCCCCCGGCACCACCAGGTAGGCGTCAGGGTTGTGCCTTATCACCTGCTGCTGCATATATTCTCATGTTTGCATGCTGAGCAAACATGACAGAAATCTTTGTCAAACAGCATCGTCAGGAAATTTATATTTATTTAAATGCCAGTGCTGCTCCGCTGCAGTGAAGCTCAGACTGTAAGAATATATTCTAGACATTTAAAATGTAAGCATCCTTTATGTTTCAAATCAAAGTAGTGTCTCATACATGTCTCAGCAACATACATCTGTCTTGTGTCTTTCTACAGGTATCCCACCTCCTCCCCCAAGAGCAGGAGGACCCCCGCGTCCACTTGCCCCTCCGCTCTCCCTCTTCCCTCCACCTCTGAACTCCAACGTGCTCAGCGCTCCTCCCAGCATCGTGCAGCGACAAAAAGGCTCCGGATCCAACCAGGATGGTCCGCCGAGCAACCTGCCGCCCCCTGCTATGCCCATGCGACCGGGTGTCATGCAGATGCCTCCTCCCCCAGGAACAGCTGCCGCTTCCACGGGCCCCAACCCCGGCAGCAACCCCCCCGGCCACCACCACGCAGCCACCATCGAAAAGCGAGCCAACATCACGTCGGTGGCAGCGGCTGGAGGCAGCCTGGCAGCAGGCGCCGGCTCTGGCGGGGCCACCATCTCCGCCAAACCTCAGATTATCAATCCAAAGGCGGAGGTCACCCGCTTTGTGCCCACCGCGCTGAGGGTGCGTAGGGACAAGAGCGGAGCAATGCCCGGGGCGGCGCCTGGGCCTCTGGAGAAAGCAGGGGGTGGTGTTGGAGGACGGAGGGGAGATGAAGGCATGGGAGGGGGACAGGGGCAGAAACAGCAGGCAGCAGCTGCTCCCATGGGCCTGGTCAACCCAGCCCAGATGGGAGCTGTGTCTCAGCCCAACATGAAGACTAAGGACCAGGTGTATGAAGCCTTTATGAGAGAGATGGAAGGACTCCTCTGAGACTCAGGAGGGCAGTCGGAGCGGATGTTCAGCGGGGTGCGCTCTGAACAAAAGGAGTGTATTTGTTTTCTGTGTTTTCTGTGCAGTAATAGCCGTAGCTGTCCTCGAGGCAGTCAGCTAGATCAGTTTCTCTTTAGTAAACCAAGGAAAGGCTGCGACACTCAGCACTGGTCTCACCAGGCTCATCATCATTTCATCTGGATTATTATTTGTTTTATTGAAGAGTGGGAATTTGATGTACTCAAGAAATTGCTGTTTGAAGGCAACTCTCTAAAAGAACACTATTCTCTGCAATGAAAAAACAAATACCAGAAACTACAGAGTGCTTTTTGTCCCCCAGTATGTTTTTTTTTTTTTTTTTCCCTACAACTGCGTTTTTCCTCCAGCCAACTATTTGTGATTTGCCATGACCAGAAAAGGCATTTTGTATGATTGTTATTTTATTGGTGGTCTCCTAAACATGTTGGACATCAGAATTAAGGTGTGGAATGTTCTGACAAAGTTACACGTCTGAAACTGTTTGATCAGCAGCTAAATAAATACTTTTTACCTCATGTCTCAGTGTGGTGTGGTGGTGGTCTCCATCTGTTTTCAATAATGTACCTACCCTCTAACCAACGCACAACATTTATATGCAGATAAAAAGCCTGTAAGAAGAGGAACAACACCAGCGTCTCATTTACTAAAACAAGTAGTAAGTAAGTGAAAAACACGAATGTTTCAGCAAGACCCCGAGAAACTTGAACTCCTCACTTCAGGTAGTAACTCTCTCCCAACCCAGAGTGGTAATAATAGTAATAATAATGATAATAATAATAACTTGTATTTGTAAATTTATATATGTGCTTTTAATTATTATATTATTTTAATCACTTTTATTTCTTTATACAATGCCGTGGCTGCTTCTCATGGCTCATTAGAAAGCCAATATCAGCCGATACCGATGATGTGCCCATATTATTGTGCATCCCTGTAGATATTTCAGCTTTATTGCCCAGTTTAAAACATTGTTAGAAAAGTACTCAAATCTAATAAGGTGCATTACTTTGATTTAATAATTAAAGTAGTTCCATCATGTAACATTTGAAACAGGGTAACTAATTATCTGTAACCTATTACATTTAGAAAGTAACCTTCCCAACACCCAGTTACGTGAATGCATTTGTTGTGACGGTTAATGATTTAATTTTACAGTATATAGAAAATGTGGTTTTGGAACTTACCTTTATATTTTTTATTGATATTATAACTTAAATTTAAACTTTATTTAGGGATTATGTATGATTTTTTTTTTTTATCACATCAACATTGTAAAGAAATCTCACACAGCCCCTGCAGTACTCCTGTGGTGTGTGTGTGAACCTCTTTTGAGAATCACTGGTGTAGTATTGGAGACAACACAACAAACATGAACAAATTAATTATATCTATATTAAAACAATGTGTCAGGATGTTTTGTGTAGTCCGCCAGTCAGCTGTTTAAATTTCCTGATGTATGTTTTTCTTTTTCTAGAATATATGCAGGCTATAATATATATCTTAGTGGTTTTAATATTTTAGTATTGTACAATATTTTTATGTAAATAATTGTTCTTACTGTATAATTTTTGTGCCTGTTTCAATTTTATATATTCCAGTATTTTTTATTTTATTTTTTAGTAAATGTATGTGTCATTTTTTATTTGTACAACACTGTGTTTTGTTAATGTGCTTGTAAATAAACTTGATTTGATTTAATCTATTTCTTTATTATTTAATTTTAAATGTTAATATCACATTTTTGCGACATTAGTGACTGAACATCTTTTTGTTGTTACTGTTTTCTCAGCACGTGCCAACAAACAAGGACTACAATTCCCAAGCTTTCGTCGCTGACGCTCGGACTCGTTTCCGCATCTGCGCAGTCCGGAGCTGACGACACGTTGGGGGAGAGAAACATGGCGGACAGCAGCGAGGAAAACGTGAAGCCAAACACAGATGAACCAGTCGAGGATTCGGACAGTGGAGATGATAACAGTCAGTGTGACAGCGGCGGAAACGACGAGGCAGCGAAGAGCTTCAAAGATCTGGTAGGTTTATCTCACAGCGGAGAAGAGACGCCATGTTAGCGACATAAACAAGCTGCTATTAGCAGGTTAAGCTAGCTAAACTAAGCTAGCTCCATCTGTGCTTCTCAAATCTGCCCGGTGTCTGACAGCGTGTAAAGAGCGGGTTTAATTTGGCAGGAAGACACAACCAGCAGCTGTTAAAGATCTACTCTCGGTGCTTCTCTTCCTCGCAGGGTGTCACTGAGGTCCTGTGCGAGGCTTGTGATCAGCTGGGATGGAAGAGTCCAACAAAAGATCCAGATAGAAGCCATTCCTGTGGCCCTGCAGGGTGAGTGATCATCAGTCAAACTGCCTCACAGAGCAAAATATACACTCACCGGCCACTTTATTAGGGACACCTTGCTAGTTCCAGGTTGGACCCACAGATTCAACAAGGAGCTGGAAACATTACTCAGAGATTTTGGTCCATATTGACATGATGACATCACACAGTTGCTGCAGATTTGTCGGCTGCACATCCATGATGAGAATCTCCCGTTCCAGCACATCCCAAAGCTGCTCTATTGGACTGAGATCTGGTGACTGTGGCGGCCATTGGAGTAAGGTGCCCAAAGTGTGCCAAGAAAATCTCCCCCGCACCTTTACACCACCGCCATCCATGCGTCCATGTTGTTTACGCCACATTCTGACCCTACCATCTGAATGTGGCAGCAGAAATCCAGACTCATCAGACTAGGGAACGTTTTTCCAATCTTCTTTCGTCCAGTTTTGGTGAGCCTGTGTGACGATTGCTTAAAAATCTTTTAAAATGGAGTGTGCAGTCATCACAGGGTGGAGTAGGCAAAAAAGGAATGTTTAGCTTTTACCCACAATCCTCTGTGCAGCGGACAGTACGTCACATCGACTGGGCCGCAAACGGATGTCAACTTGACAGCTGTCAGAAGTGGCGATGACACATGACAGCACATGCAACTAACTGATGACCAGTCGAATCATAATAATAAGGATATTAATTGATGAAGTGAACAAAATAATCACAAATATTACAAACAACAAAAGGGCGTAACTATAAAAATATCAATGACAGAGAACTGCAGATGTAATTTCATTATCGCTAATATAATATGTCCGAATCCACAATCAGTGCAGTTATAACTTTATATTTAAACAGCAAAGTAACAACAGCAGAGCTCTCGGGGTTGATCTCCGTCTCTCTCGCGTCACTGGATCATGTCTGGTAGTTCGTTTACATGTCTTGACCTCATCAAGATGGCTGCAAGCATGTTACTCCTGAACACAAGCAGTGACTCTGCTCTGCAGCTTTGAACAGTGTATAGCAGTGATCCACAGCAGGAACAGGACAGCATCTCACGTTCCTACCGACACACCACGTCTTGTCCAGCGTAAAGCGTAAAGCACATGCCTCCTTCTCTCCCAGAGTCCTCTGCTCTGTCAGCTCACTGGTTGAATGGTGCCGTCCAGGAGTTTCAGTGAATCAAAGCATATTACAGTCCTTGATATTTTCACCACCAACTTCAAAATGCAACACCATCACTTGCAAAATAGACGCAAGAGCATAATATTAGCACAGATTTAGCAGAGCTGACAGAGAGGCAGCTGGAAATGTTTTGCACAAGAACATTGCAGTGATTATTATTATTATTTGTATAGATTTTTAAAATCTAAATCAGGCATAAATATATATAATATAAAATGTACATAGTGACTTTCCTCCACTGCTCACGTAACTTCAGTGACGTCCGTCTTCTTCCTGAACTGCAGGGAAGGATGTCATTGGCCTGGCAGAGACTGGCTCAGGAAAGACGGGCGCCTTCGCTCTGCCCATCCTGCAGTCCCTGCTGGCCTCGCCTCAGAGGCTCCACACGCTCGTCCTCACCCCCACCAGGGAGCTGGCGTTTCAGATCTCTGAGCAGTTCGAGGCCCTGGGCTCCAGCATCGGTGTCAAGTGTGGTGAGTGTTGATTAGAGGTTAACTGGTTTTGGAGTGATGCGGATGAGTTTTTGTGGTTCTGGACCAATTTTTTTTCTCTGTTGCAGCTGTGGTAGTCGGAGGGATCGATATGATGTCCCAGTCCTTGGTGTTGGCTAAAAAACCTCATATTGTTATTGGTAAGACCACAAGTTAAACACATGCCATGAACTGCAGCACATCATCAGTCAGTTCTTCTCTGTGTGAGTTTTTGTGCTGAGCAGATGTGATGGTGTCTTCTGTATATGTCTGTAATACAGCAGTTTAAGCAGCCTTTGATTTTATTATTGATGTGATGAAGTGAATGAAATGTGTTTACAGCCACACCCGGTCGGTTGATAGACCACATGGAGAACACAAAGGGCTTCTCACTACGAGCGCTGAAGTACCTGGTCATGGACGAAGCAGACAGAATCCTCAACATGGACTTTGAGACTGAGGTTGGTACAACGAAACTCTGACTTAATCATTCCAGTGCAAAAGTCAGTCACAATTCAGTGTGCGGCACTATAAGGAACATTTTCTCTCCTTTGCCAGGTGGATAAAATCTTGAAGGTGATTCCAAGAGAAAGACGCACCTTCTTGTTCTCTGCCCATGACCAAAAAGGTAGGTCGACATTTATCAACACTGAGAGGTCTTTTAATCAGGCCTCACCGATGCAGCATGTGACATGTCGTGTTTCTGCTCCTGCTTTGTTCTGTGTTACTGGTTGCCTGTGCTGCAGGTTTACCAGCAAAACTAACAAGCATTCCACCACCTGCAGAGCTGCACATTTTCCTCCTGCGCTGATATGCTTTGGTTTGGTTCCAGGTCCAGAAACTACAGAGAGCAGCTCTGAAAGATCCTGTGAAGTGTGCCGTCTCCACGAAATACTCTACAGTAGACAAACTGCAGCAATATTACATCTTCATACCATCGAAGTACAAGGTACAGCACATTCTCCGTCTACGTTTTAATGTCTGAAACTCTCTCAGTACCACCGTCACTTTAAAATGGTATTCATATGTAATATACTGGGGTTTCTAACACTGCTTTGGGCTTGTGTATCTCGGCAGGACTGTTACCTGGTGTCCATCCTGAATGAACTGGCCGGCAACTCTTTTATGATTTTCTGCAGCACATGTAATAATGCCCAGCGGGTGGCGCTGTTGTTAAGGAACCTTGGCATCACGGCTATCCCTCTTCATGGCCAGATGAGTCAGGTTGAGCTACAGACGAACACACACACAGCTTTTTCTCACACTCACATGAATCCAGTTTGTGTTAAAGGTGCAAACACTCCTCCCTGTCCATGAGCATTTATGATCATGCTATACTCTGACCTGTCAGGCTTTGACAACAGAGGGACAGTGTTGCTCTGCTTCTCTGTATTTGATAAAACATAAAATGTTGCTGATGCTGAGTCTTCGTCTCTTCTGCCAAACACAATCATTCATAAGGCCTGTCATTATAGTGCAGTAACCAGCACTGGTGCAGAGTTCACTGCACTGCCTGCAGCATACAGTAAAAACATTTAAAAAGTGTTCCCTCTTGTTTAGAGCTGAGACGACAAGTTGTTGAATTAATCAGCCAGCTGACAGAAAGAAAACAAGTTTGATTGCTGATAAATCCTGTCAGACATTTTTAAATCAAACTGATGAAATTCTTATAATAGGATTTTGCTGACATTCTGTAGAGCAGTGGCTCTCAACCTTTGTCATGTCAAAGACCTAAATTGATACACATTAGCTCACGAATCCCGTCTGATTGGATTTCCCTTCACAGACCTCCATCTGAAAAGATTTTGGTTGTTTGATATGATTTCGACGAGAGCTCTGATCCAAACAATCAGGCCTGACCCGACATGAACCAGCTCGATTAAAAACCTCAATTTCTACTGCAGTAAAAAAAAGTATATATTATTTTTAGGGCTGTCAAGCAATTACAAAAATTAATCTAATTCTTTACATGCTAAATGCAAAATAAATGTCAATGCAAATGATTCAGCTGCTGGATTCTGGACACCACTGTCCCCCCCTACCGAAACTGGTCTGCAGCCCATCACAAAACATCTAGCAAGGGAGTTAGTTGGTCACAGGTAGACTGACTCAGTTTGAACACCTTGTTGAGTGTGGCTTGACAAAGCTGGCTGCTAACGCTGGCGTCAGAGGTTGTGCCAGCTCGGACCTGCAGGTTCACTGCTCAATGTTTTGTGGTGAGGTGATATTTCAGGCTTGAAGTACTCAGATGGTATGAAAATGCAGCCTCACGTTAAAAGGCCAGTGTGTAATATTTGGTATGGTTTGTCAAATCTGAATCTGAATCTGAATATTCTAATCCAGCCAGAGAACGTGTTTTGCGTGTATAAATAAACCAATGAAGAAGACAGTGGAAGGAAGGAAGGAAGGAAGAAGGAGGAAACAGCAGAGTGTTAGTAGTTCGTCGATAGAGAGCAGTGAAAAATTTTGTTAGTTATAAAGTTTGCGAATGGACCACATTTTTACCACGCAACAGGAGAGAATGAACCCGAACCGTCATCTGCGAGGAAATGAAGAGGGGCAAAGAAAACGGGACAAGCAGCGGCAAAGAATAAACATCGGTGGTGTTTTTCAGCGATGGAGGGGGTTCATGAAGGACAAAGGGCTTCAATCCGACGCTGAAGTGGCATGTTTTCTGCTGGAAAGGCAAACTACTAAAATAAATGCTACTACTTGTCAGCACGTAGTATGATAGCGTTACGTGTCGGACTCGACAAGTAGGGAGTGAGGAGGAGAGTTCGTAAAGTTACATCGTCTCCAGGTAGAGCAATTATTGTAAAACACTTCAGTCTTATGTAAAAGGCATAACAGGCATAACATCCTCCCTCCTCCTCTTCGCTCTCTGTGGCTGAGACATGTCACCTGGCCCTTCCTACACCTCTTCCTCTCCTTCATCTTCCTCTCCCTCCTCTCCCTGTCTCCTGTGGAAAATCACTCTGCAAACACATACAATATGTAACGTTAACGGTTATCCGGCCAGCCTAACAATTATTTGCTGCACTGTGCCATGACTTTATTTAGCATTACTGTGCTAATGTTTGCTCGTGTCACCAAAACAATTAGGAATAAAACATTCCTAACCTCTCACTGATAACCACTAACATATCGTAGTATGGTTTAGATCTTCACCTCATAACTCGTTGCTTCGGATATGTTACCGGCAGAGACGCTGCTCTCTGTCGCAGTAGGACCCCATTTTCCAACTTGTTTTGGTCCTCGAGGCCACCGTAACTTTGCCGATGGGAGGCGTGAGCGCAGGCGAGCGAGTGAGCGCTGCAATCTAGAATCTAAACGCTACATGTCACTGTTTTCGACCCATTTTACACACTGGCCCTTTAATGCACTGTGAGGAAAAGATATTTTGTAAGACATGATGAAGTGAATTCAAGGTGCCAAAAGGCAGCGTGTAATTCTTTTTCTTTTTTATGCAATGAAAAGTTTGTGTTTAACATTTATAAACATCTACAGATCATGGTCACTGTCACATCAGTGTCAGCTTGATACCATAAGCAGATAAGCCATGTTCAGGGCAGTTATTTGCTCTGACTGGTCTCCAAAAACACGCACAAAAAGTGACACTGGACATGTCATAGTAACATGCGTGAGACAGGAGTTTTTGTTGTAGTTGGCCTGCTAGAGCCTGTTGCCTCTAGATGCAACAATAACTGTGGTTTGTGTTGCAAATGCAACAAATAGAGTAAAGGTCCTGTTGAAGGCCGCTTCTCCGCCAGGTTTCCTCTCAGCCTCTATCTTGCGCTCTCATTGGCTATAGCTTGCTGACAGGTCCTGAAGTAAGCTTGTGAGATAGCAGGGGAGTGTCTACAATGCATCAGTGAGCCGTGCATCTTTGAACAGCTCACACGTAGCGCTAGGGCAACAAACTGCTGATACGGGGCAGTTATAGTGTCAGTAGTGTGAGTTAGGCGTTATGCATCCTTTTTCAGCCTGTGTGTCGAATAATTTTAGGTGTGAAATGAACACAGCAATACACGAAAGCTAAAAACAAATTGCAATGAAACATGAACAAAAAAGTGAAAGTAAATAATTATAATTTCAATACATAAATGTTTGAATTCTTGTTTGATAAAGTAAGAATGGAGATTAGAAACAAAAAACATGTCTTTTCACATCAGGGGTTTCATCCAGTATTTAATTTGGTAATATTCTTACTTTTTGTTGTTGTTCATTAGAGCAAAACACTTCAACACTGAGTTAAATTCAACCAAAAAAACAGATGGAAAGAGGGTTGTGAATTTAAAATCTTCTGTTTATGAATAAAGAATTTCTCTGATAAAATAGAAGTTAACAACAGAAACATGTTGCTCATGTGAGCTGGGACAAGAGCACCCTCTTCTGGTTTTGTGCTGTACAGCAATTAAAAAAAAATCCACCAAATCTGACAGATTAAACACACAGTCTCTGCAGTGTCTCTTTTGCCGTCTGTTTCATGCCTCACTCACTCTCTGGGTCTTCCTCCCTCTGTTGGTCAGAACAAACGTCTCGGAGCGCTCAACAAGTTTAAGTCAAAGTCTCGCTCGGTGCTGCTGGCGACCGACGTGGCGTCCAGAGGACTGGACATTCCTCATGTCGACTGCGTCATCAACTACGACATCCCCACTCACTCCAAGGTACCTTGGCGCTGACGTTCAACACTGCTGATTTCATTAGTTTGATTTGATTTGAATGGATCTTTGGATCTGTCTGTCCTCACAGGACTACATCCACAGAGTGGGACGAACAGCCAGAGCAGGACGATCCGGGAAGTCCATCACTTTTGTCACTCAGTAAGAGCTGCCTGTTTCTCACCAGTGGCCACACTTCATTTTTAACGTCTTTGTAACGTCTGTGTGCTGTCTGTCATGTCTCTCAGCACCTTTCTAATGATTTGCCGTTGATACTTTTAAAAATAAAAAGTAAATGACTGCAGTAAACTGACATATTCTCTTATCTCAGATATGACGTGGAGCTTTTCCAGCGAATCGAAAGCCTGATTGGGAAGAAACTTCCGGCCTTCCCCACCCAGGAAGATGAGGTGATGATGTTGGTGGAGAGGGTGAGCGAGGCCCAGAGATTTGCCCGACTGGTGAGTCCAAACGCTTTATTTTATTACCTCACACACATAAAATGTAAATACAAAAACATAGTGTATGAAGCAGCCTGTGGAGAAAAGGTGTTCTTTTCTGTCTAAATAACTTGAATGTCCTTTCATGTTGTGACACGTAAAGCCAAAAGACTCACTCGCGAAGTGAACATGGTTGTCTGCCTCCTTGTTTTCAAGTCTTCAAGTTCCTGAGCTTCCAGACTAAAATACGACCCCGGAGTTTTCAAACTAAAATGGGATGAGCAGTGTTTTCAAGGGTCTCCATTTTAGGGGTTCCAAAACTCCAGGCGTGAACGTAGTAATAGTTATACATTTAAAACTAAAATATTTTGGTGTGGATTTTTGTTTTAGGAAAAAAGCGCCGGGACGCACTGGTTTGAAGAAATATGAATTGAAGTTGAGAAAACAAAACTGTCTTATCTTCCTCAGGAAATGAAAGAGCAAGGTGAGAAAAGGAAAAGGCCCAAAGGAGGAGACGGAGACGAGGATGACACAGAACAAGCAAGCGGAGTGAGGAAGAAAGTTAAAGGAGGAGGAGGAGGAGGAGGAGGAGGTAAAGGAGGGATGAAGAAGAGGGGTGGAGGAGCCTGGAGGGGAGGACGCTGAATCCTCCTCCACTTACAGACTGTACATAACCACAACACACAATGCCTTTCTTGTATTTGATGTAAAACTGGGCAGCATTTTTTCCAGCCTTTCGTATGGAAGCTATTTAATGACAGAAGAAAACACGTGCTTCTTTCCTGCCTCCATATGACGTCTTTCCATTTGTAATAAAATGCCACTGTAAACCCAAAGCTGTGTCTGTGGTAGGCTGATGTTTGATTGCGGGAGTTTTGAGCATAAAATGCTGCTGTTGTGGCTTCCAGACACCAGAGGGGGGTGTTCCAGGTTACTGCAGGAGGGAGGAATGCTGGCGTGTTAAAGGGAGAGTTCAGATTTTTTGAAGTGCAGGTGTATGTGGTACCTAAAAAAGACAGTATATTACATACAGTAAATGATAATCAGCATGCCCCCAGTTTGGAGAGGCAGGCTGGCGTCCAACATGGAAGCTAAACAATGTGCTGCTGTGGAGGGGTCTGCAACACTACATATTTTAACCACCTAAAAAAGCCAAATTGCTGCTTTTGTCAGTGGAGTGTGGCGGCTTTGACAAGAGCATAGATTGGGAACTTAAGTCAAAATGGTTTCCCTGGTGCAACAGGCTGTATTAGGCTGATGCTGAAATTTTTTTAAGTGGCTAAAATACGTTTGGGTGCTGACCCTCCTCTACAGCTGTACGTCGTGAAGCTTCCATGTCATACTCCTGTCTGCTTCTCCAAACTGTGGGCGTGCTGACGTACATTTACTGCATGGAAGACTCTTGACTATGGATAAGTACCTCATACAACCCCTCTTCAAAAAATTTGAAACTATCCTTTTAATACAGTATATGCCCTTTGAAAGTGACGAAGCTTAACAGCTCCATTTCCCCATCTGCTCTGTCATCAAAGCCAGTAAACTCCACTGACAAAATTAGTAATTTAGCTTAATGAAACCGGGAGCTGTTGGTCGATCAGTTAGTTAGTGTTATTGTGTGACTTTGGTGCCTCTGACTTAACTCTTTTAAACCCCAAAAGTCACACAGTAAACAAACACAACTGTTTGAGGCAGCTGTAGACCAGCACCTCTTGTGTTCCATGATTTTAATCACTGTTTTTATTAGTGGAGTCTGGCATAGAAGAGCGTGATATAGCAGCTTCAGTTCCCCCTTGAAAATTACTGTAAGACATCAAGATAAAGCAGTGAAAGTTTTCAAAATATAGTGTACACGTAAATTAATATATTTTTTATACTATAGGGTGACTATATTTTGATTTCCAAAAAAGAGGACACTCTGCCCGGCCATGAGATAGCCTACTTAAATGATACTCGCAGTTTACTCAAAGATGGCTTATAATTTCAATATATTTAAAGTTTATATGTATGGATAGAAAATTCAGTTATATTACAAAATAATATCTCTCAAAGACAGAAATTCAGATAGGCTCCTATAGTCGGGCTGGGTTCAGTCAAAAATGTATAAATTATACTCGGGCTTGGGTCAGATTCGGTCAGCTTTCAGTGAAAATGTAGTGTAAAAATAATAAAATAAACCCCTATTGTCTGTCCTGTTTATTGCCTGGGCACCTGAACACAACACACACACACACACACACACATTGGCAGTTTGTTTCTCCCTCTCCCCTCGCTGGAAGCCTCGGACCTCCCGCCGCCCGCTCCCGTCTCAAACGCGGAGGTCTCCCTAACAACTATGCGACACAAACTCAGTGCTTTAGTAATAAAATAATGTCGGGCTCGGTTCGGTTTCAGACATAACAACACACACACACACAAGGAAAACCGGACATTATCATCAATTTATAAACTCCCCCTGGACGCCCTGGACAGGACGTGAAAAGTGGACATGTCCGGGAAAAAGAGGACGTTTGGTCAGCCTGGGTGGGGATTTTTTTAAGTGGCTAAAATAATATTTTGTACTGGCCCCCATCCACAGCAGTACATTGCTAAGCTTCCATGTCATACTCCTGTCTGCTTCTCCAAACTGTGGGCGTGCTGACGTACATTTACTGCATGTAATACTCCTGACTGTGGATAAGCACCTCATACAACCCCACTTCAAAAAAATCTGAACTGTCCCTTTAATACAGTAAATGCCAGTGTATCAAACCACACACTATTTTCATTTTCCTAATTTGTCACTGAGGCATCAGAAGGTGCTAGAATGTTGATAAGGCAACTTATTTTGGAAGTCACTTGGCAACGCAGGCAAGCAACAGTTGCAATATCGATCATTCCCTGCACGCATGTCATTGGTTTGCAAATTGGAGGGTTGGTTTCTGGCAGCCAATGACGGGGAGCGCGAGGGAATGACCGCAAAGTGAAAGCCCAATTGTCTATAGGCTGCATCCAGTGGGTGTGTGCGATGCATAGATATTTGTGGGATAGATTTGACAAAGCATTTAGCGCATGATGTCCTGATCAAAGCCCTGACAGTGTGGTTATTTCGGGGGGTTGAGGGAGCTCGTGCCACGCGTCAGCTGTCACATTTCAGCTCAGGTGCGTCACCGCGGGCTGTGTCATGGTGTGAAGTATTGATCTGCGCGGTCACTCTCTATGTGTGCACAGTCCATCGTAGGCGGGAGCAGCAGCAGCGGTCAAATGTGCTGTGGTTAGGAGGGGCCCCAGTGTAGAGGCAGCAGCAGCAGCAGCAGCAGCACTGTGGCTGTGGCGCAGACCGGAGCCCCGATACATGCCTGCATCTCATCCAGTCGTGTGGAGCCGCTAGTTGCGCACAGGGACGCGTCAGGGGGACACATCGGACCGCAGCTCGGCGAACAGGATCTAACTGCTGCTTCGCGGACGAACACCAGGTACAAGGCTCAAGTTGTTATGACTGAGCGCGGGGACAGAGACAGGGAGCGCGTGGTGAATATCACACCGTCGGTGCAGCCTCCGGTGCACAGGATGGATCTGGAAACTTAGTTTGACTTGTCATTAATTAACTAGTGTAACATCATTTTTTTTAAAAATACACGACACCCTGCTGACGCTTATTTCACCCATTTAATGTTAATAACAAACTGAATAAATAACGGAATATTTAGCGGTGTTGCGCCTGCTGTGACGTTAGTGAGCGCCCTGTTTTCCTCTCTGGTGTTTATTGTTTGTGTTTATCCTAACTGCCCAATAATAACTCGACTTGTACCCACAGTTATGGCTCATTCCGGTGCTGCCTCCAGTAGTTGGCTGCGCACATATAAGCGTAATATTTGTAAACAGCACCACAAGTTTCCCCTCCTTCATCCTGCTGTGTGGGGACGCGCCAGTGCACAGTCATCTTCTGTTGTATAAGCTCCGTCTGTGCACCAGTGCAGGTTGTAGATGTTGTCTGGATGCGTGTAGCACTGGATTGTTTCCTGCACCGTTAGATTAGCAGATGAAGACTGGAGGGACTGGTGATGGTGATGATGATGATGATGATGATGATGTGCTGTGAGAGCGGTGAAGCCTACGCAGTATGCGCATTGCTATTGTGCAGAGCCATTCAGTGAGAAGCAGGGGCGGCCCCAGATATTTTCATCAGGGGGGCCAGATGGGGCCACTGGAGATCTTGGGGTGCTCAAAATTTAAGACAATCGCACTCTACTGGTCATTGTCATTTCATCTTCCCTGTATTTATATCCCAATTTTTAAGTTCATAGATTAGCTTGAAAATGACTGAATACCGCCATCTACAGGCGTTTTGCGACATTTAGCCTTCGAGAGCAATGGCGACGTTACAGAGTCAAAGTTGAGACAGTAAATTAAGTACGTGCCAGGCTGAATAACTTCCGGGGCACAGAATGAGAGAGATTAATATCAAAACAAAAAAAGGGAATGTTCAATTTTTGACCTGTGCACTAAATGAAATATTTGACAAAGAAGTCGAACTCTGTTTTTTGTTGGACATTGAAAAACAAATAATGAAATAACGTTTTTCCATTTATTGTTTTTTCGTTCTTAATTGAAATTCAAGTGAACGAATGGTACACAGATCAAAACCAAAGCAGTGGTGCGCCATATCATCTCGGTCACGGTAATGCTGGTATATTTTTAATACCTTATGAAAAATACATATCGTGATAGTTGCAATGTTTCAGCTTGTTGACATGTTGATGTCACAGTTACCCACGGCAACAACAAGCATGGCTTACAGCGAAATTATTCCCGACTCCTTGGTGGTTCCAAAAAGAGGAGAAGCTTCAGTAGTGTAGAATAAAGTTTTACTTCTCTTAGCGCTCAGAGGGAATAACCTGAATTATTGTGACAGTATTTTAGGGCAATATCATGAATTTTATCATGGTGTTAAAGGCGAGTTGAAAACCATGTCAGCATAAAGGTTAAGGGATTGCATGCAGGTTATCTGGTGACTCTAAATTGTCTCCTTACAATTTGATATTTGACAACATCAACATTTATATTACCCAGCATTCATCGTTACATATCTGTATATGACATAAACTACAAAAGAAAATAGGAAATTATTCGTGTAACTAAGTAGTTTTTCCTAGCTTATGTAGAATGATTAATTTTTTTGTCATAGATTGATGGAGATGAGTTTGTTTTTGTCACATCTTGTGTGCTAACAAAACTCAAATTCAAACATGGGCATATTTTCCGGGCCCCTCCACCCCACGGGCCCCAGTGCAACCTGAGTCTGTGCTGAAACATAGAGGGTTATTAGAGAGTTTTAAAGGTGATTCTGTGTCTGATATTTCATATCCTACATGTAACGTCTAAGCTTCCACCCCCTGCTCCTCTGTCTGTCCTAGGTGGCCACGTTGCTCTGGTAAACCTCAGATAAGATGTCTCATCGGAGTGGTCAAGAGGACCCAGAGCGGTACCTGTTTGTGGACCGGGCTGTGGTGTACAACCCCGCCACACAGGCTGACTGGACAGCCAAGAAGCTGGTGTGGATACCCTCAGAGCGCCATGGTTTTGAGGCGGCCAGCATCCGTGAGGAGCGAGGCGAGGAGGTGCTGGTGGAGCTGGCCGAGAACGGGAAGAAGATGGTGATCAACAAGGATGACATCCAGAAGATGAACCCACCCAAGTTTAGCAAGGTGGAGGACATGGCCGAGCTCACCTGCCTGAATGAGGCGTCTGTGCTGCACAACCTGAAGGACCGCTACTATTCAGGACTCATATATGTGAGTGACGCATTTCTGGATCCGTCCAGTATTGTCTGTGTGTTTGTAACAGTTTATACTTTCCACACGGGGGAATGATTAACCTTAACGCTCACAGATCATCTGGTTCTCGCAGCTGTAGATTGAATTTCACCCCTCGCTGATATAATTTAGAAATGATGGGCAGCATTTATGCTCTCAACTTTTAGCCGTCTGTCTTTTTCGCTCTTGTGTGAAAGTGAGCTCTGATATTTATCAGTCTTTGTTTGGGGACAGAGAGGGCATTGAGCTTTCTGCTGCTCTGTTTATGAATCCTGACCGCACACACACGCACACACAGTATGACTGACGGATCTCGCCAGTCTTTTAACCATTGCCAGACTTTCACCTCCGCTGGGTCTTCTCTCCTTAGTGCCTCTGGGTTACAGATTGTTGCCTCCCCCCATGGCTTCGCTCTCACCTCAGCCAAAGGCAGGCCTCTTCCATAAACACTACTGGTCTCAGTTTGTTTGTCCTGCTCTGCGCTCCCACTGGTGGGCCTTGTTTGATCACAGAGATGGCTCGACCTCTTTCTCTTTTCTGTGGCAGCCCCGCTGTGTCAAAGTAAACACATTTGGCCCAAAACGAAGGGTAACAGAGTTATTGTTCCATGTTATCTTTGAGTTGTGAAATCTTGGGCCACAAACTCAGATCAATTTGAAAATCTGTCTTTTATAAAACTAAACATAAATAATGCTATAAAGCATTTTGGGGAGTTAAAGTGTACATATAAGCGCCATGAAATATATGTCAGGAGAGACTTGATGGGAAAAAGAACAGAATAGCAGTCAGTGAAGTTTCCTTAATAAACTTCTTTACGTTATCCACAACATCAGGAGGTGTACAAAACATATTTCACCCACTTTGCCCAGAATTTAATGAACACATTTTCCTGCAGATGAAGAGACAAAGTAATCTTTTCCATCTATCAGGAACCCAAAAAAAATCCTCTCTATTATTTAGTGGGCTTTGTTATGTAGTTATGTCATCATGGCCTTATGTCTTATTTAAAAAAGTCACAGTAGTTTTTAGTAAAAGATAAACATTTTGATTTTTTGTCTTCCCCCATTGGTGGCGCCCCCTATGGATGACGGCGCCCTTAGCATTTGCCTATACTGCCTGTGCCAGCAGCAGCTTAAGAAGCATGAAACCCACAAATGTTTCGATTTCTTGCTTTAAAAAATGACTAAAACCGATTATTTGATCATCAAAATAGTTAATAATTAATCTTCTGATGATTTACTTATCGATTAATCGACTAATTGTTGCAGCTCTAATCCAAGACAAATACACGTTTGCATTTACTCGTGGCATTACGGACAATTAAGCGTCTCATCTCTCAGTTGTTCGCTTGTGCTTTAATCACAGCCAGCGTCTGTAGTGGTCTGCATTAGTGCACTTCCACTGTCCCCATAATCCAATTGCACTACAGACTGAGCTGCTCTGTGATGTTCTAGTTGTGATCTTGACCCATTTAGTGACATGTTTTCCAGGAATAGAATATGGGTTGGCTATCACCTGAGACCCTCTGGTTCAGGGACTGCAGGGGGAAGAGTTGAAAGCACTCATAGTGAGGGATGCACTGATTTATTGGCCGAACATCAGTATCAGCTTATATTTGCCTTGTTGACTGCCATCGACTCATCAGCAATAAGATGACACTGACTGATGGCAGTGGCTGACACCTTCTTTCCACTTCGGTATGTGACTGGTGTCTGTAGAGCCGTAAACTTACGGATGATGCCTCTAGTGTCCAACGCAAGGTAGTGCATTTCTTTACGGCTTGTCAGAAACTATTTGCAGCCATGGGGGAGAGCTTGGGACATTAACAGGACCAGCATTGCATGGTAACAGATAGATTACGATGTTGACCTGCCAGGTATGCAGCATGATTCGTGAAATACATAATTAAAAACACGTATGAACGGCTGAACGAGTCATAATGACAATCTGACTGTATATAATGTATAACCATATTTTTACAAAATAACATTATTCAGATTCACAATGAGTTAAAACTAGATAAACAGGTTCTTTTTAATTATACAAACTCTTTCGACAATCAACAGGCAACTGAAATGAGGGAAACAGCCTGCTAGCCGGTTAGCAGCCTGTTAGCTAAGCCAGCACACTGTCTCTCCGAAATCCACCACGAAAGTTCAATATTTTTAATGTGCTTGAGGCAAATTCTGGAACGAAATATTACGGAGGGGAGGAGTTTTGCAAGCACATCGGTTATCACAGAGATTCCCATTGGAATCAATGGACTTTTAGATGCCTCGTCTCCGTACGCATATGTAAGTGGAATCAAGGCGAAATATTTATTTGTTTTGACGTATCAATCTCATGCAGGCTAAATGTACCTCCTTTCATGACAACATGACGACGGTTATCCTCAAACAGGTGTTTGTTCGGCCGTTTCTGTCTCTCTGAAGCATCCTCATCTTGTCACGCTGTGAAAACTTTTTTTAAGAATTAACAGTGTACGAAATGTAACACGAAAGAAAAGAAAAACAAAATGGCGGTCAGCATGAACATGAGCAACAAAGTGAATTAAAATACCACGACGGCTGCTTGTCATGAAAGGTTTTTCAAATCCTTCGACCGTCTTTCTGACTGTCTTTCTGACCATCCACCTCGGCCTCAGACATTAACAAAACAAAAAGTTGAGCCTAGCAAAACATTATCAACGCTGCATTGTACACGGTTATACAGGTAAGTAAACAATGAACTAATGCCTTAGTATCTTCAGCCTTTGCAATAATGTACATTTTACCCTTTATACATCAACGTAATCACAGGAGATTTACATTTTAACCTTAATGAATTAAATTATTTATCCATGTATATATTAAGTTATAAACTTGGTTATGCATCGTGCACATTTTTAAACTAAACGTTTTTTAAACAGCACTTAACTGAATGCTGTGCTGGTTATTTGCAGTCAGATAAAAAGTAGTTAGCATAGCGTACCTGGAGAAGAAGTTACTGTCTTGACCCGACTCAGGCGGGACCGAGGAGGGAAATGAGTGCCGTGTGCACATGTGGTAAGAGCTAAGAGCTATAATGTTACAAAGAACCACAGAGTGCTGTCAATGTCAAACCAAATTGGGTCCTACACAGAAGATGTAAAAGCAGTTTTTAAAGAAATAATAATAATCTTTTCCATGTGAAAGATGATTTTATTAAAGGTTGTTTGTATGATTGAATTTGTGGTCATTCAAAAATAGCACAATTACAATGAAGATCTCTTTGTTTCCCTGGCACAAAACGGGAAATAAATAACACCAAAACATCAACTATCAGCCACACTGTTACCTTAAATATCGATTATCTGTATGGCCTCAGAATTTCATCGGTGCTTCCCTTCATGTAAAGAATCCTCCGCTCAAGATGTGATCAAACATCATCACTGACTCCCAGATGGAGTCTGTCCTGTTTGTCTGTTCATGCATCACAAGTTTGTGCTTTACATTTGAAGTTAAGCCAAAAGGTGGAGTGTGTCAGTTTGGTCATACAGCAGAGGAAGAGCTGAACGCTTCAGTGAATGTGATCAATTTCCCATATGCCTTGAATTGTCCTGCCAGTGCCCCAGTTCTCTTCTCCTCGTTTTCCCCCTCATACCATACTGTCATGGTTTCTTCTTCTTCGTGGTTCAGAATTGGCTTTGGAGCTTCTTAATTTGCCTCTCGGCTAAGAGAAATTGAAAACATGTGTCTGACGGTGTTGGTTTTCTATCAGGAAGAGAATTTTCCCATTCAGCTCTCTTAGAAGAAGAAACCGCCAACGTTTCTAAACGTTTTCCAGTGTATTTGACTTACCCCCCCCGAGCTCAGCTACATCTACTGCAGACTTAATATAAAGCCTCCCGCAGGCTGTGTTCTTAGTCGAGGTTCATCGGGGAGACTTCCATATTGGAATCATAGTGTGATCAGCAGCTGCTAAAAGATGAGGCCAGTCCACACCAGTGCTGTATGTAAATCTTTACTTTTTTTATAGGTTTGGTTTCACCTAATGTGTCCATGACCCACCTCACTTCCAGATATGAAAGGGGCTCTCCGTCCCCTAAAATAAGATACACATCACACTTCTGTCACGTCTCTCACCGCCTTTCTAATGTTTTGTCATTAAGGGCCGTACTCATGCCGCATCTTTTAACCGCCTGGAAAACGTGAGGTCGGGCACTGGCTGCCACTTTTGTGCCTTTTTTGTCCTAGCTTTCAAGAGCACAGCAGCAGGTTGCGTAACAAGCATCGTATAGTCTATTTACCTGAAATCCTGAGTGCAGAGCTGATCTTCTTCCAGCAGCTGTTTATAAGTGTGTTGCGTCATCTATGTCGCCTCACGTCGCCCTGTGTCAGTTGCATTTGAACACACTACACGGACTACATCCGACAGCCAAGTAGCACGTACGTTCTGCGCCTGCGTGAGAGAGAGCGGAGTGAGAGAGTGGTACATCCTGTCAGCCGAGGGGTTTCCTATCTGTGCAGCCGAGCACCGCAGCACCTCCACGGACTATTACATCCAGACGGTCCCGGTGTTTCCTCTGCAGGCTCCACTTAAAACCCGATAAACCCGCTGCTTCTTCCCACTTTAACCTGAATAATAAACCAGGGCTCGGTGCTCCGGTTGGATCCAAACGGAGAGCCGGGGCTAGCTCAGAGACTAGCGGAGGCTAACTGGCTGTTAGCCGCTCCCAGCTATCTCCGGTTTGTTATTCAGGTTAAAGTGGGAAGAAGCAGCGGGTCTGTGGGGCAGCTGAGTGAAGTGGAGCCTGAGGGGGAAGCACCGGTTAGCCCCGGTTTCACTACAGGCAGATTCACTCGCTACAGGGGCGAGGAAATAAAACCTGAACAGCCAATCAGAGTGATCTCTCCCACCGACAAGCTCCGCCAGTGATTCAACATGCTCAATCGGCCGAAAAGCTGCCGACGCCGAAGTGCCAAAAGTGCGGGACACATCGCAAAAACTAGGCCGACACACGCTCACCGACGGCCTGACCGTTGGCTTGGTGTGTCAGGGCCTTAACATGATCAACTTTTCCATGTTTATCAGACTGAATATTTACAGAAGAAGGGAAAGATATGATTGGTTTGTAACCTGACTCCTGTCTGACTGCTGAGCGTGGACACTTCCTGTGTCTGTCCTTTCAAATTAAATTCCCACATGGTCCAGTCACATAGGTTTGGATTTATTTTGACAAGGTGCAGCTCCTCATAGTTTTCACAGTTTGTTTTCCGCGACTAAGCAACCAATGAAATCTTGCCGACTAATGACCATTGGGTCGACTATTGGGGGGCAGCCCTGGTAGAAAGTGAATAGTTCCCACATGAAACTGCTCACAACAAGGTCTGTGGATTATCTTGAGTAACCCGGCCATGATCTCTGAAAAGAGACATTGCTGTTGAGTATTTAAAATGTATTTTTTGCCATCTTGAGCAGCACAAGCCGAGTGCCGACTAGTTCCATTATATTCAAGAGACATCTCTACGGCCGATATCTCCAACACTCTGCAACTTACACCAAAACAATCTAGACTGATTAATAGCACTATAGGTAAGAGTAAAAATATGTTTTTTTGATTTTGGGTTGAACTGTCCCTTTAAGACCACCATTGCATTTTTAAGCCGCTGGTTTATGAGTGAATCATCCACCCTGTCCTGGCTCTTTCTGTGGCTCTTTGCCCATCTGACAGTTCCATCCGTGTGAAGTTAGTCAGCCTGTTGAGCCAACTCATTTATTGTAGCAGCTTGCTATCTGTGAGGTAGTGAGTCACAGGCCGACTGCAATGCTACACGCTAGGCTACACCACACTAGCGGGGCTACAAGCAGGCCTTTGTGTCGTTAGATAAGCCTCAGCTGTCAGAAAGCCTCAGCATTCTTCCATGGCAAAAAGATCGTCCGTCTGTCTGTCTCCTGCCGCCCACTTCAGCTCTGCTGCTGCTGCTCAGTGTCCGTCCTATCGTCACCAACTCTGCTCTCGTTCCCACACTCCCTCTGCTTCTCTCCTGCCTCACTGGTCCTGGACAATAATGACACAGACTTTGTGTCTTTCCTTCTTGCATCTTGACCTCATGCAAACTTGCTTTTTGGCATTTTGAATATTTCTGTGATTCAGACGCTAGACGCATGCAAGCTGAACGTGTCCCATTTTCCTACCCGAAACTTGTTCTAGTTTGTAATGCTGGATCTGCTGCAGGGCAACAGGCACAGAAAACACATGAAAACAAAGTGCATGCTCGTTTTCATATGGAGACAGAGTTTTTACATGTTTGACTTAAAGCCACGTGTGGTCTCTCTTTCTGCAGGATCCCAATGTAACCTTTGACATCCTGTTTGCTTTTTGTGTCACTGTGATTTTGACAAACACAAGCATGAATTCATAAGTATGTGATGAATATAGAATTCCACTCATTCATACGGCACTTTAATGAGCTGCAGTGTAAGTTTTCGCCCTGCTCTAAAATTCAGGCGTTCATACGATACAGAGCATCTCAGTGTATTGATCATATTTCAAAAGCCCAGCCTTAAGTATTCGCAAGCCTTGTTATGAAATTACTAGAGTGAAGCACTGTCAAGGGAATGGTCAAGGTCTCCTCTCCTCCACACAGATCAATGGCACCGAGGCTGCCTCTGCACCCAGCGTGCCCTCTGCAGCAGTGAAGGGCCTATCCACGCAGGCACGCTGCCTGACTGATCAGAGGTGGCAGATGGGGTCGGCTGTTGTGTCTGCTGTTGCCTGTGTGTTGCTCAGCTGTTACTAGGCCACGGCATCCCCTCCCCTGGATCTGATTTCACAGTGGAAATATCACCTTCTCTTTCCTGGACTGGGCCAGGCATGTAGGTTTGGCAGTGCAGTGTTGAGTTAGTGCGCTCTGCTCGCTGGCAACAGCAGGAGTAAATGTTCTTTATGCTGCATTGACCCTCACAATTATTCCTGGGTGGGAAGCAGCAGCGTTGCAACAGCAAGCATGCAACAAGTACTAGACCTGTCACGACGATTACATTATCCACTTATCACACGATGACCTTGATCATTTTGCTGACCTTGATATTGCCTGTTGTGTTTAGGCTGCTGTGTGTGTCAGTGACATCTTAGCCAACATGATGCCAGAATAAAAAGCAGGGTTGGGCGCAGCAGTTCTGCCTTTCTTTGTCTCTCCATCCCACCTACTCGCGTGAGTCCAAAGAAAAATAAACTTCAAAAACCGACACAGTGTGATTTACCGGTAGCCTGCAGCTGCACTTTTGTAGTGGAAGAGGCACAGTCCTGATAGTTGTTACCTTGCCAACCCCTGACAACAAGCAAAAGTAGTCCATCATTTGTAGCTTTACCCCCCAACAACTCTGCTTTTCACAATAATTACGTTATCAAATGTCACTGACAATTTAGCCAACATGTTGCAAGAATAAACAGCAGGGTGTTCTCAATAATTTTAATACTTGGGACAGCGATTCTACCTTTTTTTCCCTCTCCACCTGGTCTACTTGCGAGATTATGAAGGAAAATAAAACAAAACCTAAAAGACGACTGATGTAGCTTGGAGGTAGCCTGCAGCTGCACAGAGGCACAGTCCTGATAGTTGTCAGCTTGCCACACCCTGGCAACAAGCAAAAAAGTTTTGTAGTTTGCGCATTTGTAGTTTTACCCTCTAACAACCAGGCTTTTTACAATAATTGTGTGTTCAAATGTCACTGATATTTTATCCAACAACTTCAAGTGACACAGTGTAGCTTACCGGTAGCCTGCAGCTACACTTTTGTAGTGGAAGAGGCACAGTCCTGATATTCGTTAGCTTGCCAACCCCTGACAATGAGCAAAAAAGTCTGCCATTTGTAGTTTTACTCTCCAACAACCAGGCTTTTCACGATAATTACACGTGGACATAACCTTGATATTATGCTGAGCTTGATTTTGCCTGTTTTGTTGACTTAAGAATGTCACTGACAATTAAGCCAACAGATGCCACAGAGTTTTCCTGACCATTTTATGATTTGGATGCAGCAGCTTGGCTAAGCTTGTCATTTAGCTGTGAGAGGCATCACTTGGTTTTGTTTTAGTTGGCTTAAAGTCCCAAACTTAGGGGGTTTTGGCTACTCCTGTAAAGGCACTATTATTTTATACTTACTTTTATATATTAACAGGTGTTAACTGCTTTGTTATACATATGTTAAATAGTTTTTCATATTCTATGTCATTCCAATGTCTGAATATTCTTAAAGGTTTGCTGTATGAAACTTATCATTATCATTAACATTAAGCTATTATCATTATATCAGTGGCATAAAATGGTCTAAAATGACAATAATAACGTTTATTGTAGGTATTTCTGGGACAATATATTGTCGAATGAAAGTTGGTATCGTGACAGGCCTGATCAGTACTCCATGTTTCTTTTTGATTTTGAGGCATTTTTAATCGATTGGTAACAGAGATTCTGGGATTAATAAATAACAGGCCTCTAAATTTGACTTTAAAGAAAAGCCACAGTCAAATTGAACCACCGTTGTTATTTTTAGAGGTCAGACTATGTTTCCAAAGCAATGAAAAGAAATAAAACCCAACACTGATGCAACATTTCAGCTCGGTTCAAGAGCAGACTGCTTATTAAGGGCTCCGCAAAAAGACGTGACGCAGCAAATTACAATGCCCCCTTGAACCCTTTAGCTGCCTGGGACAGTCCACGCTGAGGCTACAGTCCAGGTATCTCTCCGCAGCCTCACCAGCTGCCTCAGTGCAGAGAACAGAACACACCCCCTATTTTTAGCAGCTCCAGTTTCCAGATAAGGGGGGGGATACATTTTTCATTAGCCTCGAAAAGGAGAGTGGAGAGTTAAGTTTCTCTCTCTGAGCTCTCTCCTCCCCTCAGGTTGGGAGCAGTTTACAGGAAGGCTGAAAACACGATTTAGTTTGTTGCATCTCTGCTGGATTGGACCTGAGGGACCTCTGTCAGCTGGATCATCGCTGCACTCCTTATTTTGTCTGCCTCACTCTCCTTCCCCACCTTCCTTACTGCTTTTCTCTGTATCAGCGGTACACAGCATCAGTTGCTCATTGCTGACTGAGTGCCTACCTGAGCTGTTACATAACAGCTACAGTATGCTGTCTGCTCTGTGGGGCCCCTTTGTGAATCTGTGGCTGCTGAGTCACTCGTCGTACGGCGCCTCACTCGGCCTTGGATGTAGTTTTAATTATCAAGCAGATGTCACAATCTTTGATGCTTTGATATGAAAAGATCACTGAAGGACACACTTTTTCTGAATATTACATCTGCAGTTTTTGGCCGCACTGTGTTATGGTATGATGCCATTTATTGGCAGAGGGAGTAATAGCAGAGGATAACAGAATAGACAGCTCTTAAAACTTAAAGCTCCTTTAAAACAGAGGCTCCGTCTTTCATTACAGACTGGAGTCTGTAGAGAACATGTGCTTTTTATGATCTCCGAGCGCCATGCTGGCAGTCAAAGCAAGAGACGACTCCTGAATAGAATTTTAACCTCGACCCAAAACATTTCACAGATCATGCTTCTAATTTTCCATCTCTCTACTCCTGTTTTTTTTTTTTTTTTTGCTCTGTCATGCAAGCGTTCCTTGTAAAGTAATGTCACTGTAGAGTGTACATATGGTCCCACAGAGGGACCAGAACACACAAACATGTCTGTCACTCTGACCTTGAAGCCAGCAGGGAGCCGGCTGCCTCTGATCCCCCGGGCCTCCCTCCAGTCAAACTGTTCTGACTGCCTTCTAACTCCCATTACTAATTTATTACTAATTTACCAGTATGACCGTCTTTAGCCCCTTTCTCACTGGACAAAAACCCATCAACACCCACTAACATTTGGCTTTGTATTTAATGGAGTCCACACTGACCTGAAGAAATATGAAATATGGAAGAATGAAAGAGTGATGTCAGAGAGAAGCAGACAGAGGGGTCTACAGTGTGTGTTTGAAGGATATATCCAGGATGTCAAACTGACTCAGCAGCAACAACAGGTTAAAAAGACAAAGATAGTTAGAAGCTAAAGCCGAACTATAGGCTGCAGATCACAGTGTAAAAGTGAACCACCACATCACTGCTGATCAACACACAAGACAATGAATATAAAGGGAAACTTTGCTGATTTTCAGCCAGCTGTGTGGCATCACAGTGTGTGCAGAGGTTTCGTTGCAACCGCCCAGACCTCCACCCCCGGACGGGCAGGGATCTCTGGAGTCACACTGTGATGACACACAGCTGGTTGAATATCAGCAAAGTTTCCCTGCTTCCCTTCGCAGCATGTGTATACATTCAGTAGGCTATATCTTCAGTAGCTAGCTAACCCTACACTTTTCAGGGTTTGATTTTGGTTTTGGAACAGGGAAGAAATGAATATCTTTTTCCAACCTCTCCAGGTAACGAGTATCAGTAGCGCTTTTTAAACAGGAGTTGTGCAAATTTGCAGGAAAGCTCAATCAGTGTTTTTTCAGCATTGGCAGGATAAAAACAAAATCAGGGAGTGCAGCAAAAGCCGCAGCTGGTCAGTCCTTTGGCGATTCTCTCGTAAGTCGACCCGTCCTTCACCATCCCCGTCATCTGACGGTTAATGGCCTCTTCGTTTGCGAGGACAAGGAGGGCGCGCAATTCCTTGTCTCCCCAGTTGCTCATCTTTACAGTGTCTGTCAGGTTTGTGTTTCCCTCTTGCTACTAGCTGCTCGCTAATTCTTGCTGTCAGCTGTTTCCTGTTTATCCACCGCCAGTGGCTCGCACGTGCGGCGTCATCAACAACTCCTCCCGCGGCGGAAGGCTGCCTCGGTCTGTTTAAACTAAAAACGTTCCGCCAATATGTTTATCCCTGTTTGAAAGGGAGAATAAATAAGTAGCAGATATAAAAATAGAAGAAACCACTGTAACATCTTTACTTTGCTCTATGCGAGTTTCTGCTGTTTACTAGCTGTGTTTTCTGGCGTATTGGTGACACCAACACGACGCACCATATAATAAAAAAAAGGCACACTTGTCTGCTGCTTCTGTCAATGGTAAAGAAGTCTATGGCCCCTTTATAGCAGGTTTTCCTATGTTCAAAAAAAATATATGTGCTAATTTTGCTGAGAAAAGGGTATTTCCCTCTTCATTGAGATTTGAGGTCAATATATTTGTATTCACATGCATGTAATTGTGGTTAAAGTTAACACTTAGTACGTATGCACTGCTAGTGGGCTGCTGGTTAGGCTAATCCTTCACCCACACAAATGCCCATCTCTACTTTCCTAACATGCCAGTGATGAAAGTCATACTACTGGTAAGCAGCTCTTTCTCTGTGTCGTCTATAGGGGGGAATGCAAAGCCCCTATAGCATCTGCAGAATGAGACAGAGCCTCGGCCCCAGCAGGGCCTCTCACTCATTCCTGGCTGCCGTGCTGCCTGGTCGGCTCAGCCTACAGCATAGCTGAGAAGTGTTCATACCACACACACTCACTGGGGAGAAATCTTCGGGCTAATTACACAGCCAAATGCAACACCACGAGTCAGAAAGTAGGCTAAACGTTTGCAGCGAAAGCTATTTGCTGCAACATGAGTCATTATAATATTCATACACTCTTTGTTCACTTTGTGTGGTGCAGTGATTTGGAGGCTCTTATTAGGACTCTCTGGGCTCTTTTGTTGCTGCACTAGAGACAAGAGTCTGCTCAGTGTTTCATTTAGTTCTCTCAGTCTGCTCTGTATCTATCACTGTGTTGCATGCCCGCAATGATGATGTAAGCTCCCAAAAAGTGGGTAATGACAGGTCTTGCTGCACTGATAGAATGCAGGCTCGATGATTTAAACAGCCAGAAACTTTCATGCTCCTTTTAGGGCCGAATGATGCGGAGAAAAACAAATAGCACCATATTTTTGACCAAATACCTCAATATCAATATTACAGCAAAATTGTAGGGTTGACTGTTGGTGCTTTCACAAAGTATTTACACAATATGTTCGACAAATAATCATCAGTAATGTGGATATAATGATTAAGTGGGTGAAGACGAATAATAGAACAGCTGGAACAGTCAGTAGAGTTCAGTTACTTCACTGTAATGCAGCCTATAGCTCTCCAGAATCTACCATGATAGTAGTATTGATGTAATATTAGTATAAAGGAAGCAGGGAGGCCGATTTAAGACTTCAGGTTCTGGTTAGTGAGACTTTATTTTGCCTGTTTACAGCAGGATTTGAAAAATAACCAATGGCAAAGTTCATGTTTTTATATCTCTTGAATATAGTGATTCTGATGCTTCCGTCTTTCTTCCTCACTGTTAATTAATTTCCCATGTTTGTCTGTTTTGCATGTTCAATTGCAGACATACTCTGGCCTGTTCTGTGTGGTCATCAACCCCTACAAGAACCTGCCCATCTATTCAGAGAACATCATTGAGATGTACAGAGGGAAGAAGAGGCACGAGATGCCTCCACACATCTACGCCATCTCTGAGTCGGCATACCGCTGCATGCTTCAAGGTACGACAGACGGTTTCCTTCGACTGACCTTTAATCTTGTCTTTATAAAGCTCCTCACACTCGTCGTCGTCATGTTGATTGTCCAGGGTGTGAATTGCTGTGTTTTACAATGCCCTTTCCTAGTCCTGCCCCTTTAGTTATTATTGTTTGGCAGGATAAGCTTGACAGAAAGAAACATAGTGACAGCAGTTCTGTTTAGGCGCGTAGCCGTAGCCTACGCTGTTGTGAGCATTCATACTTGTGCGGTGGCGTGTCTGTGTAACTCTGCAGTTACACCTCCAAAACACTAGTTGTAAAAACTCACAGCATTTACAGACAAACACTGCCATTTTCATTTTCCCCACAAATACAACATGCTAACATTATTAGCACAAGCCTATGGCATTTAACATTGTATAAATTAGCCTAGCAGCTAGCAGACTTTTCCTCTACTCATATGAAGCCAGGGACAACAGCAACATATAACAAAGGTAACGATACAAAATTCAGCTCCATTACAACTCAGAAGATTCACTGACAAAACAACTGTCTTATACTAAACGCGTTTTCCAAACAATTATAACATGCTAACATTATTAGCACAAGCCTATGGCATTTCTTTTTTCATTTTCTTATTTGTGGAATTAAAGTAAATCAAAGTTTTGTTTCCACTGAGGGAAATGGTTTCAGCTCACAGAGACAGACAGGAGGTTTGCATCACTGCGACTTGTGGTTACATTTCCAGGGAGGTGCACGTCACACTATGGTAGGGTATTTTGACTGGTATCATTAGGTACATATAAACAGAGGCGGCTGTTTTATGTGACGCATGTGCTCATTTGGCAGGAAGTTTAGCTCACTTGCAGGCAGTGCAGGGTTTGGCTGCATAGCGCAGGAGATTAGTGTTTGAGGAAAGTGTGTAAAGTGTGTTAAAGGTCACAAGGTCAGAGAGGATGTGACATCAGTGGGCATGTCCGAGAAGTGCTCTGTCACTGACGGGGGTCAAGCAGAAGACTCGGGTATTTCAGCCGTATCACCAGCTGTAAATGGTAATTGTCATGGTCACATGAGGCCGTTCAGCACCAGTCATCAACACTGTAAACACCGGGCAAAGGATTTAGGACTGAAGTGTTAAGTTGCATTGTTCATACTAAGCTTATTTTCAATATTATTGGCGATTGGTACGCTACACTTACGTAACGTCCTGGCTCTGTCTTCTGTTATTTCTCCAAACCATGAACTGATACCACTGAATTTTTGTTTTCAGACACACAAGTTCAAATTTAGACACTCGCAGGTTTATTCATAGTGATATCATTATTTAAGAAGAAAAGATTGATGCAACCGTGCACATGCTGAGACACTCTTTAAAGCTTTGTTTCCTTCCATTTTTGTCTGAATTACTCGACATTTTTCTTTGTGGATTTGGTATCATTTAGTGTGGTGGTCTATGTAATTGGATCCTCCAAAATATCAGCCAGCAGAGATGGACGGCAGGCAGCCTCTCTCTGTTTCAGATAAGAGTTACGTGCTGCAGGTGGCGAGGGTGAGATCTATAAGCTCCTAATAGCGTGGGTGGTTAGAGGCTCGCCTGTGAGAGCTGATGCTCTGTGACAGAAGGATTTATAGAGAAACAGAGAGTGTGAAGCAAACAGCACGAGACAGATGAGGGAGCAAAGAGAGAAAGCAGGTTCACCCAGCGGCAGCCTTCAGTTTGTTATTAAGTGGACCTGCTGCAGACTTGTCTCCATCCTGCACATACACACTGTCAAACTGGTCAGTGCCCCCAAATGTAGCTTGTTTGCAGTTCATACAACACTCGGGGGAATAAAATATATTGTAGAGGAGGTGGTGGACTTGTGTTAAAGCTTTGACTAGTCTGCAAAAGACCCACAAGAAACAGGACTGTGACCCACTTTGGGTCTGACTAATTGTTTTTGAATCTGTGATGTAGAAGAACCGCTGTGATAAGCAGAACCTTTATCACAGTCTATCAGTGTTTAGACAGCCTCAGCCTCTCTGCTGTGTGCCGTCACTGTCAAACTGGGAAACAGCAGCGTTAGTGTGACCCTGTTGTTTCTCTCCAGTGTTGTTTCACATCTAAAAGGTTGGATTCTTTAAATAGCATTTATGCCTCTGCGCCGCTGATAGCTGTGGCTGGAGGTGTTTTTGGGTTGTCCGTCTGTCCCATTCTCTTGAACGTGATATCTCAGCAACATCTTGAGGGAATTTCTTCAGATTTGGCACAAATGTCCACTTGGACTTACTAATGAACCAGTTACATTTTGGTGGTCACAGGTCAAAGGTCAAGGTCATTGTGATGTCATTTGTCTCATTCTCATGAATGCGACATTTAAAAAACGCCCCGGGGGATTTTTTTTTCAAATTTCAATTTTCAAAACATCCACTTTGAGTCATGTCAAAGGTCACTGTGACCTCACACAGGATGCAATATCTCAAAAGATTTTTTTTTTTTTTTTCAAATTTGGTACAAACATCCACCTTGATTTAAGGATGAACCAAGCAGAATTTGATAGTCAAGGTCACTGTGACCTTGTGTCAGTCTAATTTCTTGAAGAGAGGATATCTCAAGAAGTACTTGAGGGAATTTCCTCAAATTTGGCACAAAACATCCACTTTGAGTCATGAAAGAACTGAATAGAATTTGATGGTCAAGGTCACTGTGACCTTGTGTCACTATCATTTCGTGAACACGAAATCTCAAGAAGTCCCTGAGTTAATGTCTTCTATTTGGCACAAACTTCCCCTTGGACACAAGAATGAACAGATAAGTATTTGGCGGTCAAAGGTCACTGTGACCCTGTGTCTGTTTCACTGTGACCTCACATAGGATGCAATATATGCAAGGTTTTTTTTTTTCAATTTGAACTGAGTGAATTTGATAGTCAAGGTCACTGTGACCTTGTGTCAGTCTAATTTTTTGAAGAGGATAACTCAAGAAGTACTTGAGGGAGTTTCCTCAAATTTGGCACACATTTCCACTTTGAGTCAAGGATGAACCGAGCGGAATTTGATAGTCAAGGTACTTGTAACCTTGTGTCGGTCTCATTTCGTGAATGTGATACCTCAAGAAGTCCTTGAGGGAATTTCTTTAAATTTGGTACAAACATCCACTTTGAGTAAAGGGTGAAGTAATTAGAATTTGGTGGTCGAAGGTCACTGTAACCTTGTGTCCATCTCATTTTGTGAAGATGATATCTCAAGAAGTCCTTCAGGGAATTTTCGGCAAATTTGTCTCAAATGTCCACTTGGACACAAGAATGAACTGATAAGAATTTGGTGGTCAAAGGTCACGCTGTCTCATTTCGTGAACACAATATTTCGAGAAGTCCTTGGGAATGTCCTCAAGTTTGGCACAAACTTCCTTTTGGACACAAGAATGAACATATTTGAATTTGGTGGTCAAAGGTCAATATGACCTTGCGTCCATTTCATTTCATGAAGATGGTATCTCAAGAAGTCCTTGAAGGAATTTCCTCAAATTTGGCACAAACACGCACATAGACCCAAGAATGAACTGATTAGAATTAGGTGGTTGAAGGTCAAAGGTCCACCTAACAAAACTTGTTTTTGGAAATAGTTCATGAATTCATAGGCTAATAATGACATAGTTTCACACAAATCTCGAACAGGATAAAATGAAGTGATGACATTTATTAATATCCTAAAGTCAAAGGTCAACTTCACTGTGACATCGTAAGAGACACATATTTTGGCCATCACTCAACGTCATATCTCAGGAACAGAAGGGGAGACATTTGGTCAGACGCTGAGTTGGTGACCCTGATCTTGGGTGTCCACCTTGAACCTGTGCTGATGGTACAGATCATTATGCTGCTGGGTCGAAGATGTTGGATTTTTCACAGATGTGAATGTAAACAGTAACTACTTGATGGGTTCATGGGAGCGTATAACCACAAGGCGGTAATTCTAGTTTTATTTGTCCCAACATACTTCAGCCTTGATGTGACATCGTCAGTGATTGTCTGGTTGACCTCTGCAGCTGCGGCTGTAAAGCTCCAGGGTTTGTGTGTCTGACTGATGTGCTGGAGGCTCCCTGTCATTACATGCACTCAGGCTGTTTTCTGGGCTCTGAGCTCAGGCTGGGTCTCTCCACACAGCTGAGACTTTGACTGAAGCCGTGGGCTGAGCAGGGCCAGAGTGCAGACCACATGACACATAGCGCGGTGGCTTTCAGTCTGGTCTGGACCTTAATGTGCATCATCACTCAGGACAAACTGTCATCAGTTAAAGACACATCTTCAAGCGGGTATCCCTGTTCTAATGGAGATTTAAATCCTTGTCAGGTTGGGGGACAGGCCAAACCAAAGTATTGTATGGGGTAAATGTTGCACAAACTTTATTTAGTCACTCATTTTCTCCTGAATTATTAATTTCCCCATGTTTGTGTCTGTTTTGTTGCACTCACCATACAAATATCGCTTCACGCTGAACCACAAGCACACAAAGAATCACACACACACACACACATTCCTCCCATTCTCTTATCACTATGCAAGATGTTTGTCTGGATATGGGACACCTCTCTTGTGCCACCATTCCTCCCTGACCCCCTTTTCCCTGTCGTCGGTGGCGGCGGCGTTCATTCTTTGGGACTGCTGTTCCTTTACACGGGGCCGGGGCAGAGCAGCCAGCGGAATGAGGTCATCGCTGTCCCAGCTTTCCATACCATGCTGTGCTAAATTCTACAAAGCTGAGTCATCGTCAGGTTGTCACAGTCGTCCGAGGAGCGGCGCGTTACCCGCCACTGGGGTCCTGTGCAGGGGTGCGTCGCCATGGATACCTGTGTGTGTATCTGTGTGTGCGACCGAAAAATAACCCTACCCGGCATCTCAAATAGGAGCGTCACTTTGTGAGCGACAGGATTTTAGGCAGCAGCAATGAGGGACTTTTGTGTGTGTTATTGACTGAGTCTCCTTCAGTCTGTTTAGTGTGGCTAATGTCCTGTTCAGGGGGAGAAAAGCTGCGTCCTTTAATGCTCCAAAAGCTATTGCTAACTATTTTAGGATCTCCTACCGTTTTATAATTGCCTTCTTTCTTCTCACAGTGACTGGAGCAGCTGGCCTCTCTCGTTTCCACCCCTTTCTTTGCTTTACTTACTAGTTTGCTCAGTCTTCTCCTTTCTTTCTTTCAACCAGAATGTTCTGGCTTGGAAGACACTGAAGAGGAAATTCCCCACGTCCTTGAAGGCATTTTGGTCGCCTTTCACTTAACATGAAAAATACAAACCACAGCCCTGCTGGAAGCTTTGCGGTGGCTCAGTTTGCTTTGTTCCTTCCTCCTCCTCCTTTGATCAGGCAACACAGGAGGACAAGTGTGTGGAATGTCCACCTTCACATCACTCCTCCACGTCAGGATACAGCCAGGGTTGCCATGGTTAGGCCTCTGTTTAACTGACAACGTTGTGTCCCCATTTTCTCTTATTTCACTCCTCAACTAGTCAGACCAGAAGGCTCAGGTTCTGGCAGGTCTCCAGATCCCCTGCGTCTGTGTGTATGCATTGTGTTTGTGCGTTTAGCAGTTTTCATTCATTTATTTCATCTCATTATTTGGTCTTTTTGTTTCTGGCTCATGCTGCTGTTTCCCAGATGAGGCAGATTTACACTCCGGTGGCGCTGTACAGTAAGCAGTGTTACTGTATATCTCAGCTCACTCGAGAAACCACAGGGCCTTAACAGAGCAGGTCATTATTTTCTGATGTGGATGCCACAGACAGCTCTGCACATACCACATGCACTGTGTGCTGTAGCTGCCAGCCTCTCTTCAAGCATGTTAAACATGCACGCATGCATGTGTGTCCACTTTTCCAACAGGAAGGGAAACATTTAATTGACAGAATCTGGTTTGCAGCTTGGCAAAGATAGATCGGAAAAGCGCATACAGCAGTGGGATTTCTTTAGATTAGAGCCAGTGCTGCGACTCCACCCCATGGTCAACGTTATGGAGCAACACAGATGGCACTGTAGGCACAACTTGTTCGGAGATGTCTGAACAAAGAGAAAGAAAAACCTCTTATTTCCCACAGAGGGGTGTGGATAGCAGAATGTTCTGCCATCGATACTTAAGAGCTGCACATTTCAGGTGTGTGGGAGGACGAAAGATTTGAAACATCTAATAAAACAGTTTAATTCATTATAGGATGTATTCTATCCAGCTCCGTCGAGGGTTCATTTGTAAGTGTGTGTTTGCAGGTGTGGCAGTGCCGCTGTCTGAAGCACTAAACGAGAGCAGAGGAGATTTGTGACTGATAGAAATCGTCTCTTAGTCTGTTTTCTGTTGCCTTGCTGTGGTTGTAAACAGGACTTTTACCTCCTCTTATGCCCATCTGACCAAAGATTAGTGACGAGAGTTGCAACCAGCTGCTACTTGCAGCGTTCTGAAAACCTGCCGGTTCACACCAATACAAGAAGATGAGATGATGAATCATCTCTATGCGACAACTCTCCATACTTCCGTTTCTGATTTGCAGCTTTTCAGACTTATTTTGTGGCTGAATATAATTTGTAGCTTCTTAAAATCTGAGTGAGGATGGTGATAGTGAGATACAGCTGCATTTGTGGTGGTGATGAAATGGGGAAAACAGAAACAAAAGCAGCATCAGATGGACCGTATTCATAATCAATACGCCACAAAAATATAAATTACCACATCAGCACATACAGCGAGCAGCAGCAGCAGCGACCCAACGCCCGACTCTGGCACGCAGTGTGGGTGGAAACAGAGGGCTTGGTGGGGACGGAGCACCTGCTGCGGCAAGCCAACGCACCGTCTGCGGTCATTTTCACTTGACCAGTGGACTTCACTACAAACTGATCGGCTGTAGAAACAGGTGACGAATCTTTAGTTTGAACTGGGAAAGAGAGAAGCAAGCTGCTGTTTCCACGTGCCTCCCTCCGCTGAATTTGACAGAAAACTGACCCTAAGTCAAATATCTAGAGCTTAACACCAGCTTAAGTTAAATCATCATTTATTGTGAGAAACCAAGCAATTCTATGTAAGATCAGACATTCAGAAATTCCTTTGTTTCATGACCGTATTTTCCTGCAACTGCGATAATTCAACTGTGAGATTGGACTGAATTGTTAAACTATTTGGGGTCACCTGTAAGTCAACATTCACACACAGCGTTCACACATAGAAAACAGAGACTTCTGTATGTCTCAGGTAAAAAGCATGAACCTGATCCCTCATCAGCATGTTTATGTTGCAGCATTTGCTTATTTGTGCTTAATACCCCGTTTACGCCTGGCATCAAACGTGCAGTCTGTATCTGCGGATCTTATCTGGGTAAAGAAAAATGCACGTTGATGCAATGTAAATGCACACAGAGGGCATTGTGTTTGGCGCAGCAGCCCGTGCACATCTGGAGGTGGTCGTGTGCACATTGTGAAGGGGATCTCAGCCAGGAATTTAAACACAATCTAAACAGTCTGACCACACACTTACATAAAATACCAGGTGAAAATGGGGCTTGAGAGATGGTCTGGAAGCTGCAGAGAGAGACACAGAGCCTGGTGATATACAGCACACCAAACTGAAATCAATGTACTCACACAGGCACAACAGTGACCAGGAAGAGGAGCCACATTTGGCCTTGATTACTGCTGTGTGTGCTGGCTGGCTTCCCCTCAGTACACTGGCACCTTGAACTGGTCAGCACTGTCATGTCATTGGCTGCTCAGTGCAGGTTTTTTGATTCATACTAGTTATATAGTTCTACTGAACGTTTTGTGTTGACACAGTTATGTGGTGCAAATTGCATTTACTCACAGCACGGCTCCAGACTAACTGTTTTTTAGTAGGAGCACTGAATATTTTAGGAGCACACCTTAAATCGTCCTGCAACGCAATTATTCACATTTTTGGTCATGTTAACTGTATCATAAACTGCAGGTAGTCTACTGTACATTACATTGGACTGTTTTAATCACTGAAGTATTTAGCATCACAGAGACTTGTGGTCTCTGTGATGCACTTACATCCTGGACAGGATGTAAGTGTTTCTGTGACTTCCTGTACGGACTGAAGGCTGCTGCAAACTGGCGGGAAACTGTCCGACTTGACCACAGCTTGTTGTCACCGTCCCCTGCTGCAGCCGCCTGCTCTCGTCTCGTCCAGGCGAGGCACAGTTCATCTCGAACGAGCCTACTGATGAGTGTAAATGACGTGATCCTCACTGTTGCTAACCACTCACTCCGGGACGTTCGTCGTCTCGCACGTTGGCCTACACTGGCGGACTTGCTCCCTCATTTTAAAACAAATTTGCAGGTCACACGTGAGCAATAGTTGTAAAAATACCCGCACTGACTCCTAAAATGGTCGCAAAATGCAAACCATTTGGTCGCAGTCTGGAGCCCTGCACAGTAACGTGAAGGTGCTTCATCTGGGGTGGACATCATTAACGATACTCATCTGACCGGCCTTTATAGTGACCACCAATCAAACTTTTTAGAACGAATACTGGCTGATTGATTGAAGCATCCTCGACTATGCGGCCCTTTTTTTAACCCTTTAAAAAAATCATCATCACTTGTGGAGAGACGGAGGCAGTCCTGCAGCGCTGCGAGGTATTTCACTAACCTTATTTTATTTTTAAGAGACAAGCTCTGTCATAAACTATCACAGAGCAGACAAATGTGCCCACAGTAGTTAAATGGTTGTAAATTAGCAGAATGTTATTAAAAATATATCCTCAGATGACATAAACGACCCAGCAGAGAATAGTAACAATCAGGACTTCTGCCTCATGTGAACTACAGATACTCTTAGATATGAAATGCCTGCAGAGCAGAGAAGGGGTAGGAAGGTAACACAACAGTTGGAGAGGTGGAAAATGTTTTGGAGCACAGAGACAAGAGGGAGGGCCACGCTGGGAGAAACCGGGGGGAGAGAAGAGGGAATGCTGAAGGCCTTAATATTGAAGGGGATAGTGGGGGGAAAAGGGCTAAGCTAGGATAAAAGAGAGCAGACCCCTACAGACATGATCAACAGGATTGGTGGTGGAGATTTAAGAATAAAGAGGAGAGAGTAGAGAGGAGAGACTGAAAAGCCGAGAACGAGGGAGTCAGGCAGAAGCAAGAGGGGGCAGAAGGGACAGAGTTATGGGGGAAACAGAGCAGAGGGTACAGGGGAAAGGCAGAGGGGGCGGCCAGCATTGTGCCTCACAATGGGGGCTTTGTGCAGTCTGAAGGGGGCTGGGACCAGGGTGCTGTGTGTGGGGGGGGGAGTGTGTGTGTGTGTGTGTGGGTGCAGACGGGGAGGCCTGGAGCTACAGAGCTCGTCCCTGGGAAATGAGGCCTCTTGTTGGGGCAGTGAGAGCTGCCGAGGGAGGCTGGTGGAGGGCACACCCAGGGCCTGAGTGACAAGACAGGTGTGGAGGGTCAGCGGGAATAAGGAGTGTGTGTGTGTGTGTGTGTGTGTGTGTGTGTGTGTGTGTGTGTGTGTGTGTGTGTGTGTACCAGGGACTTTTTCCTGCTCTTCAAAAGGCCTGTGTACTGGTTACATGTTCGAGAGATGACTTGTAGACAAATGGGGAAGCCTGTTTAAACAACATGCTTGCATAAGTGCGCTGCAAACGCACTCTGTCTAACACACACACACACGGGCAGATGCATCCTTAATGGCAGACAGCTGTGGAGTTCATACAGGATAAAATCATATTTCTGTTTGGGGCTCATACATCACCTTGGATTTATGGTTGCGTTCCTCCCCACATGTACGCTTTCCTACCTAACCTGGACAGACTGATGATCGGGAAAGCTGTTGTGTGTCAGTATTCATGCATGTATGTGACTGTTTATGGAAAGTTTCCTCTATGTCCTCCATTAACACATTTTTTAGATATTACAAGTTGATGGATTTCAGAAGGTTGGTTGAAATCAGAGTCATAAAGACTAAATCGATCTCACACCTCTTTTGCATCAGTCATTGTGAGAGTATTGTTTTATTTTAACCCATAAAAGTGAAGGTTCTGAGTGTCCAGGTGAGCCATAGTCCACCTATATATATAAGCTAATCTGTTTGTGTGTGGACTCAAGTTAGAACAATGACTTTGAGGGCACAAAAATGTGGCGTGTGTACGGCCCCTTAATAGCCCTATGCTCTCAGCTGCCGTGATGCCAGGTCCTGACCCATAGTGCCAGAGACAGGAGTATGACTGAGAGGCTGTGGCGAGATGATTTAGAGTAGAGTCTCTGTCATGTATTGTCCTCGTTCTTGGATAGTGTTGTCATGAGAGACACATAGCATCGATACCAGGAGCCTCAGCCAGGAAGATAGGGTTACCTGGCCGATGCTGTCACTGCCCTCTCACTGACACCCGTAGCGTTCCAGCCCACTGCAGGCCAGGGAGGAAAGCAGCTAGCTGCACAGCTGTGCGTCACACTGACTGGTTGCTTGATCCACACTGTCACTCTTTTTAATGAGCTGCTGATGACATGTGTATATTTATTAAATGGCAATTATCCAGCACGGCAAATCATAAACCTTTTTTACTCTCACATCAGATTTACATCATCTCCTCTTTACCCGTGGCTGCTGCAGTGACCTTGTTTCACTTGTATAAGTCATAAACACTCCCGAAACTGTTTATTCCTTTTCCAATTTTTTACTCGAGTGTATTATTTTATATTCTCCCTCTGAATCCGTCAGATGCAGTCATACACAGTCTCACACTGATACAGTTTCCCCTCTGTGACTGAAACCCTGCTCCCCCTTGTGTGTCTGGATTCCTGTGGGGCTGCAGAGCTTAGCTCCGTGATATTAGAGGTGCCAGCATAAACACGCAGGCATACACCCGAAAAACAGCCTTGTCCTGTTGGATTATGGCAGGCCTAGCCATCACAAAGAACCACTGTGGACCAAACAAGCCACCCGACGGCCTGCCATCTGCAATCGATTACATTGCCAAATACTTTCTGCCATATCTCCCGCAACTGCTCTCTCTCCCCTTTCATTGGCCCAGAGGCAACACCCAACAGCACAGAGCTAATTTTACACTCTTGGTAAACGTGCTGTTGTGCAGCACATATTCTCTGTTAGCATAAACAAAACTGTGCACATGTGAGACTAATAGTGCAACATGCAGTAGAAGATATTCTGTCTTGGGCGTATTTAAGAGATAACTCCAGCCAGAGAAAATCCACTGACCGTTTTAGCAGCAGTGATAATGTTTATTATATTTCAGTGGGACCTTTAGCAGGTAATCCTTGTTGACAGTAATAGACATGGAGGCTGGATGGACATGATGAGGTGTGACAGCAGCAGGCAATCTGGAAATCGTCCGTGGTGCTTCGTAGGAGTTGCTTCCAGGCCGAAGTGATAAAGAGCAAGAAAAGTCCTGCTATTTTCTCTTTATTTTGTGCTCTCGTTGTATTTTGGAAGACACCTGAGACAAATATATATTTCATTTAAAATATTCATAACTTAATGTGCACAAATCCTGTATGGGTTAAAAATTGTACAGTTCAGTTTTGTGCTGCACACCGGCACTCACTCTGGATCATAGAAAAAAAAAATGGAAAAAATGGTATTGATTACATGGGAAGGTTAATGTAAGGACATGATGGGGTGGTTGCCTGGCAATAATAAAAAGGCGCAGCAAGTGTTTTTTACAAGTGGCATTCAATGTAAACCAAAAAACAAGAGTGGTCGCATATTGCCGTGACTCTCACGTAGATAGAGAGACAACTTATTTCACTACCTTTGGTCTTTTGACAAAATCCTGAATTTCTCATTTGCTCGATCTTTTTTCAAAAACTGTGTTGAACGAAGATGAATCACTCTGGTAGACATGTTTTCCTGTATGATGATAGGTTAGACACTGAAAGACAGCAGAATACAATTATCTGGAGTAATTATTGCTGATGAGTTTCTGACTGGAATGTGATTAAAGTTTGTTTTAGCAAGGCGAGCGAACAATGGTCTGAATAGTGACGAGTGTGTCAGAGGCAGAGAATAGAGCCCACACCTCTTCGCTATTTGGGAAATGAGAACACGAGTATGTCCGTGTGTTTTTGTGTTCTGTTATTTTGAAGCTGCTGGTACATTGTCTGGCTTGACCGCTGTGCTCAGTGAACCAAAAGGTAGATTACGTCTCACTGTTGTCATGTCTCTCTGTTCTCCGTGTGTTTGTATGTGGTGTGTTCGCCGCCTCTTGCTCTCTGTCTTCTCTCCGTCTGCAGCAAACACAGGCTACAAATAGTTCAACTATTTAAACTGCATCAAACTGTCTCCCTCCCACCCACACCAGATGTTACAGTCCCACTCAGTTGCTCTCGGCTGGGAAGTTGAGCCGTGGATTTCAGTTCCACCGTCAACACTCATATGTTGTCTCTGCTATGCTGCCATATAGCTGACACATATCTTCAGGGCAACAGACAGTTAATTTGAGGGGATAGACATATTAAATTTCAAAGAGTCTTCTAATTATCCCAAGAATGTTTACCACACCAGTCCAGCACCTCTCCATGAGAAACACGTGGGTCCTGGTCCTCCACACCTCCTCTTTCTTTCTATCGCTCCATCTATCCTGATACCCCTGTTTCCTCCCAGACTTTTCTCATTTTCACCCCTGCGTCAGAAGCATTTGAAAAATGTGCTTTGTGGGACTTGAAAAGGGAAAGACTCCAAAAGCCTGTCTGAATGCTCTCTGTGGAGCCCGGCTCAGACTGTATAACACAAGCCTTACAAGCCAAACACAAGCCCCCACAGGACACGGAGCTGAGACGCTGAATTTAACACGCAAGAAACTTCCAGATGTGTGCGACACTGTTCGTAAATATACTGTTTAACAGCTTTAAAGCAACTGCAAGGACGTTTTATTGTGTGTGGATTTTGGCGACCCCTGTGGACAGAAGCTGTACTGCTTCTATGAGCACCACTGCCTCATGTCGTAAAGATCTTGATTTGAAAGCAAGTGGAGGAGAGATGCAGTGTATTTCATAACTATACTTGCTCTGGAGGAAGAAGGACAGTTCAGGATCAGTTTTGAATCCTTTCAAATCCTGCAATTCTCTCCATCTGTTGAATAGTTGACTCGTGTTTTGCCTGTGCACTATTACTGTTCCTGTCACCTTTTTTATTGATCTTCAGCCAACTCTTTTCTTTGTCTCTTTGCCGAACCTGTCCCACTATTAGGGCACTGTAACTGTATACCTTTAAGGTATCAATCGAGATAACACAGTGCCATGTAGTATAAGCCCCTTACACAGCCAGATTTTCTGCGAATGTTGGGCTGTTTTGCCGGCAAGCTGCAAGCGTTTAGACACCGGACTGGCTAGTTGATCCGAGGTGCCCAATTTTCCTCCTCGTAGGGTAGACATATTGGCAGAACCCTTTTAGTTTAAACAGACTGAGGCAGCTTTCTGCAACGGGGGGGGGGGGCTGTTGATGACTTGTGGGAGGAGCTGTTGATGACGCCACACGTGCGAGCCACTGGCAGTGGATAAACAGGAAACAGCTGAGCGAGCAGCTAGTAGCAAGAGGGAAACACAAACCTGACAGACACTGTAAAGATGAGCAACTGGGGAGACAAGGAATTGTGCGCCCTCCTTGTCCTCACAAACGAAGAGGCCATTAACCGTCAGTTGACGGGGACGGTGAAGGACGGGCCGACTTATGAGAGAATCGCCGAAGGACTGACCAGCCGCGGCTTCCCTCTTCCCGCCCTCCCGTTTTGTTACTTGCTCACGCCCCCCATTGCCCCGAAAAAGGCACATTCTGTATAAACAAAAGTAGGTAGGCGGCATTTCGCTTGCATAACTCCTGTTTAAAAGGGCTAGTGAAACTTCTCCAGTAGAGATGCACAGTAATATCAGCACGTTATCGGTATCAGCAGATATTGGCTTTAAATAAAATGTATATATGTAAATATTACATACATTATACAAATTATTCTATTTCATGTCTCCATCTGCTGGTGGGCCGTCACATTAAGAGTATACATGCATAATATGATGTTAATTCCACTATGGAAGTGACTTGATGATCACTAAATTTTGGTGGAGAAAAAATATCCGTTATCAGCCAAATGAGTTGTTACATATTATCGTATTGGATATTGGCAAAAAATCCAATATTGTGCATCCCTATTCTTCAGCCACTTGTCCAGATTTCTCCTTCTTCATACGTTTAAGGTCCACACAGCTTGATATATTCGGTGTCATACTTGTGTTTGGCCTTGTCGTCGAGCTAGTTTTTTGTCTCTCTCAAGCTGTCCATAAGTCACTCACTCTGCAGCAAGAAACGGCACTTCAAATAAAAGCTCTGTGCTGGTAATCCACTGTACTTACAAATAAAGTGTTTTTTGTAAAACTTGACATGTTTGCGAGTCACTCGTGTCCATTCAGAATAGACCCATGACCCACTTTTGGACCATGACCCACCAGTTGGGAACCACTGTCAGCTATTGTATGAATCTGCAGCCAGCAGATAATTAGCTTAGCTTAGCACAAAGACTACCGGACTAACAACTAACCCTCTAAATCTCACACATTAAACACGTTATATCTTGTATAATTTGAACAAAAACTGAAGTGAAAAAGGAATTTGCTGTTTTACTGTTGAGGAGTGGAGGTTATATGACAGGCTGTTTATGGGCTCCAGGAAGTTTCTGCTACCAGCCAAGAAATAGTAACACAACTCCGGTAAAAAACCCCGCTCTCATATCTGTCCGTATATTTATTGGGCATTCATTTATTTGGGTTGAGTCCATTTTTCTTGGCTTCCAACGGAGTGAAGTTCGTGTGCTCAAGGGGGTGGGGTGGAGAAACTGAGGGATTAACGATCAGATGATGTAGTGGAGTTTTGTTTCGGTCTGATAAAACCATTTTACGCAGGACGAGTTCTGATCCAAACACAACGACACCAAACCAAGAATTTTCCCTCCTGTGGTCTGAAAGGGGCGACAGAAAGAGGTGGAGACAAACCGTGAGGTTAACGTGCTTCAAGTGAGGAAGCCAGAGGTGTGAACAATGGGAATAGCTTCCTTCCAGATCACCCTCTGTCCTCACACATTCACTCAGGTGGTCCCTCGCACACTGCTGTCATTTCCGAGACGTCGGGAGGGGACATTCACAAACCCATGATGACAATCTATTTCTGCCTGTGATCTCAGCTGCCAACTGCCATCACTAACCCGAAACTGAATCAGAAGTACTAAAACACACTCAGGATTTCATCTGGGAGTATGTCAGCAGGCGACATGACGTTATTTATAGCTGGAAAGCTCCCGTATCTGTCCTCTGGATGTCTGACTCCAGTGTGCCACTATGATCTTTCCCTCTGCTATCTCCATTTCCTCCTGTTGGTTCCTATCTGGTCCCCTCCCACCACACCCCTCTCGCCTTGTCTGGCCAGCAACATCCCTCTCCTGGGAAGTTTTCTCTTGTGCCAGATGCACAGAGGAACATCCTGTGAGTGTCAGTGGGATTAAGGACGGCCTCCAGCCATTTGTTCATTCATGGTCAAAGTCTTGTGACGTTTTTTGTTGCAGTCTGGCACCGAGGGGGGCTGTTTTATTTGTGGTTGATGATGAAACACGCAAAATAATAACCATAAAACGGACATAACCTCCGCATTTTGACCCCAACCACACCTGCCCCTCGTTTCCCCTTAATGTCACTTCTGTTGCGCAGCCAGCCTGCTGAAAACAACGCCTGTTCCACACCCAAGAGGCCCCAGTGCTGGGAGGGAGGGAAACCAGGGGCATCCGAATTCCAGCACACACACAGACTGGTACACACATATGGCCAGTCAGCTCAGTGGGGCTGTCTGCCCTTCTGTTCGTAGGCTCATGAATGCTGTTGAATGCCTAACTGGCAGCTGGTTCAACAGCGTTTCAGTGACTGACGCAGTTGAGCGGTTGCAAATGGCCGTATGTGCAGGAAAGTACGTTGTAGTAAATGAAAAAGATTTTGATCTATGAGCCAAAATATCTATAATTACTGTGGCTGATAACTGGACCTGATTGTTAAACCTCTAAAAGCAGGTGCTTAACAGTCTGTGACAAACTGCTACAGATGTCATTTCTGTGCTCATTATAAACGGGAGCTGAGCTGCTGTAATGAGAGATTTCACAGCTCTTCTTCTCGTCTTTCAGCTTTTAAAATGTCATTTACTCCTCCCTGGACGTGTCCTGTAATCTACACCGTCAGTGTGTGAAAGTTTTTTATTCTTTTGAATGAAAAGTGAATTTTTGAAGTGATTACATACAAAGCGAACGGAAATACACAACAAGACAACAAACAAAAGCTTTGGCTGAACACTGTGAACACTGCAGTGTGATTGGTCAGTAGAGGACGGTCACTCTGCTCAGGGCTGAGTTGTGTCTGGTTTTGAGGCTCATGTAACCACTGTTCATACTGTGGAGAGTTTTATTAGTAAACTGTAACTATAAAATGAAAGGATGTGTTGCTGCCTCTCACAGCAGCTGGAGTCTGAGAAAAAAATCATTTCATTCACTGGGCCGACTGCCGGCAACTTTTAAGGTGGAACGTTAACTTGTAATGTTACTCAATGCATGAGTTGATGACGTGAATCCATCAGCACACCTTAAATTTCACTGTGACAACTTTGAATATTAATTAAGTTTTTATATGACAGACACTATATCTGCAGGAGGGGTTCCTGCTCCGTCTCTGTTTCACCTAAGAGGTCCTTAACATGAAAAACAGTAATGACACCTGCACGAAAGATTAATACCAGGCTTATAAATAGTTCACTTTTAAACCCCAAGTACTTAAAATACTGAGAAGTGTATCCTGTGATGATTCAGGAAACTTTAATGTCCGCCTGCCTTCTCCTTCAGCGCGCTCCTCTCAGTAGATGAAGTGACTGTTAGCATTACTTAATCACTGCTGGAGGATTTATTGCTCCTTAGTCTGTTTATCTTATCAGAACTGCTGCTGGAGGATGTAGCATATTACTCCTCCTCAGCCTTCCACATAACTGTGTTTAATGTGTGTCTAATCGTAATTGTCCGGAAGCTTCACAGTGACAGTTAAACACTGCAGGTACCCACAGACCAGAACACTTCCCAGATCACGCTGACTGTTCGCTACTTCCACTGTCTGGGAATGTGAATGAGCTCTGTCTCTCTCACACACACACACACACACACACACACACACACACACACACACACACACACACACACACACACACTCACACACACACTTAGAGCTTTGTTCCTCTGTTTTAAGTAGCTCTGGATTGTGTCGTGCCTCTGCTCTCGGCCTTTATGAGTAAGCAGGCCGCCATTTTTATATTACCTTTGCTCCTATACAATCACCATATTCTGCTGTGGTTAGGGAGTGTGTGTGTGCAACTGTGGGTAAACCCCACCACATATCGCAGTAGTTTATTCGAGAGCAGCTCACTGGCTATCACTCAGGATTTCTCACGTGTGTGAAGTGGTTTCCATGGCGCTAGAATTTTCACTGTGTGCAGTTGCGTTTTACGACTTCTTTTATGAAGCAGATTATGAGAGCTTGAGCCCCGAAGTGGAAAATAAATGTTACATCCAGCTACAAAGACCCCGAAAGACTGAAAATCATGTTTGCAAGCCAACTGCATGTTCCTAATCGGAAAGTTGTGTTTTTGTTTCTGTCACTGGCAAAATACTGCGAGAAGATTTGTTTGAGAAGTGTGAGCATGATTGGTCAGAAGCCTACTGAGGTGGGCGTCGGGCTGGTGTCAACGCTTCCTTTTAGTTATCTTAAATTGCCAATGTTATCGCAGCCAAGATATTAATGAGAATACGTGTTAGTGTAATCGTGGATTGTTCGACAGCTGGCTGATCCACATGCATAGATTTGTTTTGCAACAATTAGGAGTGCAATTTGTGGGTTACTCTTTGGGCCGAACTGCACTACGCTGGAGCCGCGCTGCCGAGGACCATTGACAATAAATGGACGTAATTATGATCCTTGTGCTGAGAATGTTTTGGTGCACTAAGGTTTGGTTTCAGCAGGGGATGTGGAGAATGTTTTTGGTGGGCTGGGGTTTAGAAATCCTCAAAGCTTTTCAGTCTGGAGTCTAAATGAGAAAATTTTGTTCCACACTCAGAGTCATCAGAGCTGGGGAAAAATAAATTACTGCTACGCTTGTCAGTTGGTGACTGGCCAGAATTTAAAGGTAACCCATGTTGACCTGCAGCCTGAAGCCCCACTCCAGCCAGTGTTACTCCCCCGTTTTTTTCAATGGCAACCAGCACACGTGTCAAAGCGATATCATAAATATTAGCATGGATAGCTATAGCAGGCATTCCAACATAAGTTATGAGGCAGAGCACCCAGAGGTCCCCATCCATCCACCGGCAAAAGTCAGCTGGATTTCACGTCACCCAGTGGACCTCTAAACCCCGTCTCCACCAAACACTTTCAGTACGGTACCTTTGGGACCAACAGTAACCCTTCAGACATGGTACCTAGACCCTAGTGTTTCATGGCAAATGAACGGGTGCTCCGGGTTGGTGCCACGTGGGAAAGCCAAACATTTTTCATCTCCACACACTGTGATGACAAAGAGCTTGTTGAACACAGTTCCCTTCATATTAACTTACCCATATTACACAAACTTGGTGACACAGTTGAAAGTTTCACAGAATTGTGTTGGTTCAAAAACTGCAGAAGAAACAATCTCGTACAATGTCAAGACGAAAGCTCTCGTCTCGTTTTGCCTCACACGACCCTATGCCGTATGTGCACAGCATTAGCCATTAAAAAAATGCATTCTGTAGCACTTCTGCTCTGCAAACAGTCTGCAATCATTATGTCTTCAGCGTAGCCAAAATACAAGATAGGCTGACTTGCTGGCTCATAATGGTCATATTGGTTTTGCTGCTTGGATGCAAAGAAGCAGCACCTGCACAAGCTTTGAGGTTGACACGTGACACGTCATCTTCCCGTTTTAGCAACATCCTTCTTTTTTTTTTTAACTTTGAGCACAAAATTATTTGTCAAGAAAAGCTTCAAGTGAAGAGCTGCCTGACGTTAAGGTGAAGCAGTGAAGACATTCTAAATATAGCATACACTTGAACTGATAATTAGGTGGCTAAAATAAGTTTTGCTGCTGCCCTCATCCACAGCAGTACATTGCTCAGCCTCTGAGGCGGTACTCCTGTCTGCTTCTCCAAACTGGGCGTGCCGACTGCCATCTACTGCAGGTAATACACTGACTGTGGATCGCTGCCTCACACAAACTCTCCGAACCATCCCTTAAACATACTGCTGACCACAGTATTTACTAAGAACTGGGGACTCCATGTAAGAAAGGTGTGAGTAGTTTACAGTAGATTGCATATGTGGATATGGAAACAGAACAATAATCTGAGTTACAGTCAGCACTGAGGCTGTGCAAGGTTAAATGAGGTCGATAATAGGGGGTTATTGTAACGATTGGGGCTTTTGTGGAGATGGAGGGAGAGGGGGAATGCTCTGGAATGTGAAGAATGAGGGTTTGTTTAATCCTCGTGGGGGATAAATTATTAGCAGCAAAGGAAACCCTGCTGTGCAGCACAGGTCCGTCTCCTACCATGGGAATCTAATGTGAGATTTGTGCATGTGAGTTTGAATCGATTGGAGTGTAAAAAAGTCCAAGAAATGCACAAAGCTGATTAACGAATGCAATGCACAAATGATTTTAATATATTTGGAGCCTTTTTGATTTGATTTGACGAGGCAGTGGCACTACAGAGCTGGAAATAGCTGTGACATCAGTTGAAAGTAATGTGTTCAGAAGTTTCCTGCTCTCTGTCTTGAACACGAAGAAGAAGTGAAATATTTCACCCTTCAGTGAACTGTGGCAGCAATACTGATTGGTCTGAAAGCTGCCTTTTCCTGTGCTGTCATTTAGATTTGCATTTAACTCGTGTCCAAACAGAGAGTGAGCTGTGGTCTAACCTAAAACTTGATGAATGAATGGGCCAACTTATTTCCATCTCACACACACATTACCTAAATGATTGGCTGTGAGTTGTTGTGGAGGAAATAACAGCGCAGCTAAGGGTTCTGATGAGGTGATCAAATTAAAAACATCTGTTGGTGTGGAAAAGTGATTTTGTCTCCAGTAAGGTCCCGCTCTGTAGTGGTCTGAGTAATCTGGCTTTGCACCATTTTCGGGGGGAAAAAGGGAAATGAGAGCAGCGGAGAGAAAGGGGAAACACAAAGGGGGTAAAGATTTAGTGCGGCAGTAATGAGCTACTGGAAGGGAAGAGCATGCTCAGTTTGATTGGTCCACCTACGCCTAGCCAGCATGGCATCCTGGGTAAATATGACCCAGCAGTTAGTTGCTGTGGTGATCGAGGAAGCAGCCGCTGCCAAGGGGGCTAAGATGGGAACACGGGCCAGATGGATGCACGCACTCACCCACAGACAGTTAATTTTAAAAAGCACTTCCACTGCAGAAAGTTTTAAGGTGCTCTTCACTCACAAAACGACCGTTTATATCTCAGTACTCACCTTGAGTTGAGTTGAATTTGTTAAGAAATCTTTGCAACTTTTCAAAACTTTTTCGTCCGTGTCCATCAGGGAACAAAAAAAATCTTGTGTAGATGCTAGGCTTGGGCGGCATCATGGTATTATGGTATTCCAGAATTTGCTTGGCTTGGTTTGGTTTCGCCCATCAGCCCAGCGTAGCAGAGATTTGTGTCAACATTTCAACAGGGCTACCTGTTTGAAGGTGTGTCTTAAAGTAATGGTGGTTTGCCTTGAGTCATGACGTTTTAAAGCAGCTGGCTGCTCCACGGCTAAAGGTCTCTGTTGTTATGGCTGCATGTGTTTTTCCACAGCAGGGCAGGTAAAATAAATTTACCTGTCGGAGGTGAGCTGTTTGCAGAGGTGCAGGAAGAGCCTGTTGTCTGCAGCTCTTCATTAACATCTCACTGTGGCTGTTTCTGCATTTAGTTTCCTCCCTGCTGCATTATTAGACTTGATTTTATTGAAGAAAAGCAACTAACAAAGTTCCACTAGTTCAGTGATAAATACATTTAATTTTTTAGACATTTTTCACAATAAAAGTTCTCCATTATTTTGATATATCAAAGCTTTTATTGTGAAGCAGCAAAATAAGTAAATGTCAGGTTTTCGTCAGCAGTAACTTAACGTCAAACAGAAAAGGTGTTTCTCAATACTAAGTACGCCAAGTTCGGACTTGTGCACTTGGGAGTTCGGACTCGGCAAGATAGACTCTGGAGTACAAGCTCCCAAGGACGGCGGCCATTACTGCTGGTCTGTGAGAAATGCATTCTGGGATACCTGGCTATCAAAAATCCACACAAGTCACCTCCCGATGCATCCCCGGTGTAACAGCAGAGCAAGTTCACATCCGGGAATTTGGACTGTACTTGGCTGGATGTGGACTTTGAATTGGAGCAGTGCCTGGGCTGCGACTGATGATGTTTCACAAGTCTGCAAGAACACAAGTACAGGCAAGAACACTGATTGAGAAACGCCTTAAAATAAAGCCAATATCGAAAGTAAAAACAGGAAGCAGTGCACTTGGTCTTCCCTGATGTGACACACAAACGACGCAGTATCTCAAAAGGATCCACAGAAATCCATTGAGATTCACCACCAGATTTGAGTAAAAATGTGACCATGTATTTGTTGTAAATGTTTGTGTTTAATCACAAATGGTTTTTAGAGTTGCAGATTCGATGCGCATGTACAGATTATCACTCTGCATTTGTTTGTGCATTGTGTTCTCATGAGAATCCACACAAGTGCAGATTCACGTATATTGTTTTCACTGAAAAATGGTATGTTGATGATCAAATGATGACATATACAAGTTGTAAATTAGAGACACAGATTTACAGTCACAAATCACTCTGCATTTTTTTGTGCATTGCCTTTAACAATTACGTACGTTTTCTTTACAAATTAAACGTAACCTGGGGTGAGTAATTTATACAAATGATCATTTCGTTGGCAAAGTATTCATTTAACAACACTGCAATACAAAACTAGGAATAAAAGTTTAAACAAAGAACATATCTTCGTCATTACCAGACAAAGTGTTTGATGGAAGAAGTTGTTTCTACAAAACCAGCCTTTGTTTCTAGCCAGTGAAGACAGCATCTAGTTTACGTTGTGTGACCTTACAGAAGAATGAAATCATAACGGGGATGGTGGATGAAAGGAATGATTGTCTATCAGGAAAAGAGCCCTGAGGTTTAAATGTGGAGGTGATGGACGTCCACAGAGGAATATAAGGTCAAATGAAAAGTATAAAGAGGGCATCAGAGGTAAGCGGATGTTTGGCAAACAGAGAATGAAGTGAAAGTAGCTCTAATGGAGCTGTGTTTGCTGACCCTTTTTTATCTTGTGCAAACGTCCATGAGATTCCTTTGCCATTCTTTTCCCATCAGCCGGGACTGATGTGTCACTTTCAACTTCCATCATTCCTCTACCCCAATCTCTCATTTCATAGCAGTGATCAGAGCTGTCATCAGGGGTCAGCTGAGGTCATCTTATCTCCCACACTGACCAGAGACTTTCTAGTATGATAGATGACACACAGAGTTATCTTTATGAGGCTGTACTACCGTCAGACATTTTTCTGAACTTCCTTTTGTTGTTGTAGTTTCTGTCTGTGGAGCCATGATGGTATCTATTATTGCTCATGCTGCCACAACTCCAAACAAACGACTGCTGCTGCTGCCAGAGGCATAAAACATGTGCATGGGAGGATTTTTATTTTTTCAGGAAAGACTTATCTTTCACATGGTGTTTATTAAGGCACCAGAGCAACACTTGAGGTAACTGCATGGGCATTTGGGCGCACTGTGGTTGTGGGGCACTTGGAAGGACCAGGGTGGCATTTAGGGTGAACCTTTTATATACAAACGACATAATCGCAATCTGTAACAGATATTTTTTCCCCTTTTCATTGCAGATTGCAGTCGGGAGCTAATTTCAGAAGCATGAGGTCACACATGCAGGCTGGCTCTCTCTTTAATCATGTTAAGCTGAACTGATGTTGCTCAGAGGCTGTTTAGTGAGAGTGTGTTTGGTTTTCATACTCATGATAGGTTACGCAGTGTTGCGTGCCTCGGTCGAGTGAGTCTGGAGGTACAAGGTCTTGTGAAAATCAACATAAGGTGCTTTTGATGAGCTTCAGGTTTGTGTAGATGTGGCTGTGAAACACAGACAGGAAGAGTAATCAAACTTTGACCCGTGTTTCAAAAGCTACCTCATCATCAAGGGAACTGGGGCCAGTCAGAGTGAGCAGCTCATTCATCATTCTCATTATTACAGTAACTGTCATCCAACAAAAGTGTGCAGACCACAGACTGTGTAAGATAATGGACGTAGCCACCATGATGTCACCCACTAGTTTGTGGATTCCTGGGTGCTGGCTGCACAGGGGAAACCAAACACCATTCATCTGCATGCGCTGTGATGACACAGTACTGGTTGAAAATCTGCAAAGTTTCCCTTTTCACAGCTTACTGTAGACTGTAGTTGTTAACATACTAACATCACACAAACTCAGTAAAAATTTGAAGTTTCACCACACTGTGCTGAATCCAGAAACTGATGAAACGATCCCAGAACAAAAGCTCGCCATCTTGTTTTGCCCGTGACGTAGTGGCCGTACATGCCGCGTCTTTAACCACCTGGAAAACACGAGGTTGCGTTCTGGGCGCTACTTCTCTGCCTGTTCTGTGCCAGCTTTCAAGAGCCCGGCGGTAGGTTGCATCTGAAGTTAGCAACCTTAACAAGCATCGTATTATAGCTTATTTACCTGAAATCCTGAGTGCAGAGCTGATCTTCTTCCAGGTGCTGTTTGTAAGTGGCCTATCGTCTGTGGGACAGATGTAAAGCTTTTTTTATCAAACTGAATTTTACAGAAGAAGGGAAAGGAAAGATATCTGTCGGCTGTGATTGGTTGGTCCTTGTCAATGATGTGTGGTGCGCGCTGCCATGTTCCAAAAGTTAAACTCATGATTTGTCTCAAATCACATACTTCCATTACCACGCTTCCATGTAGTATACTGTGTGCACTGTGTACTTATTGGTGTCGTGTGCCAATTTCGACAGGGTAGTGTTGTCTCAAACCAAACACAGCCCTTGTGCACTCACCTGAAACGATGGCCGCAAATTAACTAGTTAGCAAACTAGCATTAGCATTCGCTTTATCGTTCACGGTACCAAATTATTACAGACTGTTCAATTAACCCAATAAACATGCTGCTGGCTTACACCCAAACACATGTATTTGTACAATGCAGTGACATTCACGGTCGCACAGTCCTCAGCCGCCATTTCCAGTTTGAAAAGTGTCCCCTCCCCTTCTGCTACGTAGCCAAGATGGCGACCGTTGAGGGCGAGACGTGTCCATAGTTCCACACTCCACTTCTTGGTCGTTTTGAGTGCACCATCCAAGACTTTTAAGATGACCAGTATCTTATAATAAACTCTAATGAACTGAAAATGCACAGAAATAGCAACAGCTACGCCTATATATGCTCTGGTTTCACTTAACATTACCTAACAAACCCAAGTGTCTCTTACAGCGGCCACATTTTTAATTATATATAACTTTAAGCCTTAAATAACATTTTAAGAAGTGAGTGGCATGAAAATTTACCTCCTGTGCAGTTGTCATGAACGAGGAAATTAACTGTAGAGAGCAAAACCACCTTTTTGTACCAGGCTGTAAAACTGTTTTCTGCTGTAACGTTGAGCATTATAACAGAGGTCTATGAGGATTGACTCGTTGTTGAAGCCAGCCTCAAGTGGATGTTAGAGGAACTGCAGTTTTTGGCACTTCAACTTCATTTTTCAGTCCTGGAGGTCACCACTTGCTGTATACATTTGTTTTATTTGTCCATGTTTGTGTTTGAGCGTGTCTTTTGGATTGGAAAAACATGCACACACACACACACACACACACACACACACACACACACACACACACCACTCATTTGTCACCAGCTTTTGTCACCTGAGGGATGTTCACGCTTAAGTGCAGGAACAAAAGGTCATTTCTTTGTTGAAAGATAACACCTCAAAGACTGATTGTGAAACTGACCCACATCAACAAGGTGTGATTTAATAGGTTATAGGAGACACATTTGTTATTCTGTGGCAGAGCCCACATAAACTCTTCATCTCTACACTGCATGGCTATTAGAGAAACCACTACATTATCCATTAGAGGTCCGAGCTAATTGTGGTCTTCAGCTGAACTGCATTTATTCAAGCATAACTTCTGAACAACAACTGAAAACATTCAACACAAGCACACTGCAGGCCGAATATCTGCTCCTTTTCCTCAGCAGTGCAGCTTGTAGATCTGAGTGCGTACGGGGTGGCCTCATTCCTTTCAGTTTCATTGAGTGTAGGAATGTGGAGGTGCTCCCAGATTTGTCTCTTTCAGGAAATGAAAAATCTCCTTACTTCCTGCCACAAGAATGTCAGCAACGTTAGGACACAGAAAGTACAGAAAGTGGCACAAACATATCACTCTAAAATCCTAATCAAGCATGTTGTTGTGTGCGTTTTGTCACTAAGACGTGATTAAAAATGTCCTCAATAAAGTCAAAATGCCTTCTCAGCAGTTCATATGGCTGCTCCTTCTGCTTTATTCTGATTATGACAGTTTTTATTATCTGATAACGGGGCCAGCTCCCTCTGGGTTGTGGTCTTTGTAGTTCTTTGTAGTGCGCAGCAGGGCCTTCAAAGTTGAGAGGTCACACACCTCAGTGAGCATAGCTAATCCTGTCATCTGGTCTTCAGTCGGAATTCCTCTGTGATGAAAGGTGCTCGAGCTTCAGTTACTAGTCTGGGTGTCAGTTTATGGCCGTTACGCAGCATGGCTTTGCAGGATGGTCTGGATGAAGGAGGCTGAGGAATGAGGTGTTGGCTGTAAAGAGTGCTCCTGACGCACACACTGGATTAATGAGACTTTGGTGTCCGTGGAGCGATGTGTCAGTGTTTCCTGTCAGAAATCAAAATCCATATCAGCTGTATTCATTTAGCTTCTTTTCACACATATAGATATTTTTAAAACAGATATTTTCCTCCTGTTTTAGAACAAAAATTCTGTCAACATTACAGAGAGTGGCCTCCACCAAGATAAACAACTGGTTAAGTGGCATTGCATTTGAGTGTGTTAAAGTGCAACAGCTGGACCACAAGATGCCGTCGTTGTAATAACTGTAGTTGTAATGAAGGGTAAAACCAGGGAGAGGATGGAAAGATGCTGACTGTGTTTTTTCTGTTTTTCTCTGAACAGATCGTGAGGACCAATCAATCCTTTGCACGTGAGTACTGCAACTCTTAACTCTCCTCTCCTCTCCTCTGCTGATAAAGCAACTCAATGGGCTGGAAAATGAAAGTGTCACGAGATGAAGATCGTACAGCTGCACCTTTATAGGGGTTATCTTCTATAAAGACAGGGTCTCACGTCTTGTCCTTACAGTGAATAAGTTAAATAATAATTAACAACTGTATGAGAGTACTTTATACAGATCATCACCTCTGAATTACCTGGTTTCCTGGTTGTTTTGTCTCTATAAAGTTTCCTCCATGTCTCTCTAACCCTGAATCAGTTGGCCTGCTCACATCATCCTGCTGTTTTATTTAAAGACTGGTTTCAAATAGCTTTTTGCGGATGCTGGGTTGCGCAGCCGCTCTGCCCAATACTGAGGGAGTTATGAGTGCGGTTTGGTGCCCTGCCTTCATCGTCTTTGGCAGAGAGTAATTAAGTGCCACACTCTTTCAGTGTGGCTTGAGTTGACACTGCCAGTGAAAAGACAAGCGCTGTTGCATAATCTGTCCCAGATTCAGAAAACTGCACCCTCTGTCGGCGGCAGTGGAGCCGTGTTAGCAGGATTGCTCCACTGTTTAATAAGTCTGGTGGTCACACAGTTTGGAGAGGCTGCTTCAGTACTGCAAAGGCATCTTTATTGATTTAGTACAACAGACATCAGTTGAGAGTGTTTAATAAAATATATTGCAGCAGCTACAGAGAGGACCCAGCATGTGGAAAGAGCAGTTCATGCACCGTAGTCGGTCTGCAAGACAGAATGAGAGAATAAATCTTCAGACATTTCATTAAACTGCACTATTAACTTTTTGTCTTCGTCTTGTGCCGCAGTAATGCTAGATTCCTCTGAGCTCAATAGTCTAATCTAATCTTATCCAGGCTTCTCTTATTGCACTTTCACCAGAATCAGAGATACATCAAAAAGCATCTTACAAATTACAAATACATCCATCCATTTTCATCCACTTATCCGGGGCCGGATCACAGAGGCAGCAGGCCGTGCAAAGCACCCCAGACGTCCCTCTCCTCAGCAACACTTTCCAGCTCCTCCTGGAGGACCCCAAGGTGTTCCAGGCCAGATGAGATATGTAATCCCTCCAGCATGTTCTGGGTCTGCTCTGGGGCCTCCTACCAGTGGGACGTGTCCGGACCACCTCTAACAGGAGGCGCCCAGGAGGATCCTGATCAGATGCAAATACTTGATGATCAGATTTATCAAAATGAAATGCAAAAGGCCGAATTAAGAAAATGATTATCATTTGATAGTACAAACTATATGCTATATAAATGTATATTATCATTTTTAGGCATTCAGTAGCATCAGTGTGGGTCTGACTGTAACCCCTCTACACTGAAAAGATGAGCTCTGCGAATTTCCCACTTCACAGATTTAAAGTGGCCAATCAAGACGTCTTAGAGGCGGAGGCTGCAAGTTCGGGATTTTCTTTCTACAGTTTAAAGCAGGGGATAAAAATCTGTTTTATTTGGGATAAAATGGCATATTAAAGGTCCAGTGTGTAGGATTCAGGGGGATGTATTGGCAGGAATTGAATATAATATAATGGTATAATCAGCTGAAAATAAGAATTGTTGTGTTTTCGTTAACTTAGAATGAGCCGTTTATATCTACATAGGGAGCAGGTCCTCGTCTGTGGGGATCCCAGTGTTGCACAGCCAATTAGTCGACCATTAAAATAGTCACAGCTTATTTTAATAGTGGATTAGTCATCGATTAGTCGACTAATCGTTGCAGCCCTAGTTCTGTGTAAACACGCAAAAGCCGTATAAAGAGGGGACTTTGTAGGAGTCCTTTAGCTCAGTCTCTGTGTAAAAAGGGGTATTCATTTGTAAAGTGAACCTGCTTTATTCAGTGTTTCACCTGTTTTAACCATGTGGTCCATTTATTTTGGAGAGTAAGAGACCTGCAAAAACCTCCTAACAATGAACACTGAAGGAATTCTATAGGAGACTATTCAGATGATTGCAATCTGCAATCCTCACTGCTAGATTCTACTAAATCCCCCTAAATCTTGCACTCTATGCATTTAAATAATGTGTTATAATTGTAATCTGTCCTGCAAAATACAAAAATATATATATATACTGCCCATCTCTGATCCTGACCTCCATTTCACTCAAGAAATGTAACATCAAGCGGTCTCAACACTGTTTGCGATGCTACTCTCCCTCCAGGGACAATGAATTCAGGACCAAGACTGATGTGAAAAAGAGTCATCTGTTTGGAGTGTTGAGGCCGGCTCACAGTCTGTGTTTACACAAGTCTGACTGTAGTCCCAGAACAAAAAGGACTGCATGGACTTTGCGACAACCACTTTTAATCCAGTTAAAATGCCACAAGCATATTTAACATAGCACAGAATTATAGAAGGCCTTGTGCAGTTCTGTGGTTTAGCAGTGATGTGTTCGTAATAACATTTGCAGACACAGGTCTTTTGTGAACACTCAGTTCCCTGTATTCACTTGTGCTCCTGCAGTTACTGAAGAATAGTTGCGCATGAATTATTTAAAAAAGAATTAACAGCTCACCCCAAAATTGAAAAGATATATTTTTCCTCTTACCTGTAGTGCTGTTTATCAGTCGAGATATCGGCTGTAGAAACGTCTGCCTTCACTCCAATATAATGCAACTAGATGACACTTTGCTTGTGGTGCTCAAAGTACCAAAAAAAGAATCTTGGAAAAACTCAACATCAATGTCTCTTTCCAGAAATCATGACCTGGTTACTCAAGATAAGGAAGAATAAGAAAGGAAATAGTTCCTACATTAAAGTGCTCACAAAAAGCTCTGTAGGATATCTTGAATAACTGAGTCATGATTTCTGGAGACATTGCTGTTGAGTGTTTCAAATGTATTTCTTTGGTACCATTATATTTTGGAGAAAGCAGACGTCTCTACAGACGAAATCTCCAACACTTGCCAACTCACAACATAAATGTCACAGGAAAAATGTTTACTTTTTATTTTGGAGTGAGCTTTCTGTTAGCTATCCTGCGTCATCCACAGGATATTAGTGTAAAGGAAGTCACTGTAGTAGCTGTAACGGTCAAGACACATCAAGCTGACTTTGAAGAACTAGCGACCGTCTCACATCACCTGTGTCTCGGCCAATAAGTTGCACGTGACAGCTGACGGCCAACCAGTACGTACATTCTGCGCCTTCTGGAGAGGAAATAACTGCTCCACACCAGCAGGTTGCGGTAGTCTGTAATCGTCATTCAAAAAGAGGAACCAGACGACCATCTTGACGCTAGTTAGCCAGTTAGCACATTAACAACACAATCTACTTATTAAGGAATAATAACACAAACCATTACGAAGCATTTCTGCTGAAGGGTTCAGTGGCTAAAGAAAAATAATCTTACATTATGGAACAAGTTTGTTTTTATCCCACACCCTCTTGACTTTAGCTCGTTGTTTACTTTCCTCACTTCTGTTTCTCCTCTCCTGTGCTGAGCTGAGCTGCCAATCAGAGCGATTTCCTTCACCATTGGGCTCTGCCACTGCCGATTCAATACGCTGAATCGCCCAAAAGAAAGCCAACTGGAGGCTGATTACGGGCAACTCGTCGACTACAGTGACAGACACGCTACTAATATGAGCCATTTGTCTGTATGTTGGATCCCAGAGAACAAAACAGGGAGCGGCCCATGAGACCAGGAACTTGTAGAATCTCTCACTTAAGAGTTGAAAAAACAGTTGACCCTTCGAGGTGTGAGAGTTGTGACAGAGTGAGGCAGGAGACACACAGCACTCACGAGGTGAAGGGTCCTGCCCTAACTGACCCCGTAACCCTGCATGTTTACATACGGTCTATAAGAAAAAAGTCAGCGAATGGTTCTTTCCGTGAGAAATATTCCGATACTATAAAACTATGAAGACATCAAGCCAAACTTGGATGTGTAACTAACTTGACCTATATTGCTACGCCTGTATCCTGTGTTCGAGGACTCGCCCATCAAATTCTAGTGCGGCAGCTGAAACTGCAGTGGTCTCTGTGCAGCAGAGCTAATAGCCAGCTAGACTAAAGCCACCGGTATGTAGCTAGATGTTGTGTTGCTGGCCTGGTTTCTGTGTTGGCGCTGGTTTTTTGGGCTCTGGGACCTGACTGTGGGAGCTGTGGATGGCCCTGCCTGAACACAGCTATCATTAGAGACGGCCCCAAAGCAGAGCCTGGAAACTTTGGAGACTGGCCCACCAAACCACAGGGTTCTCCAGTAAAACAGGCGGACAGACGAAGGGATGCATTTAGAAAACAACAACAGATAGCTCTACCTCTCTCTTCCTTTTCTCTTTGTGTATTCTTTTCTTGGGTTTCATCCAGTCACACTTACCCACCATAATGACTGCTTATTTTGGTTAGAATTTTACAGTGTTTTGTCTGTACCTTGCTAAACTGTGGACATCTTACACAGATTATTCCCTGTAATGTGGCTATGCCTCACAACTAAATGCCTGTAATTCTTAATTGCAAACAAAGGGTGCCGTAATTATTTGTTGGAAGTGAAACTAAAGTGAAAACAATGTGGGTTTGTTTCCTCTCGCTCTTTCTTGATTCACTCACACTTCTCGCTCCCTCTGTCTGTCCACGTACATCCATGCTGTCTCTCCCCTTTGTTTTCAGAGGTGAATCAGGAGCTGGCAAGACCGAAAACACGAAGAAGGTCATCCAGTACCTGGCCCACGTTGCCTCCTCACACAAAGGACGCAAAGACCACAACATTCCTGTGAGAGCCCCACTGCCTACACTTTTCCTGCTCTTCCTTGGCCAAGCACGGGCCTCCAGTTCCTCTCCTCTCCTCTCAAATACATGCTCTCTTTGCTGATAGTCCATCTTTTCACCTCTTAAATTTAAAACCAGATGCCGTCGTTGATATTTGTAAATTACCTCCTCAAATCATTATTACAATTTTAAGGAGTAACTTGACATTTTGGGAAACACTCTCACTCCCTTTCTAGCAAAGAGCTAATGCCAGATAAAAGCAATCATGGGCCTCATGACAGGAAAATATCCCAACTGCTTTCCTTATCTTATCTTAACTAAGAAAGGAAAAAATCCTCTGATACAGAATCACTCTATCAACTCATGACTGTGTCCAAGTCTATGTCAGACCTCCATCTTAGCATTAAGTGGGATTTATACTTGTGTGTCAGCTCTGTGCAGAGCCTACACTGTTGTGAGCATTTATACTTGTGCAGTGGTGTGTCTGTGTCACTCTGCAGTTACACCCCCAAACCACTAGTCAGTGTTGGGGTTTTTGTGAAGTGCTGTAAAGTTTAGCTGATTCAAAATACACATTAAATACACATTAAACATGGCTTAATAGAGACAATCTCAAACACAAGTACACAAATCAGCGTCACTATAACTCGCAGCATTCACAGACAAACACTTGTCTTTATCTGGACACATTTTCCCCACAAATACAACATGCTAACGTTATTAGCACAAGCCTATGGCATTTTACATTGTATAAAATAGCCTAGCAGCTAGCAGACTTTTCCTCTACTCATATGAAGCCAGGGACAACAGCAACATTTAGCAAACTGTCTTATACTAAACGCATTTTCCAAACAAATACAACATGCAAACGTTATTAGCACAAGCCTATGGCATTTTACATTGTATAAATTAGCCTAGAAGCTAGCAGACTTTTCCTCTACTCAAGTGAAGCCAAGATAAATCACACACAAGACTTAAAATCTTTTTGGAGGCTTTACTGTCTTCACAGTTTATTGTTTCTTATCTGTGAAATTAAAGTAAATAAAAGTTTTGTTTCCACTGAGGGAAATGGTTTCAGCTTACAGAGACAGACAGTCGGAGGCACTAATCGATCAAGTTATTTGTTCTCTCAGTCGATATAAAACCATTAATACATGATCCGGGAATTTAAAGTCATCATGCTTTTTGAGTGCTGCAATTTCTGCAGTTATTTTGAGTTTAGGGCAGGGTTAATGCTGTCCTAACTTAGGATTCTTAAGTTAGGACGGTTATAGCAAAGTTTCTATCCAAAGCCTCCTTCAGACTGTCAACCTGTATTTTCTCCATAATCGTAAATATGTCCACACTCCTGATTTATTCTTATTTATTACTTTTGATAAAGCCAGGCTAGCTGTTTCCCCCTGTTTCCAGTCTTTATGCTAAGCTAAGCTAACAGGCTGCTGGCTGAGCGTGGTATCGATCGTCTCATCTCACTCTCTGCCAGAAAGTGAATAAGTGTATTTCCCAAACTATTCGGTTAATGAATTGTAATTTTCCGCCATTGCTTACTGTTTTGATATCCAGCTGATAACAAGTCATGTATTAATCCACAGCTAACCTGATAGATGTTAATGTAGCCTGACTGGTCTCTCCTCCTGCTTCATATCATTCAATACCATTCTGCCAGAGTGTACCCAACGCTGGGCCAAGTGTGTGTACTGGTGTTCTGTTTCCTGTGGCTTGTGTCTGACATGAGCGCTTCAGGTTTTAACACTTGCATTTGTTTATCCATAACAAACAGCCCGAATCTCCCAAAGCATTCAAGCTCCAGGCAAGTGTATCTCCCGCTTTCTCAACAAGAGTGTGTGGTCCGTTTATGGTGTTTGTGTGTATGTGCATGCCCTTCTCTCTAAATCTCGGCCGCTTCCATAATGATGTTGACGGACTAATCTAAGCTTCTCTCTTTATTGAGGTATTTGTTTGTGCTGGCTCAGTCTCCTCACATGATTAGTTGAAGCCCACTGAATCTGACATAAAACCAGCAGGCTCATGATACTGAGACACTTTGTTTTATCAGTTGGTTCAGGTTTATGAGAACAGTTGGAAACTGAGATGATTTATTAGAAACACATGTCAGTGAAATCCAAAAGAATACGTCCAACCTGTCGTCAGACTGCTCACATTAAGTGCTAATCGAGAATTAACTGACTCTGTGTGGCCTTTCTGTGTCGGTTCATCAGTCGACTGTTTCTGGGTTTTACTTGGAGTTCAGGAAGAGCACATGAACTGTGAAGTCAGACCACAGCCGCACTAAACATCTCTCCTCAAATGTTTTATGCCAAGCTTCATCTTTTACATTTTAGTGATGTAAATGTATGATACTACCAGAGTTATTCCAGTTTATATTTTTATTTCATTTTGACTTTTTGTTTCAGTTTCCAGAGTGTGTTTTTTGTTTCATTTTAGTTGTTATTGTTTTGAAATGTTTAGTTTCAGTTTAGTTTTGAGTAGTTTCAGTACAAGTTTAAGTTTTGTTTTGTGTCAAAATGGGCAAGATTTAAGAAGTTCAGAATAAATAGATATTACAATACAAACACAACACTGAAGACTCACTTCCACTAAGCAGTCTCATGCAGTTCACTTCAGTTCATTACACACTGGAAGTTTCCTGTTTTTCCATTACCCCTCCAGGGTTGGGTACCAAACTCGATACTTTGAAGGCTACTGACCGAATTACGCAGGTGCTACCAAGGACCTATTCACAATAAATCAAGTGTTGCCAAATTTCAGTACTTTTGATGAGAATACCTGGTTCAGACAGGAGGCTGAAGCACAAAAAGCGCCCTAAAGCAGGAAAGCCACCTGCGAAACTTGACTCCGACTTTAGGGGACTGTGCAGCAGCAACAACCGAGCTCCGCGTAACAGATCTAGGGTTCAGGTATGTTTCTGTACGAGTTACGTACCGGTTCTAAGGGTACTTTTCCAAAAGTGTTTGGTGTGAACACGGCTTTTGTGAAAGCACTATACTCATAAGCCCCAGTTCCACCAAACACTTTCATATGGTACCTTTGGAACCAACAGTAACCCTTCAGACCCTAGTGTTTCCACCACAGACAGTCCTCTTAAATGTGGGCGGGGTTGTTGTCACTCACTGCTCCGTCCAGCACTCGCTGTATTTCCTCCTTTATCAGTCTGCACCTGGTTTATCGTCCACAGAACGAGGCTGCACGCCAACATTTTCACAACAAAATACCATCCACAACTTTTCACTTTGGAAACAGGAAAAAAAAGCAAACTGAACTGAACTGAACTGTCCCGTACTGCTCGGTGGAAACGGGGCTTTAGTGATGTAGACACTCCAGTCTCAATGAACATATGCACCAGGTGGTCAATAATAGTCAGTTAAGCTGTAATAATCTTGGGTACTACATGCTCAGGTGTAAAATGAAGCTATCAAAGGTGATGTAACATGGTGACAGTTGATCAGATCTTTCATATATTCATGCATGTTTTCATCGGTGATGTATTCTAGATGCATGTTTGTAGTTTTTAGTTAATAATGCATTGGCTTATTCCACAGCTGTAGCCATGATAACATTATTCCAGTAACCAGCAGGAGGTGTTTATGTGGACGTTGTAGCCTCACCTGGAACTTCATATTCTAATGCACAACGTTTTGTCCCAAATGAGACTCAAAGCTCCATCTTCTGTTTCTCATGCTTGCTGCAAAACTTGATATTTTCTGGCTCACTTCTTCTCAGCTTGATTTATCCGGTAGCTATTTTCCTTTCTCTCCTAAACTAAAACCTGATGTTTCTGTGTCCTCTCTAAATTTAATAACTATAGCAGCAGAGTCTTAGCTGCGACCTATAACCTGCAGCTTTGAGCACACGCGATCCGAGTGAATGCTGGTTTAATGTGCTGTGTTTCAGTAGCTGTAACTCGGGACCTCGGTGCTCCCCTGCCAGAGCGCACCATCCACGCTGACCTCCTTAATGCTGCTTTCCCTCTGTGTTGCATTACGGCTGCTCTGAGCGCAGGCCAGAGGAATGTAGAGCCAGGGATCGAGGGAGAGCGAAGATAAGGTGGAGGAGAGAGGTTTGGGAGGGGGTGAAAAGGGGGAAGATGAAGTAGTTGAGAAGAGGTAAAGCAGACCAGACTTTCATATTTCTCTCAGTAAGAAAGGCAGATGGGAATACCTCTTTATTCTTTAGTTTAACAGTGATGTATGCACTAGTTTCTGTATTAATCTGTGGCATTCAGAGCCTGCAAGATAAAAGGAAAACATGAGGAGGAGGGTCACTACTCCCTACTTCCCTCAGTAAAACTCACGTGGGTTTAACTGGATGCAGATATCAGCCCATTCACACAGACAAAGGAGACTGCACTGATACATCAAAACTCTGTATGAAGGACCACATTGTCAGCGTCTGGCCAGAGAGAGTCCTGCACAGGTCCAGTTTGCAAACTTGTACCCGCCCACACTCACAAAGATCCCTGTAACCCACCCGTTAGCCACAATTATGTCCAAGTCCTTGGCACGGAAAGTGCTACGAACCTATTGTTTTTATAGTCATTTTTTCCTGCTGTACAGTGGCATTTCTGACGGGCTTAGTCATGTTTTCGTTTTTTTTCCTGTGCTGCAAACCTTTAACCCTCTGTAGCTCCAGTGCTGTGTGCAAAAAGTTAATGTACAGCCCTGCTATTTATTTTATATCATTTTTCATGTACATGATGCGCAGCTGCTTATTTTCAATCAGGGAAAAAAATCCCTGTCTTTGCATTTTATTTTGATCAAAGTCTGTTTTTATAAAAGTGCTTGTGACATCTCAAATGTGGCTCTGACTTGCAGCTGAAAACACGTTTCCCATTTTGTAGAAAATACTGAGATATATATTGTGTATCGTCAGTCAGCCTGAAAATACTGACATATGAATTTTTGTCCATATTGGCCCTACCTGAATATATTTTTTAACTTTTTTGCGGGGTACCTGGACCCAGTGCAGGACTTTAATGTAGACCTCTGGTAGAGTTATACCTTACGAGTCAGGGAACCTTTGTTCTGGACACTGTTTCCTTGTTGTTCCCCAATTCATCCTCATCGATTCTGACCAACTTCTGTAAGTGAGTTAAGTCGATGCTATCACACAGGGCCTAGACACACTCAGGGGACACGTTATTTCCTCTCTTACATTCACAGTTTTTCGCCAAGAGACAAGATGTCAGTAAAAAATGGTATTTTTCACTTATGATTTTTACATGTTTCCTCGTTTGAGCAGCATCGTCTGGCCGTGATGGAAGTTATGAGATCGGATTATAGTGATTCAGTGACCAGGTTTAGATCTTGGAGGTGCATCAGGATTCAGGACACCGCTCACTCACCTTCTCTCTGCCACAGGCCGTAGAATTCACCATCAGTCTCTTGTCTTGCTTCCTGTTAACAACACATCTAATTAGGGCTATACAGTAGGTAGTCACAAGTTTGTTTTAATGGCCATGTCTGGCTGGTGTATAGCATCAGCCAACCACTGTTTCCCCCCCCAGAGTCCAGAGAAGTATCCTGGAGTCAGATCAAGGCAGGATCCGATGTGCTGTAAGGACTATTTCTGTCCTGCTGCTGCCCTGGATAGAGGAGGTCGTGTAATGTGTAGGGAGCTGGAGGTTTCCGGGGCTGTAGGGAATGTCCCAACCACGTATCTAGCCAGGTTTTGAGATTTGGGAGGAAGCCATCATTACCATCACGGTGGTGCAGTTTTCATATATATAGTGTACATCATCACGACCACAGGAATGTGCAGGCCGGAAGAAGGCTCTCACTCACGGACCCAAACCAACCGCTCACTATAGGGCATGTGTCGAAACACACACTCTGCGTTGCCCTCGTGGTTTCACGAGTTCCGTCCAGCTGTTTGGTTGCCTTGGCCCGTTAAACTTGTCGAGCCCCCCTGACAAAAATCACATTGTACTGCAGTTGACTAAAGTAAAGCCAGCAGAGCCGTGATAAATTGCTGACTGTCTGACAGATTGGTTTAGCATATTAACGTGGCTACATTTTTCCTCTTGCTGCCCTGTTGCGAAGAATTGGTTTAGCCTCACCAGCTTGTGTATGTTTTGGCAGACACAGAAATATGTGATTAACAGTGATGAAAAAAGATTCATTGCGTGGTGCCAGGCATAAGAAATGTTTGATGGCTCGCTGGCCTCTCACCTCTCTGTTTTTCTCCACAGGGTGAGTTGGAACGCCAGCTCCTGCAAGCCAACCCCATCCTCGAATCTTTCGGCAATGCCAAGACAGTGAAAAATGACAACTCATCTCGCTTTGTGAGTTCACTGTTCCTGTTTTAATGATGTGTGATTTAGACACAATCAGATAATATATTAAAGGGAAACAGATTTATCAGCTATCAGGGAAATTAATCCTTAATTAAGCCCTTTCTGATCTTGTAGTGATGAGTTACAGGAATCACAACGATTGTCGCTCTAAGCATTTTAAATATTTGTATGACTAAGTCAACCATGTGGCCAAGGTTAACCACCATGGTGTTCAGTCCTCATGAATCACCGGCTGTCTCAGATGAGACCAGCAGACAGATGGGCACACATATTCACACACACATTTACTGTCAGGAAACCACAGACATGCCTGAGATTCTTTCTGACCTGGTAACCTGGCTTTTCCTAATATAGGCATTTTGTTCTCTGCTGTGTCTCTGTCGTCTGCAAGAAGCCACAACATGCTGTCTAAAGTGCAGAAGAAACATAGGACACGAGTCCGCGCTGACATCATCGGCTTTTTTTAGACAACCTGTGAAGTTCCAACAACTGTTTTTAACGTAAACATGCATCTTGTTTCCTGCAGGGGAAGTTCATCAGAATAAACTTTGACGTCACGGGCTACATCGTCGGGGCCAACATTGAAACTTGTATCCTTGTTACTGGGACACGCTGGAGGAGCAGGCGGTCGAAGGACTGTTTCGAACACAACAGAGGGAGCTCAAAGATGGGGTGCACATTGAGTTTAGATCTGACCACAGCTCATGCTCTCTCAACCACAAGAATGCCATTCCTCGTTCTGCATATTCTCCAGACGGAGCTAGAGGGCACTGAGCTCGAAAGAAGTTTTTATTTTTAGTCTTCATTTTTCTTCATGTTTATTTATGCCTGGTGAGGATAATAATGGAGGTTCCTCTGGTTAATATATCTTTGTTGCAACACTTATAGAAAGAACTGATTGCACAGTGAATGCATCTGAGATCTGCCCTTTCTAGAAGATTTATTGGTTGAGCACTTTATTAGAGCTCTTTTTTATTAAAATAGTAGTTGCTTAGCTTCCTGAAAACACTCCTAAAAACCTTTGCAATTCACAGTATAAGTGGCTAAATGACTCAAACAACAGAACTGACATGCTCAACTCAAGAGTGTCCGGTTTAATTTTCTGTCATGTATTTTATTTATTTTTAATATTGTATTATTGGTATTTTTGTATGTTTTTATTGTAAGGTGTCCTTGGGTGCTCAGAAAGGCGCCAACAAATAAAATTTATTATTATTATTATTATTATTATTAATGTTATTATTATTATTATTATTATTATTATTATTATTAGTGTAATGGGCGGCGAATGCGCGACCTCCAACAGGATAAGCCGTTACAGAAAACGAATGAATGAATGAAAACAGCAGCAGAAGGAAACAGATGTGTTTCAGCTCTAGGCTTTCCTCTGCATTACTGAAACATGTGTGGGTGTGATCATCAAAATGACATCATCCAAAACAAAATACTAGTGAGAAAAACAGTTGTGAGAAATTTTAAGTTGCAAAAAGAAACATGTCATTTTCTGTCCTTGCAACATCCAGATAAGTGACCAGTTAATTTACACACTCACAATAGAAGATGCATATGCACAGTACCACAGGCAGTATAAACTCATGGACGTAGCCACTGTGACGTCACCTATTGGTTTATGAACTCCTATTTTGAAGCCTTGGATTTGGCCATATTTGGACGCTACGGTGGAGCTAACCCTAGCGCTAGCTGCTAGCTTGGTTAGCATGGTGTATTTATAGCCATGATTAACTGTGATAACACAGGCTTGAAACCATGAAAACAAAATGTACTCACCAGAAAAGACTAAGCATCCGACTCTTTGGAGGGTCTTTTGGTACAACGAAACGCAGAGCAAGACTTTTTTAGGTGACCAAAATTTTGCATCTAACCTTCATGAACTGCAATGAAATGGTGACAGCTATGGCTATGCCTATACTCTGAATAGCAACCTACCCCGAATAGGTAGCGATTTGTCAACGGATTGTGCCCACCTGTCACTGGAAGCAGCCATGTCCTTAATAATGCATAATACATATTCATATACTTAAATCATGCCCATCTGTTTTCACATAAAATATGTGGGGAAATCAACCAGTCGTTCCTCATGAACAGATTTCCTACAACAGTGACAGTATCCTGTTTTATCATGTTGTAACTTCCTGGTCAGTCCTTAACCTTTGCTCTCAGATCTCCTGGAGAAGTCGAGGGCCATCAGACAGGCCAAAGATGAGAGGACCTTCCACATTTTCTACCGCCTGCTGGCAGGGGCCGGAGAGCATCTCCGAAGTGAGCGTGTGACAGCTGCCTAAAGCTGGATTTAAAAAAAGTATCTGAGCGACGACAGTGAGGTTTGATGTTTGTGCCAGTTTGCTTCAGGCGGGGTGTAAAGCTAAAGGAGGGCGCTTTGAATGATTACTGCCCATCTAATCTTTTTCCCTTGTGAACTTGTTAGTACATTGTTCCATGATGATGTAGAACGTGTTTACAATATTTCTCCGATGAACTAATGGATTTTAAAGGTCACTCAGTCTTTCATTTACTTATCCACTTACTCTCTGAGGCCAGACTGAATCACTGTGACGTTTCTGTCCATCAAACAATCATTTAGATAATTACTTTTTGAGAGCAAATAACTCATCATGGTCCTAATAAACTTCAAACTAGAGTGTGGTACTTTTACATATAAACGAACGTCTGTTGAATTCAAGCTCTGCCAACAACAACTCCACGCAGTGCTGATTAAATCGCTGCCAGTGAAAGCTCCCTGTATTTCTTGGTGTTCTGAAAAATATGACAATGGAACTGATCATAGATAACATAGTGAGTGATCAGTTTGTAACCTCGTGGAACTTTGAGACTTTAAGTCAAGAAGATAGCAGGTGAGCCCGACGTTCAAATATGAAGAATGAAGTTTAATTCATGAGGAGATGAATAAACATATACTGGGGTCTAAATGGAGTAATTTCAGTTACAGAACTTTGTTCTTCTCCCAGAAATCACAGATCAATAGAATAAATAAAAAATAAAGCATTTTTTTTTCTATCCTGAACATTTACGTTTATTGCATCCTTTATAGTCAACACTCTGTCTCAATATATAAGAGAATTTAAATGTCAGCTGCGATCAAATCTGAAATTAAACCAGATAGAAAATATTGAAATACTGAGTTCTGTGCACCAGAAGTGATGCGTCTTATGTCAACCAGCCAGAACTAAACAGGGAAGTGATTATTTTATGTATTTTCTGTTTATTTATTTTGCTTTTGTTTTTTTCTGTTTGGTCCGGCTTGTTCATTTTTTAATTAATTGATTTTGATCATTTTTAATTTAATTTAATTTAATTTTAATTTTTCAATTTTCTCTTCAGGGTTGGACGTGTATAGCACCTCTCTAGTCTTTGACCACCCGAAGCTCTTGCACACCACAGAGTCACATTCACCCATTCACACACAATCATACGCTGTCGGCTGAGACTACGAAACAAGGGGCTGCTTGCTATAAGGATAAACATTTACACAAACTCACACACCAATTTGGAGTTCAGTATCCAGACTGGAGGAGCCGGGGATCGATCCACTGATCATCCGATTAGCGGATGATGCGATTCAACCCCCCTCTGATAGTACATATGTTGACAGTTTGAAATAAAGAGTTGTTTTAAAAAAAAAAAAGGAAAGCTGTGAGGAGCTAGGAGCATGACAGACAGTATGTTGAGTGGAAGCTTTGGATAAAATAAAAAGTCAGTGTTGAGAGGAAGTATTAAAGTCAAAAAAGATTTTAAAAAGCGCTCCTGGGGGTGGGGGAGATGCAGCAAGCTCACCTGCAGGCATATGTAATAGGCATGCAAAAAGCCGCCGCCAGCTGCTAAAATGCTTCCTGTGTGATCAGGGCCTAACTTGCTGCTGGAGAAACCTGCATCTTAAAACCAAAGAATAAATAAGAGGATACTGGTTTTAAATAATCATTAAAATACTCATGAACTTAAAAAAATCATGCTTCTTTCTTTTCCTTCTCCAGCCGACCTGCTTCTCGAAGGTTTTAACAACTACCGCTTCCTGTCAAATGGCAACATTCCCATCCCTGGTCAGCAGGACAAGGAAAACTTCCAGGAGACTCTGGATGCCATGCACATCATGAGCTTCTCCCATGACGAGATTGTCTGTGAGTAGTACTTCCAGATGTGCCCTGAAACAAAGTACACTCTCGTTCTCTTTGTGTAATTACGTACCGATTGTTTCCTCTGTAATTCTGCCATTACCTAATTCCCCTCCTGAGGATCACTAAAGTGTTATCCTGTCCCTGCCAGGCATGTTGAAGGTGGTCTCTGCAGTGCTGCAGTTTGGCAACATTGTCTTTAAGAAAGAGAGGAACACTGATCAGGCCTCCATGCCGGAGAACACAGGTAAACATCCCACACACAGCTCTCCTCGCTGGTGTCAGTCATGACTCATGAATCCAGAAAATAAGATGACTGTGTGGCTTCAGCTTCCAACATGACAGGTGGTGGAAAACACACCATCATTTCCATATGCATACACACTCGCACTATTTTCTCATTCGCTGTGAGCACATGCTTTATTAGAAGCATCATAATACTGAAGTTAGATTGTCCCAGTTTAAAGTCACACACGCTTCATGTTAAAATGCTTTCAGACTTATTTGTTTCATTTCTGATTTCATTATTTGAACACAGCACCAAACCTAGATTCCCAGAAACTCCGATTTTGAAGATAGCAAAATAACACAGATCTGTTGTTTATTTCTTTATAACTCAAATTTTTATTTATCTATTCAGTCAAATCTGAACAAATGAACAGTACTTGAACTTGAACTCAACACATCCACAGGCACCTGGTAGCCGCACATTCTTATACCCATAATAGTAACTTAGCAACCACAGCGGTACAAAGACTAAACCCCACATCTTTACAGTTCAACTGACTTATTACAAAACAAAAAACAATTTCTAACATAGATTCCTTCCATTTTTCAATATCTGGAGATGATGTACTCTTCCAGAATTTAAGGATCACTCAAGCAGCTGTGACGACCCCTACATTTATCTCAGCAAGGTCACATTTTGAGATATTCAACAGTTCTGTTTTGTCCCCTGTGAGGCATAAGCTGTGTCTCAGTTCAACACCTGCAGCCTGTGAAGGACGCGGCCTTCACGGACGACGTCAGCCACTTCCTTTGAAGATCACAATAGCCAAACTGAACGGTCTCCGAAATGAGATGGTCTGGTCTGCGGAAGATTTCCTGGGTGCATCACCAGTTGTTCTCGCCCCGAGGTGTTGGTGTTCCTGTTACCTAGCAACCTAGCAATTATATTTAATATTTGAGGAGATGAACTCATTAAATTAAGACTGTTTAAGGGATAGTGCACCCTCACATCACTTGCAGAGATCCAAGGGGAGAGGAGGTAGCAACACAACTCCACCTAATGGAGGCTGACGGCGCCCCAGATTCAAACGTCCAAAAACACATAATTGAATCCACAATATCTCCATACTGCTCGTCCGTAATGATCCAAGTGCGGTGCACAGAGAGGCAGTCAGAGCTACAGGCTACAATGAGGCTAAAAACAGAGTTCAAATGACGTTTTTCCAAACAACTTTTTATGTCGGGGCTTCAGGGCACTTGGGTGCAAAGGGTGCAGCCCCTGAATTGAGACACAGCTATAGCCTTGGTGTTTTAGGTACCGTCATGCCCAACCACCTCCCTATATGTTCCACAACTTTTTCCCAAAGTGGGTTAACTGGTTTACGTTCCCAGAGTGCATGTAGACATGTTTCTGTTTCCGTCTGACATTTCCAACATGAATTATTCGCCAGTAGACTCATCCTGTGCAGCTTAGAGGGAGCAAAGTAAAACCTATGAATTAATTTGTACTGAGTAAATTTCCTCTCTGCCTCCTTTATATATTTCCCAGTATTTGATCATATTTTCAACCATTCCTCATTCAAATCTGTGATTTTTAATTAAATCTGAATGTGCAAACTCGTGTGGAGTTCCCATTTATATCAAGCGGTTAGTGACATATTTCCTGCTTCCTTGCACTCTCAGTGGCGCAGAAGCTCTGCCACCTGCTTGGGATGAATGTGATGGAGTTCACCAGAGCTATCCTCACCCCGCGGATCAAAGTGGGACGTGACTACGTACAGAAGGCACAGACCAAAGAACAGGTACGGTGCCATCAAACTCTGTAGATGTTTGCGATGTTTTAGCTGTTAAAGAAGTGAAAACCTGTAAAAGTTTAATTTGTGCCTGTGCTTTGGAATCTTTGTTTATAGCACACCTGACTTTAATTTTCTTATAGTTCCCCTCGTGGCTCGATGAGCTAACAGTGTCTGTGATGGTGACTCTCTCTGGTCCTGCGCTCTTTGTTGTTTCCTCAGGCTGACTTTGCTGTTGAAGCCCTGGCTAAGGCAACATATGAGCGTCTGTTCCGCTGGCTGGTCCACCGCATCAACAAGGCCCTGGACAGGACCAAACGTCAGGGGGCGTCTTTCATCGGCATCCTGGATATCGCTGGCTTTGAAATCTTTGAGGTGCTTTAATACGATGACACAATGATTAAGACCGTGACAGTTTCTGACACCTGCATTTAAGATAACTAACAGGTTTTTTTGACGATTGGACAGATGCTCATTTATTTATGAATCTGTGCCGGGCTACTATCTCCTTTGGCAACACTGTTTTTACCCTCTATTGGTCGATTTCAAAAACATTTTGGGGACATGTTTCACCAGCTTAGTTAAAAATGTCCACTGAGTTTGATGATTTATGGCCAACTTTGTGCCGGGTCCATGCACTTATTATCGAGGAACCATTTATCGCCGTTAGACCAACAGTAACAGCAGCTAGGTTAGCTTAGCATGCTAACTGGCAGACCGTCTTTACAGGCAGGTTAGTCGACCAATTTTGACAGAGCTCTAAAGGTGGTCTGTCAATCATTAGGGGAACAAATGATTGTGCAGTGAACTAAGTCAAAGGACACTTTAAGCATCCAGCAGTTAAGACAACTAACCTTTGCCTTAAGCTAACATCAACAGTTAGATTAACACTTAAAGTAGCTGGAATTGGTGGGGCCCTATTGAGCAAATAATTTTACACACATGGTTCAACATCTTTATGAGGCATATTCTGTGAGTTTTGTGAAGATTGGATAGACAATTTTGGATTTGTTGTCAAATTTGTGTTATGCCACAGATATTGACGCCCCTTTAAAGTTCATTGGTCAGAATCTCCAAAATGGTGATATCAATCAACATGTGATCATTTTTAATAAACTTGGTCCGATAATGATCCACAGAAAGATTGGAGCAAATCGGACCTAGGGTTTAGGACGAGATGTCAAAAATGTGCTTTTTGAAAAAACATATCACGATAAGTAACAAATGTCTTCTTTACGCTTCCTTTCAGCTGAACTCATTCGAGCAGCTTTGTATCAACTACACCAACGAGAAGCTGCAGCAGCTCTTCAACCACACCATGTTCATCCTGGAGCAGGAGGAGTACCAGAGGGAGGGCATCGAGTGGAGCTTCATCGACTTCGGCCTGGACCTGCAGCCGTGCATCGACCTCATTGAGAGGCCGGTCAGTGTTCTCCCTCTGCGTGTGTGTGTGTGACTGACTGTGTCTGCCTATGAATACACGTGTTGAATGATATCCGTCTCCCTCAGAATAACCCTCCTGGTATCCTCGCTCTGCTGGATGAGGAGTGCTGGTTCCCCAAGGCCACCGACAAGACCTTCATCGACAAGGTCCTCCAGGAGCAGGGCACACACACCAAGTTTCAGAAGCCGCGTCAGCTCAAGGACAAAGCTGACTTCTGCATTATTCACTACGCAGGGAGGGTATGTATTTCAGCCCTATTAATGTGTCTTGTGGGAACAGTAGACGGTTGGACCTTCGATCCTATGGCCATTTTTAAAATAGCAGGCTGTCTTACAAACAGGCTTTTGTTTCACTAGTTCTGTTCTGTAAAGAGAGGTGTGTGTTCTGGGAGAGGAGTCAGGGGTGGGCTGGTAGACATCATCCCCTCTGGTGGTGCCAAAGATGTCGACCAGAGGGTTTGGTCGCAGGTCAAAGTTGAGGATGTGGGTAACATTCTTCCAGTATGTCTCAAGTCTTGGACACGTCTGATACATGTGAATAAGAGAAGCCTCGTCTTGACGATTTGCAAACTGCAGTAGATAATTAGCACCAAAATGAGTCATGACTGCATCACTGATTCCTCTTCAAAAACTGTTTCAGCTTGCGTTTAAAGTGATCGAAATCCAATTTGAGTTCTGCAGACAAAAAAGTCCACATGTTGATTCCATGGACAGAAAAAGCTGCATGTCCGAATGAGGATTTACGCAGGTGATCCTTACAATTCCCACCGACTGCTCCACGTGTTACTGAGCCAGAAGCTGCAAGCGTTGAAAGGGGTCAGTTAGGGTGGTTCAGGCATCAGATCAGGATCCTCCTGGTGTTTCGAGCAAGTCCCACTGGTAGGAGGCCCCGGGGCAGACCCAGAACACACTGGAGGGATTATATATCTCATCTGGCCTGGGAACACCTTGAGGTCCTCCAGGAGGAGCTGGGAAGTGTTGCTGGGGAGAGGGACGTCTGTCCGGCCCTGGATAAGTGACTGAAAATGGATGGATGGATTAATTCACCCAGACAGATGTGTAAATATGCTGGCTCTATACATGGCTTTGGTGATGGCGATTTCAGGGCTGTTAATGTCTAAACAAAAGGGATCTTACTCTTAAACAAAAAAGTCTATCTCTGTCGGGATCCTTCACATGATGTCGTCAGACACTGTAATAATAATCTGAGCCTGTCAGTGGCAAAAACACTTTTAGTGGGCGTGTAATGACCCCAGTGGTCACATTGCAGCCTGTGTGTTTGCTATTAATACTGGACCGATTTTAAAAAATGTTCCCATTCGTCACTTCAACATAAAAACAATGGAAAATAGGATTCAGGTTCATTCAGGTTGGAAAATACTGAAGTAACCTTCCAAGTATGCTACTACTCTTAAAACGCAGCGGGCATTTTTGAAAACCATTATTCATGTCCCCTTCATAGCCTCAGATTGATCCATGTGTTTTTCTTATGCAACAGCTCAGTTTGTGGCGCGCTTTGAAGCCTCTCTCGGAGGCACAGATTTAGCTCCCCTGAAGGCGCCGTTAACCAGGTCATTGCCTGAAAACAATAGCCCAGTTGTCGTAGTGCTGCTGTAGGAAGCCCACATCTGGTTCACATTGGTGTGTGATTGAGCCTTTGGTGCCTGGCGGTTACATAACGGAGGTTTTCAACTTTCACCTTTGTGTGGTGGTCTGCCATGTGTAAAGAGAAAACGATACTCCACCACATTCCAGAGAGGACGCTTGTCAGTCGCAGCGTGAAATCTGATATCCCAAGAGTGGTGGTTTAATTAGGTTTACCTGTCTCTTTTTCCTGTCTCGGGCATGTGTATACGAACACAGTGAAGAGCATCAGTCAGTCGTGTCTAAACATCAGTCCTGGACCTGAGCCTTGCCATGACAAACAGGTGGAAATCTCAGATTCAGCCTGATATCAAGCGCTCAGTATTCAATACTGAAGCCAGCTTTGAATTTGAACTTCATCAAATAAACCCTGCATGACAGAGTGATACTGAGGAGGAACACAGGCGCAAACACTGTGAGTTTGCTTTTCCAGGATTCTGATGAACCCATATGGCGATCTGACATTCCTCTTCTCGGGTTGCCGACCGTGTCAATTACTTATTATGTCCTGCTCTAATCCAGCACTCTTCATAGTGCTCTCAACGTTTGGAAAACACTTCCAAGTAAAAGTCATCATCGTGTTTCAGTCCCATCAGCACACTGTGGTCCAGAAAGTCCTGACTGTGCTGTCAGTTGAATATGATGTGCATGTTATATAAAGCCTTTGTTTTAACCCTGGTGTAATTATATATATGTCAAGCTGAGGTATAATCCAGTATGTAAGTATCGCATATCACTGATTTGCTTAACTGTCCATCAGTCATTGTGTGCTTCCACACTGCACATACTACACGTCTGGTGGGATGAAACAACTGTGTGCTATTTGAAAACACTATTAAAGCCAGATCTAACTGACAGCTGCAGACAGGTGAAGCAACAGACCAGCAGCAGTCCATCAGACACTGAGAAACAGTCCTCTTACAGTGCATTTCTTAACCTCGTCCACTCTGCGTCTCCCTACCACACACCTGATATTGTCTTTTTTAGGAGGGAGCAGGGATCTTAATAATATTAATGAACCTAATTTGAAGCACTTTTCATAACACAAAGTACTTTGTGAGACAAATAGACTAAGACCAGATAATCAGATACTAATAATAATTAAATAAATAATAGAATTGATAAAAGATAAAAACTAGACACACAACAGATTTACTGCAAAAAAAAAAAGAATTCCCTTTAAAGTATTAAACGAAGACACTGAGTTTGCTAACTTAAGTTCTACAGCTGCAGGGCTCTGACTCAAAATGCCTAGTTTCCTTTTGTTAGATGTAGGAACAGTTTGGAGGTTCCTACCTGAGTAGCGCAGGCAGCGGTGAGGCTCATAGGGCGCAAGTAAATCTACAACGTATGTCGGAGCAAGCGGGAGATGGCAGTTTTAGTTAGGTACCTATTTAAACTTTGAAAGTTTAGAGTATACTAGTCCATACCCATTGAGTGCACAGTTGCCCACGTACAGTTTCACATGGTGTGTTTGGGATACAGGTCATAGGAAATTGCAGATTAAATAGTCAACTGAACCCATTAAGAAGAGCAGAGTGTTTGTGAATTTGATATTACGATTGCTCTATTGAAAGTACAGTACTATTGCCAATAATGGATAGTTAGTGGGCTAAAACTGTACATTAGTTTGAGGTAGCACGTTGAAAGGCAGATAGTTAAAGTCATTGCCTTATAGAAGCTCAGTTTTAGTAAGGTTTCCAACTTTTGCCAAGAGGGAACTTTAGATATTGGTCCCTAGATTATGTTCACCCAGTTTCATGCAGATCGCTCAAACTTCCTAGGAAGACATCCATTTGAAGTGTTTTCCAAAACATTCAAAATGGCGGAAAATCTATATAAGCGGAAGTTATGGGTTCTTGAGGCAAATGTGTTCCTCATGAGGAGAGGCATCTCTGTGCAAAGTTTCATGTCTCTACGACATACGGGGCATGAGATATGCCCATTCAAAGTTTGACATTTCAATCGGTTGCTATAAACGTGGAACACACACACACACACACACACACACAGAGTTTTCATCATTATATAGTAAGATAGGAGCTTAGAATATTAGGTTAGAAGTATATGATGCTGTTTCTGCTCAATTATGTTGCATAAGTTGTTGCAGTAATTTTGGGGTTGGTTTTTCCCACTTGAGAATTGATTTAAAAAAAAAAAAAATTAAAAAAGAACTTTTGGAAATTTCTGTAAGATTTGCTTTTTTCGGCGCTTGGATGGCGAGCACTTCTGTTCTGGAAACTGCTGAGAAACCTCCTTATTGTCAATACAGCTATGAAAACCAAACATCCTCTGAATGTCGGAGGTCTCTAGCTTGTGGCTCTAAAGTTTCATGAGGTTGTGATTATCCTAGGAGCCACAATGGGTCATTTTGCACAGTGACTTCTATAATGAAATGGCTGCTATTAGGACAAACATCATCACACATAAAATTTGGCTAATTGAATCCACAAGAGTCTCAGCTTTCCAGTCAGACCCAATTTATGCAATTACAAATATGTTTATAGACCCTAGCATGTAGAAATATTCAAATACAAAAGATGAAAATAGCATTACTTAGCTGCCTTCTCTACACGCTAGCATGATAAGGTTGGTATGTCGCTGGCATGTCCGTGGTATGGAAGACATTAAAAAATCCATTTTGCTTTTGCTGTCAGGATGCCAAACCTTGTGCGTAGTCATTGTTGGTTTATACATTACTTTACATGGTAGCCTGTTAAAATGCAAGTCACTGTCTAAAAACTATTTTGATCATTTGTCAGGATAAACTATACTGTAGGTTCTTAATGCTCAGTCTGTCAGTGTTTGAGATTTTTGATGGAAACACAGTAGAACATTTTGCTGTCCAACCGCTAAACTAACACTGATATATTTCTGTGTTTTCTTCAGGTGGACTATAAAGCTGATGAGTGGCTCATGAAGAACATGGATCCCCTAAATGACAACGTGGCGACGCTGCTGCACCAGTCGACTGACAAGTTTGTGGCTGAGCTCTGGAAAGATGGTGAGTCTCTTAGTATTTTATTTTCTGTGCAGGAGCTCACTGAGCTTTTTAATTGTTCAAACACATATTGATGATGTACAATTTAATCTGCTGTATGACTTCTGAATAAACCTGCGTTTATCCTTTTAAGTCCAGGAGGATGTTAGACACCATAATTACTGTTAATTGAACAGATGAGACACAAAAAGAAATGCGTTTTCTGTTTTGATCTGGGCCTCATACTGCAAAGAAATGCAACGGGTCTCTGTTTACCATGGAGACGACTTAAAACCTTTCGCTGATACATAAATTAAAAAGCAGCGTTTGACTGTCACATTTCTGCCAAGCAGCACTTATAAAATTGTCAAGCGCCCGACCATAGATCAATCTTAAGACAGTGAACATGGTAAACATTATACCTGCGAAACATGTTAGCACGCTGGTGTTAGCATTTCGCTCAAAGTACAGCTGTGTTTTAAAGCCGTATTTAATGACGAGGGTAACTGCACTGTCTCTTCGCTTGCACTTCCTGTCTTGAGTTTCATTCAGCAGTGCAGCGTCATGTTTCTCTGATGTGGGAAGTGTAAGCGAGGTAAACCACAGCGAGGGCTTTCTTCCTTCACCGCTGAGCGACAGCTTTATTGCTAATCCTGTATTTTCTCCCCCAGCGAGGAGTAAACTGTTGATTGATTTAATTAGATGGGAGCCATGATTTTTATAATGATAAATTTGTTTTTCATGCAATCACAGACAGGTCGGATGGAGAGCAGAATGGTTACATAACACTTTCTGGACTAATCTTTCTCCTGATTAATGTGCAGCTAAGACAACCCAGCACTGGCTTTGAATAATAACAAGGCTTTGATAATATGCATGTACTGTGGTCTTACAGTGCACACACTGACATTTACTCCAGTCCTCTCAACAGCTAATTAATGCTTGTGAATGTGTGTGTGTTTGTGGGTGCGTGGATGGTGGGTGTGTGAGTTAGCATGCCCACTTTTTTCTCTCTCACACTCCTCTGTCTTCTCTCTCTGTCCGTGTCTGTGTTGCTGTAGACATTCAGACGTTTCAGAGAGCCTCTTTCTATGACAATGTGTCTGGGCTCCATGAAGCTCCAGGTGAATGATAGTAACCTTTGTGTCCCACTGGCTTCTCCTCATCCTCCGCACCGGAGGCATCACTGGTTCCCTGTCCTGTCCTGGCTGCACTGTGCACCCCTCGATAAACTCCCCTCTGGCTTTGCATGGCTCTAAAAAGCTTTGATACTGAAACATTTCATTCTTCCATGAGTGCTGGTGGCTCACTGCCACTCTGAATATTCCAACAACTATTGCTTGAGTGATTATTTCTGCCTGTAATCATGCAAAAAATAAACAAAAGGCTGCAAATTGGAGACAGGAAATTTTAGATTTGCTCGATCAGATGGATTTTGAAGCAGTTTTTGGACAATTGTACATTTTTGTGGACTAAAAGGGATAAAATAAGGAAAACTGGATGGGTGGGATGTCATGCATAGAGGAGATGTCACCACATTTAAAAAGGGCAAATACACTCTGATTATCACTGATAGTTAGATTAAAAATTATCCTAATGACTATACAATGAAGAATTTTTGCATTCAACAGGCGTAACCCAGAGTGTGCGCGTCAGCGCGAACATCAGATGGAGAGAGACTAAAGTTTCCAAATTAGTTTTGAGGATGAAGAGGAAGTGGATCCAGAATTGATTTAAGTTCTTGCTTACTTCATTCTGGCATTTATTACTGAAAAGATGGAACATCTGAGGAACCTGCACGCCAGACATCTGATCCAAAGTCAATCTTTTTTATTAAAAGACGAGGGAACTAAGCTACGCAATGCTGCTTTACTGCCATGTAGCAGTAGGTTTAAAGGGACAGTTAACCCCCAAATAAAAAAAAAATCATATTTTCCCTTTTATCAGTCTCGATGGTTTTGGTGTGAGTTGTGAGTGTTGGAGATGTCGGCCGTAGAGATGTTTGCCTTCTCTCCTAATAATGGAACTGGATGGCACTCAGCTTGTGGTGCTCAAAGTGCCAATAAATACATTTGAAAAACTCAGCAGCAGTGTCTCTGAAGAAATCATGACCCAGTTACTCCACAGATATTGTTATGAGCAGTTTCACGCAGGAACTATTTTCTTTCTACTGAATGTGAGACGTGCAGAAGGACGCGTGCGTCTACTGCTCGCTCACCTAGCACCACTGAGCCAGCTCACCTAACAGCTCGTCCAAGGAGGGCGCCACTAATGTTTACATCACACAAGTTTGTTTTTGTATCGTGGCTGCTTTAAATCATTGGTTCCCAGCTGGTGGGTCCCAGTCCAAAAGTGGGTCCATTCTGATTGGACCACAAGTGACTCGCTAACACGTCAAGTTTGCAAAAAAACACACTTTATTTTGAAGTACTGTGAATTTCCGACACAGAGGTTTTACTTTGAAGTGCCAACCCCTGCAGTAGAGTGAGTGGCTTACGGAGAATTACATGACAGAAACAACAGACTAACTCAATGACCCTTAGTTTCTCCTTGGCAAAAATAATTGGAGATTGACATCAGGGGCCGCGACCATGAGAGCAGCATATTTTTTTTATTCTTTACAATGGGAGCACTGCGTATTTATGATGTGCTACAAACGCCAGTAGCTCGGTGTGATTTTTGCACTGAGCACTGCCGGTTGGGCTTTATTCTTTGGGCACCGAGAGTCAAAAAATGTTCAACTTTGGGTAAAACCCCTGCGCTTCTCACTTCAGCCGTTCAATCACAGTGTAGGAGGGACAAATACCGCAAAGACAAATCGTCACATCTCACATGTACAAGTGTTGAACAACAACAACGGCAGAGAAATCTGTTAATATACTGTATATATGTTATGTTTCCTCTCATGAACCCACATAGACCGGCGGGTCCGTCCTCACTTCCTGCATGCTTCAGCCTTCCCCTCATCCAGAACAAGTGTTCAACCTTGTGCTGACATGTTTACGTCCGTGGACATTCCGAATCATAGCAACCAAACACAACCCAAGTGTCTAAGCGATAAAAATGCCACATCTCCACAGCGTTCTCCCGTACTCCGGTACTCCGGCACATACTTCCTCAGGAGTTAGAGTATAACGACACGGTCACTTGGCATATACTTCCCAAGTGCCAAGTGACCGTGTCGTTATACTCTTACTGCTAGGAAAGTATGTGGTAAGTGACCGGGAGGAATTATGCTCTAACTCCCGGGGAAGTACATGTAAGTTCCCAGGAGTTATACGCTAACTCCCGGGAAAGTGGGCGAGAGGTACACGGTAAAACGCGGGCTGTCTTATGAAATGTTACCAAAAATTATAACCAGCCTATTTGAAGAACAATTAATCTCCTATTACATGTTTACACAGATACATGTCAGATTAAAGCAGGATTGTAACTATGAACATCAGGTAATAAGTAACATTACCTGTGAAATAAGAAACCAAAATATATCAGTAGGCAATTCCTTAACTCTCTCAGCCAGCCTTAAACATATACTTAAACACCATAACAGAATTCCTGAAATTCAGTTATGGTTTTGGTTTTGGTGTGTCACGCCAACATGTTCAGTGGCCACCCGTGTGAAACATTTCTCGGTGCGCCACTGCTGGCTGAGAGAAACCTCTGTGTGTTATCCTATGTTGCCTATAAAATCAAACCAGCTGCTGGTCTCTGGTCACAGCTGGTGTGACGCCATCGTCTGTCTTCATGCTTTACCACAAAATTAGAAAAGAGCAAAACCTGCTCAGTTGAATATTTCAACCGTTATTGGCAACACTTCCTGATGAATATCCACATTGGATTTAAAAAAGGCTTCAAAGTCATTGGCTTTTCTCTTTTCTACATTCATGCAAATGGCACAGCACTTTGTTTTGATGTTCTCTTCATATTCACTACATCTCCTCCCCTCTCTCTTCGTCTCATTTTTCATCACCAGTCGACAGAATCGTGGGTCTGGACCAGGTTGCGGGCATGAACGAGACGGCGTTTGGCGCCGCCTACAAGACCAAGAAGGGCATGTTCCGCACCGTGGGTCAGCTGTACAAGGAGCAGTTATCGAAGCTGATGGCCACACTGAGGAACACCAATCCCAACTTTGTCCGCTGCATCATCCCAAACCACGAGAAAAGGGTGAGTGTCACAGTGAACCTCAGCGCCAGCTGGACTGAGAACTGCTGCCATAAATAACGACCTGGTGAGGCCAGAGATTTGGTTTCAAATACAGTTTCTAGTTCACTGTTCATCACTATCACCACCTCTTCAAGAAGGTAATAATTTCAGTCAGCAACTGTCACTTGTATTGGAGTAATGTCTGACCAGGAGTATCTACACTTTGACTCAAGCAATAGAGTTGTGTACTTTGTCCATCGCTGACTGTTTATATCCTACAGACATAATGCAGCGTTTGTCACTTAAACACAAACAAATATACAGCCTGAAATTAATTTATCCAGAACCTTTACCCATACATCAAAATGTTTATGTTCTTCATCCCCTTCCTCTTCTTCCTCCACCCCCAGGCTGGTAAACTGGACCCACACCTGGTTCTGGACCAGCTGAGGTGTAACGGTGTGCTGGAGGGGATTCGTATCTGCAGACAGGGCTTCCCCAACCGCATCGTCTTCCAGGAGTTCAGACAGAGGTAATGTCATAATGTCAACTTAGATATGAAACACAAATAGAAGAAGATTATTGCCATAAGTAGATACACTCTGTCATGAATTAGACATTACAGAGATGGTGTATAAATCTGTTTTAAAGAGTTAATCTAACATGATCAGGGTGGCCGTGGGTCCTTAAAAAGTCTTAAAATGTCTTAAAATCAGATTGAATTTTTTTGTATTACCACCAATCTAATGTTTGTTGTTGGTGCAATAGGAAACATAATTGTAACAAGAGGGAAACTCCATTTGACAGGGTACTTCGACACAGCACCTGTGTATGTGTGCAATGCCCCTATTTTTGCCCCCTCGCACACTAAGATCATGCAACGAGTCTGCATTGTTAAACTAGGACCTTGCAAGCTCTGAAAAATGGGAAAGTGCAAGTGTAAGGACAAATAGCCTAAAAGAATAACAACAAATATGGTAAAATGTTAATCAGGGTGGTGGTATCACACATGCAGACCAGTAAGCACAGAAAATATTGTCAGGGTGATTTTTACTGTTCATGTAGAAATGACATCAATGTGTTTGTTAATACATGTCTTACTGTATATATACACCAGCATCCTTTTGCACCAGGTTATTAAAAGATGATGGATGTGGTATCTTGAATATTCCCACTGCTCTGTGTCCAGGTATGAGATCCTCACTCCGAACGCCATTCCCAAAGGCTTCATGGATGGCAAGCAGGCCTGTGAGAGGATGGTAAGGACTGATCTCGACCGCTGGGTTATTTTTGGTTGAGCAAATGTTTTATTACTATAATTAAAACTAAACCATTTTGTTAATGGAAGTATGTTTCAAAAGTCTCCCCTTTGAAAGAGGAGATTCTCCGTCCAGTTGCATTTTTTCCAGTATTGCAGATAAGCAAATGTAATGGTATGATAACCACCAACTTCTTTATCACGGTACACCTTAAAACCGGTGTATCATACATGAAGGATATCTAAAGTTAAGTAGGTGCTGCAACTTGTACTTTGGTTTGGAATTTTAAATGACAGAAGAGTAGTAGTTCGGAAGCGTCAGCAGTATCAAAGTCGATCCAACCGTGTGATGCAGAGGACAGTTATGAGTTTTCAATAAAAGCACATGATCAATTACCCCTCAAAGGATCAATAAAGGCTTATCTTAAAATGTTATTCATTTGAGACAACGTTCTAAATAAAGAATTAAGATGCAAGAATTTAAAAGGATTATTTTGCGAATGATCTAGTTGAATTACACCAAGCAGTTTCTCCTCCAGTTACCCCCAGCAGCCTTTTCCTTTCCCCTCAATGTCTCTCTGTCTTTGATAGATTAAAGCCCTGGAGCTGGACGGCAACCTGTTCCGTATCGGCCAGAGTAAGATCTTCTTCAGGGCTGGAGTCCTGGCCCACCTGGAGGAAGAGAGGGACCTGAAGATCACTGACATCATCATTTACTTCCAGGCCGTGTGTCGGGGATATCTGGCACGCAAGTAAGGGCTGCTCTTCTGCGGCAGTAGAGTCATTTCTGTACAACTTTTGTCTCACTCCGCCATTGTTGTCTTCCTCTCTAATGCTCCAGGGCCTTTGCTAAGAAGCAGCAGCAGCTCAGCGCTCTGAAGGTTCTCCAGAGGAACTGCGCCGCCTACCTGAAGCTGCGTCACTGGCAATGGTGGAGACTCTTCACCAAGGTGTGTGCTTGTGTGTCCAGTATGTACATGTACAGGTCCTTCTCAAAAAATTAGCATATTGTGATAAAGTTCATTATTTTCTGTAATGTACTGATAAACATTAGACTTTCATATATTTTAGATTCATACACACAACTGAAGTAGTTCAAGCCTTTTATTGTTGTAATTTTGATGATTTTGGCAAAAAAGTAAAGGAAAACCAAAAATCCCTATCTCAAAAAATTAGCATAACATGAGAAGGTACTCTAAACGAGCTGTCAACCTAATCATCTGAAGCAACGAATTAACTCGAAACACCTGCAACAGATTCCTGAGGCCTTTAAAAACTCCCAGCCTGCTTCATTACTCAAAACCGCAATCATGGGTAAGACTGCCGACCTGACTGCTGTCCAGAAGGCCACCATTGACATCCTCAAGCAAGAGGGTAAGACACAGAAAGAAATTTCTGAGCGAATAGGCTGTTCCCAGAGTGCTGTATCAAGGCACCTCAGTGGGAAGACTGTGGGAAGGAAAAAGTGTGGCAGAAAACGCTGCACAACCAAAAGAGGTGACCAGACCCTGAGAAAGATTGTGGAGAAGGACCGATTCCAGACCTTGGGGGACCTGCAGAAGCAGTGGACTGAGTCTGGAGTAAAAACATCCAGAGCCACCGTGCACAGGCGTGTGCAGGAAATGGGCTACAGGTGCCGCATTCCCCAGGTCAAGCCACTTTTGAACCAAAAACATCGGCAGAAGCGCCTGACCTGGCTACAGAGAAGCAGCACTGGACTGTTGCTCAGTGGTCCAAAGTACTTTTTTCAGATGAAAGCAAATTTTGCATGTCTTTCGGTAATCAAGGTGCCAGAGTCTGGAGGAAGACTGGGGAGAAGGAAAAGCCAAAATGCCTGAAGTCCAGTGTCAAGTACCCACAGTCAGTGATGGTCTGGGGTGCCATGTCAGCTGCTGGTGTTGGTCCACTGTGTTTCATCAAGGGCAGGGTCAATGCAGCTGGCTATCAGGAGATTTTGGAACACTTCATGCTTCCATCTGCTGAAAAGCTTTATGGAGATGAAGATTTCATTTTTCAGCATGACCTGGCACCTGCTCACAGTGCCAAAACCACTGGTAAATGGTTTACTGACCATGGTATCACTGTGCTCAATTGGCCTGCCAACTCTCCTGACCTGAACCCAATAGAGAATCTGTGGGATATTGTGAAGAGGAAGTTGAGAGTCACCAGACCCAACACTATGGATGAGCTTAAGGCCGCTATCAAAGCATCCTGGGCCTCCATAACACCTCAGCAGTGCCACAGGCTGATTGCCTCCATGGCATGTCGCATTGAAGCAGTCATTTCTACAAAAGGATTCCCGACCAAGTATTGAATGCATAACTGAACATAATTATTTGAAGGTTGACTTTTTTTGTATTAAAAACACTTTTCTTTTATTGGTCGGATGAAATATGCTAATTTTTTGAGATACAGATTTTTGGTTTTTCTTTACTTTTTGCCCAAATCATCAATATTAAAATAATAAAAGGCTTGAACTACTTCAGTTGTGTGTAATGAATCTAACATATATGACAGTCTAATGTTTATCAGTACATTACAGAAAATAATGAACTTTATCACAATATGCTAATTTTTTGAGAAGGACCTGTATGTGGAGTGTGTGTACCTTGGTGCTTTTGCCTCTAGAGGTCACTAATCTCCCAGTAATCTCTCAAATCTCATCTCTGGCTGCAGGTGAAGCCTCTGCTGCAGGTGACCCGGCAGGAGGAGGAGATGCAGGCTAAAGATGAGGAGCTGGTCAAGGTGAAGGAGAAGCAGACCAAGGTGGAGGGAGAGCTGGTGGAGATGGAGAGGAAATACCAGCAGGTTAGTTACAAACGCAGCGATAGCTCTGCAGCCTTGGTACCAGATTTTAACAAATCATAGTGGATTATTTTTTCAGGATGCACAGTTGAAGGTTTTAATTTTATGTATGTGTAGTTAACAGAGGAGAAGAACATCCTGGCAGAGCAGCTGCAGGCAGAGACAGAGCTGTTCGCAGAGGCTGAGGAGATGAGAGCTCGCCTGGCCTCCAAAAAGCAAGAGCTGGAGGAGATCCTTCATGACCTGGAGTCCCGGCTGGAGGAGGAAGAAGAGAGGACCCAGGGCATGCAGAACGAGAAGAAGAAGATGCAGTCCCATATCCAGGTGTGTCCCCGGGATGTACTAAACACTGTTTACTGAAAAACAATATTCTTCACTCTTGGAAATGTATTTCAAAGTAGTACTATTTCAAATTACTTAATGTTTGCTGCTATGATCAAACTCTGGTGTGCAGGACCTGGAGGAGCAGTTGGATGAGGAGGAGGCTGCTCGACAGAAGCTGCAGCTGGAGAAAGTGACGGCTGAGGCCAAAATGAAGAAATTTGAAGAGGACATTTTGCTACTAGAAGACCAGAACTCCAAGTTCCTCAAGGTGAGAAAGAGGAGGCTCTACAGGTCTCACAGTCTCGATGAACATCTTCTCATTTACTGCACAGCTTAATAAGACAGAGCCAAAGGTTGCAGATCATTAAAGAAAGGCTTCACCCTCCAAAACGACTGTTTGTATATCAGTTATTTAGCCTGTGTTACGTTGAACGTTGAGGTAAAAGGGGGCTGCTTTCAACAACAGCAAAACATCCATTTACAAACTCTCACACAAGTCATGCAGTTTAATCCAAGTCTCATTTATCCACTCGTATGTCCAGACTTTGATCTTCCTTCACAAGTTCTGTGAGAGTTTGTTAACAGATATTTTGATATAGTTTTGCTGTTGTTAAATGTCAGACCCTTTTACTTCAGTTCATCAAAAAATTTTCTCTGGTTTTGGATTCTTCGTTCACTGTAGAGACATGAAAGAAAAACAATATTGTCATCACAAATGTAACGTAACACCGGGTGAGTAACAGATGTTGATGCTGAGTTGAGAGGCTCGCTGTGCGCTTACCTGCCTGTATCTCTCTCCTTTAGGAAAAGAAGCTGATGGACGACAGAATCAATGAGATGACCTCGATGCTAGCTGAAGAGGAAGAAAAGGCCAAGAACTTGGGAAAGGTCAAGAACAAGCAGGAGATGATGATGGTCGATCTGGAGGGTAAAGAAGCGAAATAATTGATATGTAGAGTATTTAGAATTCATCTACGTTGAAAAGACCTTTCTTGGTGTTTTATTTAACCATTGCATCCTGTCTTTTATAAATCAGAGAGACTGAAGAAGGAGGAGAAGACCCGCCAGGAGCTGGAGAAGGCTAAGAGGAAGCTGGACGGGGAGACGTCCGACTTGCAGGACCAGATAGCCGAGCTGCAGGTGCAGACAGAGGAGCTGAAAATTCAGCTGGGCAAGAAGGAAGATGAGCAGCAGATGATGCAGGCGAGGTAGGAGACACTGGGACTGCCATAGAAGTGTGTGTGTGAGCTCAATATGTCTGCTAGAGTTTTGAGTCATTGAGCTTCTGCTTCGTGATGTGAGTCAGTCTGAGATCAGCGCTACATAGCTGTACAGATCAGTCATCACACTAAACACTGGTGCAGGATACATTCACACCTGCCATTTTATATCGAACATTTTATAGCAGTGACAACACAGACGAGTGTACAACTTATCATGTTGTAAAAAAAAACAGCCTTTAAGCTTTTAGTTATTGTTCCCTGTATTTACTGACTGACTCTCACTGCTGTGGAATGTGTTTGTGACGTGCGACCCTGTTAGTGGTGTGCATGTAACTTGTAGGACCATGCTGATAGGTGGTCTGTGCAGCACGCAGCTCCTGTAGGAATATCCGCCAAAACACAGCTGTAGGCATCATCTAATGTTCCACTTTAAGTGAGACTAGAATTGCCCAGGTTAATTCTTATAAATACCTCGGTCTTCATAGGCAACACATTAACCTGGAGCACATGCACTCATCCATGCAGAGTATTTATGAACAGGCCTCCTTGCGACAAGCAAATAAGATTATCCATGACTCGTCTCATGTCCTCAGGGTTCCTACGCAAGTATGGAAAGCATGGATAAGTATGGAAATAAATTTGATCAATTTCCAGGTATTAAAAAGTATGGAAAATGAAAAATAAATTATGGAAAAATATTTATGTTTCCAGACTATTACCACTGTTCTAAATGATTCTTTCAACAACGGCAAAACATCCATCTACAAGCTCTCATGCAACTCAATCAGTTTTATCCATGTCACATTTAAGGGACCAAGGGTCCAGGTACCATGTCTGAAGGGTTGCTTTTGGTTCCTTAGGTACTATACCGAAAGTGTTTGGTGGAAACGGGGCTAAACGATGTATTCTTGATCTCCTGGCTGTTGCTGGGAACCTCCAACAAACCAGCAGCAGATGATCGCAATGTTCTTGGAGGCAAATAGTTACCAATGTAGCAGATGCGTTGCCACATTTCAACAATGCTGTGGTTAACGTGGTTAAGATTAGGCACAAAAACTACTTGGTAATGGTTAGGAAAAGATCATGTTTTTGGCTTTTGGCGACACCATCCCTGCTGGAAACAGTGGTGTCTCAGTAAAAGTATTTGCTGGTCTTGAACAGTGGTCTGCAGCTTGGCAGGCATCTCGTCTAGGTGGCACAGCGTCCACCATCCTCTCCACCTCCCAACAACATCAGCTCATGCACTATGTCACTGTGAAATATTGATGCAACACATGTTACACATACAAATGTAATGTATTCATGGTTTGCAGAAACAGACAATATTTTCGTCTGGCTGCTGGACTGTTGATTTATTTTGAGTCACATAGATATGCCTCTCAGCATCTGCAGCATGTCCTCGTCTCTCTTTGTCCCACATTTGGTTTGTTGGAATCTGATCACTTTAGCATCAACTGCTCTGAGACAGTGTCTCTGCTGCCACCCAGTGGAGTCTAGACACAATGCAGAGTTGACTCAGGGGTAGGGATGGGTGTTAATCCAGTATTAAGCAGGCCCTGTGGCCGAATTATTAAAGACTGTAATATTGATAAGCTCAGACGGTAACTGTTCTGCTATCTGAGACATTCAGAAGATATGTTCCTTGTTCATTTAGGTTACATAAACGCTGTCTTGTACAGTTTTTATCCCATCATTTCTAATTTGCAATAAGATGAAGACATTCGTCACTGATGCATGTGTGAGGGGCGGGGCCAGATGTGCCACTGTATGAATGCACATATTCATTAATAGAGCACAATTCATGAGGTATTTACTTGTGAAATGATTGCAGTGAGTTTCCAGGTTTTATTTTTTGCAAATGCCTTTTATATCATCTTTCAATATCGTACCTCACAGTCACAATGTTGTGCCCACTTTCTATCTGAGATTCTGTTGCACGTTCTGTGTGGTGAACAGGGGCGAGGACGAGATTGGCCAGAAGAACAACGCTCTGAAACAGGTGCGGGAGCTGCAGGCCCAGCTGTCTGAGCTGCAGGAGGACCTCGAGTCGGAGAAAGTGGCCAGAAACAAGGCTGAGAAACTCAAGAGGGACTTGAGTGAAGAGCTCGAGGCCCTAAAGACTGAACTTGAGGACACCCTTGATACAACCGCTGCCCAGCAGGAACTTCGGTACAGCCCTCTGCATTTTACTCTCCCTTATTTTACATTAATACCATAGACAGCTGGACATTAAGCCAGTAGTTGTTATTAAAGTCAACTGGAAGGTTAAGACTTCTCTGTGTTCCACTCCTCTGTAGGACCAAGCGAGAACAGGAGGTTGCAGAGCTGAAGAAGACCATCGATGAGGAGACTAAAAACCATGAATCTCAGATCCAGGAGATGCGACAGAGGCATGGCACCGCCTTGGAGGAGCTGTCTGAACAGCTGGAGCAGGCCAAGAGGGTAACATACCTTTCCACAGTCTATTATCAAATCTGCCAAAGAGAAAGTGACGCCTCTTCATCATCTGACCACACTAATGTTTGATGTCTAGTTCAAGGCCAACCTGGAGAAGACCAAGCAGAGCCAGGAGAGTGCCAACAAGGAGCTGGCCTGCGAGGTCAAGGGCCTGCAACAGGCGAAGGCGGAGTCTGAACACAAGAGGAAGAAGCTGGAGGGTCAGCTGCAGGAGTTCATGGCCAGGGTCACCGAGGGAGAGAGGGCCAAGGGCGAACTGTCGGACCGTGCACACAAACTGCAGGTGAGGGGCGAAGATGCACACACACACAGTGGAATTAGTTACACTGAGACTTTTGTTTTTGTCCTGAATACATTCATAACCACTTTTATTTAGATTAGTTTTTGTTTTCCCCCAAAACAGTGATGTAATTCCTGGGTTTTTAGGTTGAAACTAGAAACTACTAAAAAATATTCTCATGAATAAAAAATGCTCCTCTTCTTTGGGAGGAAAAGAAAAGCCTGATTTAGGGCGCTCGACAGTTTTAATGAGTGTTGCTCGATGGAGATAAAAGCTGTGCACATTTTCAACTTATGCCTCAAAAAGGTTTCAGTCGTCTCCCGTGGTAACCATATGGTATCCTGGACAGGTCACCAGACTGTCACAGGGCTGACACATAGAGACAGACAACCATTCACACTCACATTCACACCTGCGGACAATTAAGAGTCACCAGTTAACCTCCATGTCTTTGGACTGTGGGAGGAAGCTGGAGCACCTGGAGGAAAAACTTGATCACCATTAGTCACTGGCCTTGATCTAGGGACGACTAGCGAGGGTAGGCTTGAGGATCTCAGGTCACGACTTGGAGGGTAGGTAGTCAAAAACTCAGCTATATAAATCGGTGCTTAACCATGTTGGGTTTTAAAAGTTATTAAAAGAATCTTAGAATTAATTCTGATGTTAACTGGCAACCAGTGGAAGGAGGCGAGGATTGGGCTGATATGTGACCTATGATTTGTCCCAGTTGAACTATGAGCTGCAGCGCTCTGCCCCGTTTGAAGCCGAGCTCCTGGAGATTTACTGAGGCATGTAAACAGTGCATTGCAGTAGTTGAGGTGCAGAAATACAAAAGGATGAACAAGCTTTTCTAGGTCAGAAAAAGACAAAGCTGGTTTGATTTCGATAATGATTCTCAGGTGGAAGTCGCAGGATTTAATGAGACTATTGACACACAATCAAAAGTGATGCTTAAATGTCTCACTGTAGATTTTATAACAGTTGCCAGAGGACTAATGAAGGGTTATAATTTCCTTGCTAGGTGACCAGGGCCAAAGATAATTACTTCTGTCTTGCAGAAAATTATAAGTCATCCATTTCTTAATAGCGGTGAAGCTCTCCATTAAAGTGCTCAGACAGCTAACATTACCTGGTTGTGTGGTTTAACGGGACCATTTATCAAAACGGCATCAGTCGACACTGCAAGCATTCTGTTTGTTGGAATTCGTCTGGGAACATTTTAGTAATTGTGCACGATTGCATGTTCATGTACAAGTTCATGTTAGTTATTGTAGTTATTTAATAATTTACTAATAATTTATTAAATAATATAATAATTCATTCTTTGTTTGTGAAGCTCATTTTTATTCAAATACAAATATATACAAACCATTTCACCTTGGTGCCTCTTCATACAGACTGAGCTGGACAATGTGTCCACCTTGCTGGAGGATGCAGAGAGGAAAGTCATCAAGACGACCAAAGACGTCTCTGGATTAGAAAGTCAGCTACAAGACACACAGGTGACGTACAGTGAAGTTTGCTTTTTAATCATCATCCCCTCTTAATGCATCCTTTCTGTTAAACTAACTTCTAACTGGACACTTTTTCATGTAGGAGCTGCTCCAGGAGGAGACTCGTCAGAAGCTGAACCTCAGCAGTCGTATACGCCAGCTGGAGGAGGAGAAGAACGCTCTGCAGGAGCAGCAGGAGGAAGATGAGGAGGCGCGCAAGAACCTGGAGAAGCAGATGTTGACTGTACAGGCTCAGGTAGGACATGTGATAACAGGTGCAGGAAACAATGTTTAAAGGACGCCTTTTTTAAATTCTGAATGATGCTTGTTTTGTTTTAGCTGTCCGAGAGCAAGAAGAAGCTGGAGGATGACGTCGGAACAATAGAGGGACTGGAGGAGTTGAAGAAGAAGCTGCAGAAGGACCTGGAGCTGGCCAGCCAGCGTCTGGAAGAGAAGACCATCGGTTTTGAGAAGATGGAGAAGACAAAGACCCGTCTGCAGCAGGAGCTGGATGATCTGACTGTAGACCTGGATCACCAGAGACAGATCGTCTCCAACCTGGAGAAGAAGCAGAAGAAGTTTGACCAGGTGAGGGCGCACTTTAAAGATGGTTTCAAAGATATTTCTTCTGGAAAACAACTGTGGATGGAGTGAGTTTTGAAGTTTGTCTTAGGACCCTGACACACCAAGCTGGAGTTCATTTGTAACCAGACTGAGACCACCTCTTCAAGAAGGTCTCGGTCCGGTTGTTTTGGTGGTGCACCAGTCCGCCTTTGTTGCTGCTAGTTCTTTAATGTCGGTTTGGTGTGTCTGGGCCTTTAGAGCTATTTTGAAATACAACAATTTAATCCTCTGTCTTTGCAGTTTAGATACACTTCAGGAGACAATTAATATCACGACCATAATTCCAAATTACACAAGTAATTTTCATAAAATGCAGCTCCACAATCTGATGTCGTCTTGCCCTGCAGATGCTCGCTGAAGAGAAGAGCATCTCAGCCCGTTATGCTGAAGAGCGTGACCGCGCTGAAGCTGAGGCCAGGGAGAAGGAGACCAAAGCTCTGTCCATGGCCAGAGCTCTGGACGAGGCACTGGAGGCCAAAGAGGAGCTGGAGAGGGTTAACAAGCAGCTTCGTGCTGAAATGGAAGATCTGATGAGCTCCAAGGACGACGTGGGCAAGAACGTGAGTGTTCGGATGAATAAAGCATGTACGAGTTGCTGTGACAGTTCAGCAGCAGCCTTACTGATGGCCTTCTGTTTATCTCCTCCCCATCAGGTCCACGAGCTAGAGAAGTCCAAGCGTACTCTGGAGCAGCAGCTGGAGGAGATGAAGACTCAGCTGGAGGAGCTGGAGGACGAGCTGCAGGCCACAGAGGACGCCAAGCTGCGTCTGGAGGTCAACATGCAGGCCATGAAGGCGCAGTATGAGAGAGACCTCCAGGGCCGGGACGACCAGAACGACGAGAAGAAGAGAGCGTTAGTCAAGCAGGTGCAGAATCACACACTGTACATTACACAACAGCAGTTAACAGTTAAAGCCCAGCGCACTAATAACTTGCACTGGCTCCCCCTCAGGTGCGAGAGATGGAGGCAGAGCTGGAGGACGAGAGGAAGCAGAGAGGTTTGGCTGTAGCTGCTAAAAAGAAGCTGGAGATGGATCTGAAGGATATAGAGGTCACATAGAAGGAGCCAACAAGGCTCGAGATGAAGCCATCAAACAGCTGCGCAAGTTACAGGTACAGATTTAATGTTTGAATCACACATATTATCCATTCAAACCACTCTGATGCTAAGCACTACAGCCATTTGTTTTCTCCTTCAGGCCCAAATGAAGGACTACCAGCGAGAGTTAGAAGACGCCCGCGCTTCTAGAGATGATATTTTCGCCATATCCAAGGAAAATGAGAAGAAACTGAAGAGTCTGGAGGCTGAGATTGTACAGCTGCATGAGGTACAGGACAAAATATCAAGCAGATTTGCAGACATTTTGTAATGTTTGTTGTAGAGGTCAACTGGTTCATCAGTTTGGCTAATTAGTCGGCGCCAATAGGACTTTATTGTTAGTGGTGTAACAGGGATGTGGCCGATAGCTATAACCTCCACTTGTCAAGCGGGTACGGCCATAAGGCTTTTGCACGGAGTACCACACATGCAAATACAAGGTAATGTGTGCTTTAGATAATCTGTATGATTTAAATGAAAGTGAACTAATGTAGGACAGCTTTACTTCTTTATTAGGGGTGTAATAAAGTTGCTGGTTAAAGAATAACATTATGTGCATTCTCTGTTTTGGCAGCAAACATGGTAGCAAGTAACGAGCCACTAGCAGTGTGTGTGACATTAATTTCTAATAATCTAAAAGACCATTTATTCACTATCACTTCGAGACCGGGAGCAGCCGGCACTCAGTGCGTCCAGCCATGAATGCACAACAAACTGTTAGCGTCTGTTCTGACAATGTGCTTTAACGTCAGCGTGCAGGGATTTGCAACCTTGAGAGCTGCAGGTCGTTGGAGGCTCACAACTTTTTTACCAGTGGCTGTTCAGATAAAGCATTAGATTCTTTATTTTTAACCAGAAACAGCCCTGAGTTCACATTTACCAAACTCAGACTCCATTTAAAAAAACAATTATTTAAGCATATATTAAATCCAGCATATTTTTACATCTGAAAGGGTGAATTAAGGGTTTATTTCAACCATGCCAGAGCTGGTGATTGTTAAAACAGTAGAAAGACAAACCAAGACAGCTTTATGAGTTTTATGTGATTTTGTCAACATTCAATAAATTGTGTTTGACAGTGATTAAAGTACTGTTTATTTAAATGGGGTCTGGTGGGTCTGACGATAGTGATTTTGGGGCTGTTTCTGGTTAATCAGAAAGGACCTTTCTATAATGTTGTCAGACACCTACATTAACTACCTGAGCCTGTCAGTGGCAAAAACAAACACTTTAAGTGGGCATAAATTGACAGTGCAAACATTGTGTGTGTTTACATTGCAGCCTGACTGCTGCTGCTATACTGGAGCAATTTTGATTTGGATTTTTAAACTCTTTTTTGACATGCAGAAAGGCAGAGAATCTCCTCAGCATGGTAGCAAATGCTTTGTTTTCCTGCTTGCTGTAAATGGATCTGACATTTTGTGGAGCGTTCCCATAAATACTGACTGCATCTATTAGATCAGTGGTTCCCAGCTGGTGGGTCGCGGGTCTAATTTTCAATCGACCACAAGTGACTCGAAAATGTATTAAGTTTGTTAAAAAAGAGAAAAAAAACCACTACGTTTTCAGTACAGTGAACTTCAGGTACAGAGCTTTTATTTTTAAGTGACGTTTCCTGCTGTTGAATGAGTAAACCTGCTAGACGACCTGGCCAAACGCAACTATGAGCAGAAAACTGGACCCCTTGGCTGGACCACTTGGGAACCGCTGTATTATGATACAAAACAAATCCTGATGTTTAACCTCTGATCTTTCCCTGCAGGACCTGGCAGCATCTGAGAGGGGCCGACGCCACGCAGAGCAGGAACGAGATGAGCTGCAAGATGAAATCTCAAACAGCACCTCTGGAAAGTAAGTTATCCTCACCCTCACCATGTCATCTGTGGACAGACGCATCTCCGTGTTTATATTGTTTTTTAACCTGCACAAGACGAATGGAGATTATTATATCAGAGCACATTCTTCCCAAGCCGAAGCTGTTTTGTTCTCCAGGCAGGCTTTTCTGAACATTTTATTTCCATTTTGAGATATTACATTTGGATGTTCTTCATCTGTGTGTGTCAGGTCTGCTCTGATGGATGAGAAGAGGCTGGAGGCTCGCATCGCTCAGCTGGAGGAGGAGCTGGAAGAGGAGCAGGGAAACATGGAGCTGCTCAACGACCGCTTCAGAAAGACAACCATGCAGGTGCGGTGTAATATTGGAACAGGATCAGAGCACATCGTCATTGATCATTTTTATTTATCCCTGTTTTTAATGAACTGCTTCTGGTGTTCTGGGAGAAATCTTAATCAGCCTGTGCAACATATCTTTACCTCCTCCTCTCTCTCTGTCCCTCAGGTGGACACCCTGACCACAGAGCTGAGTGCAGAGCGCAGCACGGGACAGAAGAGCGAAAACGCTCGGCAGCAACTGGAGCGTCAAAACAAGGAGCTGCGGGCCAAGCTGGGAGAGCTGGAGGGTTCTGTGAAGAACAGGTTCAAGGCCTCCATCGCCGCCCTGGAGGCTAAGATAGCACAGCTGGAGGAACAGCTGGAGCAGGAGGCCAAGTGAGAGCTCAATACGCTGTCCTCCTTACTCAAACTGACAGTTCAAAAACCATAAACTAGGCTGACATGTGAAATGAACGAAAACATATTTTACCTGTAACACTAAATCTGGCTTTGTCTCTTTGACCTTTACTTGTTCTGAATCGAAGGGAGCGAGCAGCCGCGAACAAGACAGTGAGAAGGACCGAGAAGAAGCTGAAAGAAATCTGCATGCAAGTGGAGGATGAGCGTCGCCACGCCGACCAGTTTAAAGAACAAGTATGTCTGACGAAGCTGTCGTTAACGCTGCTGTGTGGATCACAGAGACATTTTGCAGATACTGAATGCCACTAGTGAACAAAAAGCGTTTGCTGCGCCTTTTTAATGTTGCCAGGCGACCACCCCATCATGTCCTTACACTAACCTTCCTGTGTAAATTAATCTACCGTTTATCAGTGTGTAGCTGCTGCCATGTTGAGGCAGAGGGTCTGTGTGTAGCTCTGGTTGAGGGTGAGAGGCTGTCAGCAGATAAACAGAGATCTGTGTGGCTACATGAGACCCTAAAAAAGAGGCTGGATCATGGGAGAACCACCAGTTGGTCCAGGAGCTTCTCCTCCATCATGGACGTTTACAGGCAGATTTTAGGATGACTCAGGGCAGTTTGATAAGCTATAGCTCTGAGTATCCAGCAACCACTACCACCAGTTTCTCCTCCATTGTTTACCAACTGTAAAGTTGTTGTCGTGACCACCACAGAACGCCCGCCTCTCAAATCATCTGATTGGACAATGGGAAAAAAGCAGAGATGACATGGGGCGCTTTTCCACTTTGACTTTGAGTCGTTTTCAACTCGAGTTCAGAGCGCTACGGAAAAACATGCCAGGCGCATGAAACACAGGAACATAAGGTGTGTCGCAATGCAAAAACTGTGAGCAAAAAGCATTAAGAACGATCCCAAAAAGCCACCTCCAGCTGCTAAAACACAGCCTGTGTGATCAGGGCCTGAGTCTATTTCTATCATGTTTAGTCGAGCGTAATCTGCACAGACAGCTGCTCTTGGTTCAGTAAATGTCTGAGTAAATGAATTTGAATGTCAGAGTTATGAATGAAGCTGCAAACTGTTTGGTCCTGTTTGTTTAGCCCCACTTTGGTTTTAAGAAAGATCAGTCAGGTCACCTTCTGACCCTGCTGCCCCTAAATAGAGTCCTTTGATCACATTTTTTATTTTTTGATGATTTATTTATTGTGTGTGTGTGTGTGTGTGTGTGTGTGAAGGTGGAAAAGGCCAGCTCTCGTATGAAACAGCTGAAGCGTCAGCTGGAGGAGGCCGAGGAAGAAGCCACGAGGGCCAACGCCTCGCGCAGGAAACTGCAGAGAGAGCTGGATGACGCCACCGAGGCCAGCGAGGGCCTGAGCCGCGAGGTTCACACACTCAAGAACCGCCTCAGGTACGGTCGAAGCAGTCAGACGCGTTCACTGTCTCACATTCACAATTCGTGAGCAGTTATTCCTCTTTCTCTTCTCTGACCTTTGTTTTATACTTTCCCTTTACCTGCAGGCGCGGCGGCCCCATCAGCTTCTCCTCCACTCGCCCAGGCAGACGTCCCCTTCAGGTCGAGGGAACTTCCTTGGACCTCCTGTCCGACGACGAGCTGGAAAACAAGATCACCGACAACAATGCCAATGAGACGCCGGCGCCCCAGCCAGAGTAGCGGAGGGAAAGCCTTAACTTTTGCTCCCCCATCAGCGAATCATCTCACAGCCCCAACACAGATACTTCCTCCCAGCTTGAATAGGGACCCTCTTCCTGCCCCTCTGGTCCATGTCTGTAAAGATCTGATCTCTCCAAACACAAGCAGCATGATCTCAGCAACAGAATCCCCATTTTCCTAAACCCTAGCAGACACCAGCAGTTGGACCCCCAACGCTCTCTTTACCACCCCACTTAAAGTTTAAAGAAGCACTACTCTGCCTTACCCCTCCTCAAGCTGCAGGGCTGCATCACACCATAGCAACTTCCATAATGCGTCGAGTACTTCAGTAACCTGAATGGGAGACGAGCTGCATCACAGATAGAAGTACTTCAGTAATGCGCAAAAACAAATGCACATGTGCAGACATCGTCAACTAAAAAACCCGCACACATTACAGACACATGAACCCTCTGATTGAGCTCATGATGTGGTGAGTGTGTCTGGATGATATAATCCTCTGCTGGACCGGTCGACTGTATCATAAAGATGGACGATGTGCCAGCTCCCCAAAAGTGAAGCCCTCCACCCCCTGTTGGGACAAACGGTGGTGTCTGTCATTTTGGGCAGTTCTTATCACGCTGATGTTTGTTCAAGTTTTTGTTTTTCTGATTTTGGTTTTAAGTAGCTATTTGCAGCCCGTTATCATTCTGGACTCGTCAAAGGCTGCCGCTTTGTCAGTGATTTTAGTGTCAGATACTGACACACAAAGGTTCCTTTCATGGTGATATGATACACTGCCGGGCAGCAACAGCTTGTAACGCCACCGCCAACAACATTATAAAAAGAGCTGTAAAGTCCCTGTATGTCGGGCGGGAGGGGAGGTGGATGGGCCCAACAATCGCCGGACATTGAGGGAAAATAGGGAGTGCTGCACTGGGTTAAGGCTCTGTGTAGTTAGCTGTAAAATATCAGGTGCAGTTCAGGATGAGGCAAAGAGTCACTTCAAGATAAGAAACAATGCTCACTCAGTGTAAAAGCCGTGTAGGCAGGCAGTCCCGAAATGTAACCGAGGCAATCTGACTGTAGTTGAAAATCCTTTAACAATACACGGACAATTAACACAGGGTTTAAAATGCACTGGAAACAGGTGTGCAGTTTAAAAGCTCATGTGAGCAGGAAGGTTTGTTGCTGAGTTTATTTTGTAATATAGGTTGAGAATGAAATCAGACGGTCTGATTTAATAGTTTTTCGCTATGTCTGGTGAAACTCTTGTAGTTTTATTTCTTATATCGATGGTAACCACGGCAACAGGAACAGCCCCTTTTTGTTCTGGTCACATGTTCAACACACAGTTGCTGAAGACAAAAATGTAGCTCAGACTGGTTGTTAGTCGTTGCAGACACGGACAGTGAAAATGCAAAGTTAACATTAGCTAAATATTTGTTAAAAGTGTAAAAAGTCCACAGACAAAGCGGCGATATTTGACAAGTTGGGATGCGAACATGTTATTTGATACTATTAAAGGGGGGGGTTAAGCTGTGTGTGCCAATCGTTGTGCTTGTGATTAATGGCGCTGCTCGCGATTGGTCGGACGGCGGGAACTCGGTACGGCGGAGATCATTACTGCACAGACTTCAGCTCCAAATGACGTCACAAGCACAAGATGGCAGCAGCTGTATCCGGCATATTTTGGCTTCATTTTTGCACCGTGGGAGCAAGTGAAGACGCGTCGTCCATCTTTAGATACAGTCTTTGGACCAGTATTCAGCTGTTTAAAATGCTTCCAGATGCTAAAATAACAGCGTCGCTATATTGGGAAGGAACGGATCAGGATGAAAGCAAACTTTATTTTTGCATCAAACTACAGTATATACAGTATGTCCATCATATGAATCAGTTTTTATTTAGTTAAAAACTGTAACTGAATAGTATTTTTCCAGTCCTATGCTAGGATTGTTTGCTTGCATATGAATATAGAAATGTGACTGTAAGCTGCCTTGTTGCCTCAGTGCTACAAAACGTTGCTCTTTTTTGACGGTTTTGTTTTCTCATGATGATGTTTGACAGTAGGTCAGTGCTGACTTGTAATTATTTTTGGTGTGAGTGCTGAAAGCAGCGATCACACTCATGCTCTTTTGCTTTCTTCTTCTTCTTCTTCTTCTTCTGTGCCTTTTTTCGCTCACTCAAAACTCAAAACCCATTTATGCCACATATACTGTTCATATATTGAACCATGCCGAAGGTATTTTCATAAAATATTCATAAATTTGCATATGTAATGAGACAATAGTGGGAAGCTGATTTTTCTTTGATTTGTATGTCCTGCTACAGCTTGTATGTTACCACAACGATTGATATGTCGAACCGTGCGGGATTCTTTGTAGATGGGTGCTATGACTTTTCTTATTGATAACTTTTATACTTTTTGAGTTATTAAGATTTAAAAACAATCCAATAGACATCAACTGTATTTATATCTGCTATTGTATACAGTGCAAACTCCATTCATATTTCAAAATGCTCAGTATTGCACATCGATCGACTGTACCTATGCTCATGATCATGACATGTACAGTTTATGAATTATTAGGAGCTATATGATACATTAAAGTCTATGGAGCCCAACTCACTCACGTTGTATTTATCAATCAATCAATCAATTTTATTTATAAAGCCCAATATCACAAATCACAATTTGCCTCACAGGGCTTTACAGCATACGACATCCCTGCTATAAGCTATTTATAGCACAAATTCCTTTAGTCCATGATGATGTCATGTATGTCTAATGGGTCGTCCCATTAGTAATCCATTTTTAAACTTTGTCAGAAAAATGTCACCAATCAGTGTCACATCAGTGACGCACATGTATGTACCTTTTATGTCTCCACGCCAATGATTGCCTGCTTTTTGTTTTCATATGTCTTATTCTCATGAACACAATATCTCAGGAACTCCTTGAGGGAGTTTCCTCAAATATGGCACAAACATCCACCAATTCTGATTTAGTGGTCAAAGGTAAAGGTCACTGGGACCTTGCGTGCATCACATTCTTGTGAACACAATATCTCAAGAACACCTTGAGGGAGTTTCCTCAAATATGGCACAAACATCCATTTTGGACTTAATGAACTTGTTAGATTTTGGTGGTTTGTCTCGTTGTCTCGTGTGTTTCTCACACTGAGGAAATTTCTTTAAATTTGGCACAAACATCCACTTGACAATGAACTGATTCTAAATTGATCAAAGGTCAAGGTCACTGGGACCTTGCGTTCATCTTATTATTGTGAACGAGATATCTGGAGGCCTTGAGGGTGTTTTCTCAAATATGGCACAAACCTCCACTTGGACTGAATGAACTGGTTGGATTTTGGTGGTCAACGATCAAGGTCAATGTGATTTTGTGTTTGTCTCATTCTAAACCCAATATTTCAAGAACACTTTGAGAGAATTTCTTCAAATTTGGCAAAAAACGTCCACTAATACTTAACAATATACTAATTTGAATTTTTTGACCAAAGGTCAAGATCACTGTGACCTCGCATTCCCCTCATTCTCCTGAAAGCAATATCTCAAGAACACCTTGAGGAAATTTCTTCAAATTTGGCACAAACATCCACTTGGATTCAACAATGAGCTGATTCTAAATTGGTGGTCAAAGGTTAAGGTCACTGTGACCTTGCATTCGTCTTATTCTTGTGACGGCAATATCTCAAGAACACTTGGAGGACATTTTTTTCCAATTTGTACAAATGTCATTAATAAGTTGCCATTAAATACATTATAGTATGGGGGGAAAGCCATTAATAAAAATATAGAATGCCATTAAAAACATCATTGTATAGTATGTAAAAAGTTATAGTATAGTATGTAGAAAAAAGAAAATGCCATTAAACATCAAAGTATGTTAAGAAAAAAAAAATAATATATATATAATGTGTTTAAAAAATGCTATTTAAAAAGTCATAGTGTAGCATGTAAAAAATGCCATTATAAAAGTAATATGCCATTTTTAAAAAAAATCAGAATATAACATGTCATTAGTAATGTCATAAACACTATAGTACAGTATGTTAAAAAAAACATTTAAAAGGTTGTAGCATAGCAAATCAAAAAATATTAAAAGCATCATTGTATAGTACGCCATAAAATGCCATTTAAAAAGTCATAGTGTAGCATGTTAAAAAGAAGCTAATTTAAAAACGTCCTACTATATTGTGTCAAAAAATACCGTTACAAAAGTCATAGAATGTATGTCACTAAAAAAACATAATATAGTATGTAATAAAAAAAAATGCCATGAAAAATGCCACTAATGAGTCTCAGTACAGGCTATACCATGAAACTTCTCATAAAACGTCACAGTATAGAAAGCCATGAAAAATGCCATTAAAAAAGTCATAGTATAATATGTTTTTAAAAAATGCTATTAAAAAGAAAAGTCATAGTATAGTATTTCATAAGAATGCCACTTAAAAACAGTGACAGTGTAGATGTCACAATATGTGATCACGGCCCTTCTTACTCACTTCATTAAATCAATATCGTGATTTTTCCTTTTTGGCATAACGGCTGAATCAAAGTCTAATAATATTTCTAATATTCACGAAGGTTATTTGGTCCAAAACACAGCGAAGTGAACGCGCTGTGCTCTGTCAGAGGGGAGATAACGAGACGGTAATGCGCCGAGTTGTGGAAACAACCTGTGTAATCCTTCATCATGTGACTCATAGTAATAATCACTTCATAATGAAGAGAGACGTCTGTGGTTCAGCAGGTGACACAGAGGCAGAGGAGAAGAGCTGCTCAGTCCGCAGAACAAAACAACTTTCATCACAACATCCTCCGGTAAGTGTGTGTGTGTGTGTGTGTGTGTGTGTGTGTGTGTGTGTGTGTGTGTGTGTGTGTGTGTGTGTGTGTGTGTGTGGTAACATCAGAGTGTGACGTGTTTAGGTTTCAGGACACTGATGTACTTTGAACTGACTGCATGAACCTTTACTTGTGATGTCTTGAAATACATTGTGAACATTTTACTGTCACTTTGAGCAAAGTTTTGTGAGCTGTGTTGATCCCGGTCAGTGCGCCTCCCCTGAACATACGTGGCAGAGCTGCTATAAATACCTCAGAGGTGGCCGTTCATAGGAAATAATTATCTGTCAATAGAGACAAAAACCAACAGCATCAACAGACGCAGTTAATTGCAGGGTTGGGTAAATTGCCCCACACAGTGTTGACCTTCACTCATTCACTGACATCAAATGATTCAAATGCAAATGAGCCGCTGGATCAGAGCTGGAAAGCTGTCCTATAAATACAGACAGAATCATCCTGTTCTCCTCGCAGGGCCCCACAGAGGTGATCCTGCACAGCGGGAGACGAAGAGACAACTGAGGAAGTGCTTTTGGAGGGGAGAGTGTTAATAACCGTAGGATGTCCGTTGTTGGCGCGCAGCCTTTCATCAAACCAATGCAGCCTGCGCCTTCTGTTTCGCCCGGTGTCCAGAGGAGACACACGCTCCCCGCGAGCGAAGTCCGACCGCTCAACACGCAGGATGCCATAAGCGTGTTTGAAATCGAACGAGAAGGTAAGTCACACTTATTATCCCTCATATACTGAAGCAATAATCCGCTCTGCTGGAGCTGGAGTACAAATCCGCCGAGTGGAAGCACTGATAGCGAGTGCGTAAAACCATGTGTGGCATCGACACATCCAGTTCTTCTTTTAGCGTTTAATCAGGTCACTGATAAGATATTATTTTATTTCATTTTTAAACATGTTTAATATGAATTACTCGACACAAAGTGGGCTGTCATTTGACTATTTGTACCGGAATTAGCGTGCGTAAAAGTAGTGCCAAACCATTTTTACGCACGGCTTTTCTCATTCTGTCTCTGTCTGTCTGTCTCTCAGCATTTATCTCAGTGTCAGGTGAGTGCCCTCTCCACCTGGACGAGGTGCGTCACTTCCTCACACTGTGTCCAGAGCTGTCCATGGGCTGGTTCGAGGAGGGCCGGCTGGTGGCTTTCATCATCGGCTCTCTGTGGGACCAGGAAAGACTCACCACAGTAAGACACCCTGCTTCTGTCCAGTTCCTCACTGACATCCGATCATCATATATATGAATGAATATTGTTTATTTCGGTTACACACACAGGGAAAACAAAAGGCTTTCTAAAAACCTAACAGAGAGCTGCACAGTTTCAATCAGCACTATGTGATCAGTAATTATAATGTCTGTGCTCCAGGACGCGCTGACTCTCCACAAGCCCCGCGGCTCCACCGTCCACATCCACGTCCTCGCCGTGCACCGCACCTTCAGGCAGCAGGGCAAAGGTCCCATCCTGATGTGGCGCTACCTGCAGTACCTCCGCTGCCTGCCCAACGTGCGCCGAGCGGTGCTCATGTGCGAGGACTTCCTCGTTCCCTTCTACCGGAAGTCAGGCTTCAAGGTGCTGGGGCGCTGCTCCATCACCGTGGCCAACCTGACCTTCATGGAGATGTGGTACCCCATCAGCGGCCACGCCTACATGCGGCGCAACAGCGAGGCGATCCGTTTCCCTCAGCATCCCTTGACTCTGCCGCTGACAAAGACTGATGAACATGTTGATGTATGACGTGATGGTGACGTGTGTCACTCAGATACCTGCACAGGTTGTCTTTGGTTTAAAGTCAGTGTTGTTGTCTCTGTAGGATTTTCAGTGGCTGCTTTCTCTGGTTTGTTGGACTTTATCATCCAAACTGAATCTGATGTGAAATTCTCTGATCATGTACAATAAAACCAAGAATGTACTTTACTGCAATGTGATGTATTATATGTCATAAGTTTACTGTTAGACTCTGCTCCGTGGTGCATTTGTGGTACACATTTGGAGTCATGGCTGCACAGTAAGCTGCTCCTGCTTAGCTCCAGTCTGGCCTCACACAACAATGGACTGACGTCAGCGGCCGAGCTTTAGCTGCTCAACCAGCTCCTGCAGCTCTATTAGGGGCTTTAGCTGCTGTAAACATCGTGGGATTTAGCAGGGGATACACTCATCAGCTCATCCACACTTTGTATTGTACTTTTTTTTAAAGGTTTGTGTCTGTTGCATATCACAATTTCAATAAAATGTTTTATACTGTTTTCTAAGATGAAATGTCGAATGTTTTTGATTTAGTCTTGAAGTATAAGTCCTGCACATGCTGATAGGCGAGTTCATCCAGTCACACATTCCCTTTAATACGTCATTATCACATCAGGGCTGTAACCGGGTTAATGTTTGAAATGGATCGCGGATAATGAAATATACTGCAAGCAAATCATGTCACGCTTAGGTGTCACAGAATGTTTTTGAGGGACACCAGTGACTCGTGGGCTTCACGCTGGTAGACTAGACGCTGTGGGAGGACTTTTTATAATGTTTTTTGTGTCATACTATGTTATGAAATTCCTCGGAAATATTTTGTGACAAATTTAAGGATGACATGTTCTGTTTTTGCTGTTGAAGTTTTTGATGTCATACTATATCATGGCGCTATGGTGAAATTACATATTATGATTTTTTTTCATGATATTTGACAACATACTATACTATAACTTTTCTTCAAGATTTTGAAAGACATGCTATACTATGACGTTTTTTCACAATTTTGAACAACATACTATACTATGAAATTTTTCATGATTTTGAACGACATCCTATACCATGACTTTTTTTCATGATTTTGAACGACATACTATACTATGAATTTTTTCATGATTTTGAACGACATACTATACTATGACTTTTTTTCATGATTTTGAACGACATGCTATACTATGACTTTTTTTCATGATTTTGAACGACATGCTATACTATGACTTTTTTTCATGATTTTGAACGACATGCTATACTATGAATTTTTTTCATGATTTTGAACGACATGCAATACTATGAATTTTTATCATGATTTGGAACGACATACTATACTATGACTTTTTTTCATGATTTTGAACGACATACTATACTATGACTTTTTATCATGATTTTGAACGACATACTATACTATGAAATTTTTTCATAATTTTGAACGACATGCTATACTATGAAATTTTTTCATGATTTTGAACGACACACTATACTATGACTTTTTTTCATGACTTGGAACGACATGCTACACTATGACTTTTTTTCATGATTTTGGACGACATACTATACTATGACTTTTTTTCATGATTTGGAACGACACGCTATACTATGACTTTTTTTTCATGATTTTGAACGACATGCTATACTATGACATTTATTCATGATTTTGAACGACATACTATACTATGACTTTTTTTTCATGATTTGGAACGACATGCTACACTATGACTTTTTTCATGATTTTGGATGACATGTTATACTATGACTTTTTTTCATGACTTGGAACGACATACTATACTATGACTTTTTTTCATGATTTTGAACGACACACTATACTATGACTTTTTTTCATCATTTTGAACGACACGCTATACTATGACTTTTTTTCATGACTTGGAACGACATGCTACACTATGACTTTTTTTCATGATTTTGGACGACATACTATACTATGACTTTTTTTCATGATTTGGAACGACATCCTATACTATGACTTTTTTTCATGATTTGGAACGACACGCTATACTATGACTTTTTTTCATGATTTTGAACGACACGCTATACTATGAATTTTTTTCATGATTTGGAACGACATCCTATACTATGACTTTTTTTCATGATTTTGAACGACATGCTATACTATGAATTTTTTTCATGATTTTGAACGACATGCTATACTATGACTTTTTTTCATGATTTGGAACGACATCCTATACTATGACTTTTTTTCATGATTTTGAACGACATGCTATACTATGAATTTTTTTCATGATTTGGAACGACATACTATACTATGACTTTTTTTCATGACTTGGAACGACATGCTACACTATGACTTTTTTTTCATGATTTGGAACGACATACTATACTATGACTTTTTTTCATGATTTGGAACGACATCCTATACTATGACTTTTTTTCATGATTTTGAACGACATGCTATACTATGAATTTTTTTTATGATTTTGAACGACATGCTATACTATGAATTTTTTTCATGATTTGGAACGACATACTATACTATGACTTTTTTTCATGATTTTGGACGACATGCTATACTATGAATTTTTTTCATGATTTGGAACGACAGACTATACTATGACTTTTTTTCATCATTTTGAACGACACGCTATACTATGAAATTTTTTCATGATTTGGAACGATATACTATACTATGACTTTTTTTCATGATTTTGAACGACACGCTATACTATGAATTTTTTTCATGATTTGGAACGACATACTATACTATGACTTTTTTTCATGAGTTTGGACGACATGCTATACTATGAATTTTTTTCATGATTTGGAACGACAGACTATACTATGACTTTTTTTCATCATTTTGAACGACATGCTATACTATGACTTTTTTTCATGATTTTGAACGACATGCTATACTATGACTTTTTTTCATGATTTTGAACGACATGCTACACTATGACTTTTTTTCATGACTTGGAACGACATGCTACACTATGACTTTTTTTCATGATTTTGAACGACACTATACTATGACTATTTTTCATGATTTGGAACGACATACTATACTATGACTTTTTTTCATGACTTGGAACGACATGCTACACTATGACTTTTTTCATGATTTTGGATGACATGCTATACTATGAATTTTTTTCATGATTTGGAACGACATACTATACTATGACGTTTTTTCATGATTTGGAACGACATCCTATACTATGACTTTTTTTCATGATTTTGAAAGACATTCTATACTATGACTTTTTTTTCATGATTTTGAACGACATGCTATACTATGAATTTTTTTTATGATTTTGAACGACATGCTATACTATGAATTTTTTTCATGATTTGGAACGACATACTATACTATGACTTTTTTTCATGATTTTGAACGACATGCTATACTATGAATTTTTTTCATGATTTGGAACGACATACTATACCATGACTTTTTTTCATGAGTTTGGACGACATGCTATACTATGAATTTTTTTCATGATTTGGAACGACAGACTATACTATGACTTTTTTTCATCATTTTGAACGACACGCTATACTATGAAATTTTTTCATGATTTTGAACGATATACTATACTATGACTTTTTTTCATGATTTTGAACGACATGCTATACTATGACTTTTTTTCATGATTTTGGAAGACATACTATACTATGACTTTTTTTCATGATTTTGAACGACACAATATACTATGACTATTTTTCATGATTTGGAACGACATCCTATACTATGACTTTTTTTCATGATTTTGAACGACATGCTATACTATGACTTTTTTTCATGATTTGGAACGACATGCTATACTATGACTTTTTTTCATGATTTTGAACGACATGCTATACTATGACTTTTTTTCATGATTTTGAACGACATGCTATACTATGACTTTTTTTTATGATTTTGAACGACATGCTATACTATGACTTTTTTTCATGACTTGGAACGACATACTATACTATGACTTTTTTTCATGATTTTGAACGACATACTATACTATGACTATTTTTCATGACTTGGAACGACATACTATACTATGACTTTTTTCATCAGTTTGAACGACATACTATACTATGAATTTTTTTCACGATTTTGAACGACATGCTATACTATGAAATTTTTTCACGATTTTGAACGACATACTATACTATGACTTTTTTTCATCAGTTTTGAACGACATACTATACTATGACTTTTTTCCTTGATTTTGAACGACATGCTATACTATGACTTTTTTTCATGATTTTGAACGACATACTATACTATGACTTTTTTTCATCATTTTGAACGACATACTATACTATGACTTTTTTTCATGATTTGGAACAACATACTATACTATGACTTTTTTTCATGATTTGGAACAACATACTATACTATGACTTTTTTTCATTATTTTGAACGACATGCTATACTATGACTTTTTTTCATCATTTTGAACGACATACTATACTATGACTTTTTTTCATCATTTTGAACGACATACTATACTATGACTTTTTTTCATGATTTTGAACGACACACTATACTATGACTTTTTTTCATCAGTTTGAACGACATACTATACTATGACTTTTTTTATGATTTGGAACAACATACTATACTATGACTTTTTTTCATCATTTTGAACAACATACTATACTATGAAATTTTTTCATGATTTTGAACGACATACTATACTATGACTTTTTTTCATCATTTTGAACGACATACTATACTATGACTTTTTTTCATGATTTTGAACGACACACTATACTATGACTTTTTTTCATGATTTTGAACGACATACTATACTATGACTTTTTTTCATCATTTTGAACGACATACTATACTATGACTTTTTTCATGATTTTGAACGACATACTATACTATGACTTTTTTCATGATTTTGAACGACATACTATACTATGAAATTTTTTCATGATTTTGAACGACATACTATACTATGACTTTTTTCATCATTTTGAACGACATACTATACTATGAAATTTTTTCATCATTTTGAACGACATGCTATACTATGAAATTTTTTCATAATTTTGAACGACATACTATACTATGACTTTTTTTCATGATTTTGAACGACACGCTATACTATGAAATTTTTCATCATTTTGAACGACATACTATACTATGACTTTTTTTCATGATTTTGAACGACATACTATACTATGACTTTTTTTCATGATTTTGGACGACATGCTATACTATGAATTTTTTTCATGATTTGGAACGACAGACTATACTATGACTTTTTTTCATCATTTTGAACGACACGCTATACTATGAAATTTTTTCATGATTTGGAACAACATACTATACTATGACTTTTTTTCATGATTTTGAACGACACGCTATACTATGAATTTTTTTCATGATTTGGAACGACACGCTATACTATGAAATTTTTTCATGATTTTGAACGACATACTATACTATGACTTTTTTTCATGATTTTGAACGACATACTATACTATGAATTTTTTTCATGATTTGGAACGACACGCTATACTATGAAATTTTTTCATGATTTTGAACGACATACTATACTATGACTTTTTTTCATGATTTTGAACGACATGCTATACTATGACTTTTTTTCATAATTTTGAACGACATACTATACTATGACTTTTTTTCATCATTTGAACGACATACTATACTATGAAATTTTTTCATGATTTTGGACGACATACTATACTATGACTTTTTTCACGATTTTGAACGACATACTATACTATGACTTTTTTTCATGATTTTGGACGACATACTATACTATGACTTTTTTTCACGATTTTGAACGACATACTATACTATGACTTTTTTTCATGATTTTGAACGACATACTATACTATGAAATTTTTTCACGATTTTGAACGATATACTATACTATGACTTTTTTTCATCATTTTGAACGACACGCTATACTATGACTTTTTTTCATGACTTGGAACGACATGCTACACTATGACTTTTTTTCATGATTTTGAACGACATACTATACTATGACTTTTTTTCATGATTTGGAACGACATCCTATACTATGACTTTTTTTCATGATTTGGAACGACATCCTATACTATGACTTTTTTTCATGATTTTGAACGACATGCTATACTATGAATTTTTTTCATGATTTGGAACGACATCCTATACTATGACTTTTTTTCATGATTTTGAACGACATGCTATACTATGAATTTTTTTCATGATTTGGAACGACATCCTATACTATGACTTTTTTTCATGATTTTGAACGACATCCTATACTATGACTTTTTTTCATGATTTTGAACGACATGCTATACTATGAATTTTTTTCATGATTTGGAACGACATCCTATACTATGACTTTTTTTCATGATTTTGAACGACATGCTATACTATGAATTTTTTTCATGATTTGGAACGACATCCTATACTATGACTTTTTTTCATGACTTGGAACGACATACTATACTATGACTTTTTTTCATGATTTGGAACGACATCCTATACTATGACTTTTTTTCATCATTTTGAACGACATGCTATACTATGACTTTTTTTCATGATTTTGAACGACATGCTATACTATGACTTTTTTTCATGATTTTGAACGACATGCTACACTATGACTTTTTTTCATGACTTGGAACGACATGCTACACTATGACTTTTTTTCATGATTTTGAACGACACACTATACTATGACTATTTTTCATGATTTGGAACGACATACTATACTATGACTTTTTTTCATGACTTGGAACGACATGCTACACTATGACTTTTTTCATGATTTTGGATGACATGCTACTATGAATTTTTTTCATGATTTGGAACGACATACTATACTATGACGTTTTTTCATGATTTGGAACGACATCCTATACTATGACTTTTTTTCATGATTTTGAAAGACATTCTATACTATGACTTTTTTTTCATGATTTTGAACGACATGCTATACTATGAATTTTTTTTATGATTTTGAACGACATGCTATACTATGAATTTTTTTCATGATTTGGAACGACATACTATACTATGACTTTTTTTTTATGATTTTGAACGACATGCTACACTATGACTTTTTTTTCATGATTTGGAACGACATACTATACTATGACTTTTTTTCATGATTTGGAACGACATCCTATACTATGACTTTTTTTCATCATTTTGAACGACATGCTATACTATGACTTTTTTCATGATTTTGAACGACATGCTATACTATGACTTTTTTTCATGATTTTGAACGACATGCTACACTATGACTTTTTTTCATGACTTGGAACGACATGCTACACTATGACTTTTTTTCATGATTTTGAACGACACACTATACTATGACTTTTTTCATGATTTGGAACGACATACTATACTATGACTTTTTTTCATGACTTGGAACGACATGCTACACTATGACTTTTTTCATGATTTTGGATGACATGCTATACTATGAATTTTTTCATGATTTGGAACGACATACTATACTATGACGTTTTTTCATGATTTGGAACGACATCCTATACTATGACTTTTTTTCATGATTTTGAAAGACATTCTATACTATGACTTTTTTTTCATGATTTGAACGACATGCTATACTATGAATTTTTTTTATGATTTTGAACGACATGCTATACTATGAATTTTTTTCATGATTTGGAACGACATACTATACTATGACTTTTTTTCATGATTTTGAACGACATGCTATACTATGAATTTTTTTCATGATTTGGAACGACATACTATACTATGACTTTTTTTCATGAGTTTGGACGACATGCTATACTATGAATTTTTTTCATGATTTGGAACGACAGACTATACTATGACTTTTTTCATCATTTTGAACGACACGCTATACTATGAAATTTTTTCATGATTTTGAACGATATACTATACTATGACTTTTTTTCATGATTTTGAACGACATGCTATACTATGACTTTTTTTCATGATTTTGAACGACATGCTATACTATGACTTTTTTTCATGATTTTGGAAGACATACTATACTATGACTTTTTTTCATGATTTTGAACGACACAATATACTATGACTATTTTTCATGATTTGGAACGACATATACTATGACTTTTTTTCATGATTTTGAACGACATGCTATACTATGACTTTTTTTCATGATTTTGAACGACATGCTATACTATGACTTTTTTTCATGATTTGGAACGACATGCTACTATGACTTTTTTTCATGATTTTGAACGACATGCTATACTATGACTTTTTTTCATGATTTTGAACGACATGCTATACTATGACTTTTTTTATGATTTTGAACGACATGCTATACTATGACTTTTTTTCATGACTTGGAACGACATACTATACTATGACTTTTTTTCATGATTTTGAACGACACACTATACTATGACTATTTTTCATGACTTGGAACGACATACTATACTATGACTTTTTTCATCAGTTTGAACGACATACTATACTATGAATTTTTTTCACGATTTTGAACGACATGCTATACTATGAAATTTTTTCACGATTTTGAACGACATACTATACTATGACTTTTTTTCATCAGTTTGAACGACATACTATACTATGACTTTTTTCCTTGATTTTGAACGACATGCTATACTATGACTTTTTTTCATGATTTTGAACGACATACTATACTATGACTTTTTTTCATCATTTTGAACGACATACTATACTATGACTTTTTTTCATGATTTGGAACAACATACTATACTATGACTTTTTTTCATGATTTGGAACAACATACTATACTATGACTTTTTTTCATCATTTTGAACGACATGCTATACTATGACATTTTTTCATCATTTTGAACGACATACTATACTATGACTTTTTTCATGATTTTGAACGACATACTATACTATGACTTTTTTTCATGATTTTGAACGACATACTATACTATGACTTTTTTTCATGATTTTGAACGACACACTATACTATGACTTTTTTTCATGATTTTGAACGACATACTATACTATGACTTTTTTTCATCATTTTGAACGACATACTATACTATGACTTTTTTCATGATTTTGAACGACATACTATACTATGACTTTTTTCATGATTTTGAACGACATACTATACTATGAAATTTTTTCATGATTTTGAACGACATACTATACTATGACTTTTTTTCATCATTTTGAACGACATACTATACTATGAAATTTTTTCATGATTTTGAACGACATACTATACTATGACTTTTTTTCATCATTTTGAACGACATACTATACTATGACTTTTTTCATGATTTTGAACGACATACTATACTATGACTTTTTTCATGATTTTGAACGACATACTATACTATGAAATTTTTTCATGATTTTGAACGACATACTATACTATGACTTTTTTTCATCATTTTGAACGACATACTATACTATGAAATTTTTTCATCATTTTGAACGACATGCTATACTATGAAATTTTTTCATAATTTTGAACGACATACTATACTATGACTTTTTTTCATGATTTTGAACGACACGCTATACTATGAAATTTTTTCATCATTTTGAACGACATACTATACTATGACTTTTTTTCATGATTTTGAACGACATACTATACTATGACTTTTTTTCATGATTTTGGACGACATGCTATACTATGAATTTTTTTCATGATTTGGAACGACAGACTATACTATGACTTTTTTTCATCATTTTGAACGACACGCTATACTATGAAATTTTTTCATGATTTGGAACAACATACTATACTATGACTTTTTTTCATGATTTTGGACGACACGCTATACTATGAAATTTTTTCATGATTTTGAACGACATACTATACTATGACTTTTTTTCATGATTTTGAACGACATACTATACTATGACTTTTTTTCATGATTTTGAACGACATGCTATACTATGACTTTTTTTCATAATTTTGAACGACATACTATACTATGACTTTTTTCATCATTTTGAACGACATACTATACTATGAAATTTTTTCATGATTTTGGACGACATACTATACTATGACTTTTTTTCACGATTTTGAACGACATACTATACTATGACTTTTTTTCATGATTTTGGACGACATACTATACTATGACTTTTTTTCACGATTTTGAACGACATACTATACTATGACTTTTTTTCATGATTTTGAACGACATACTATACTATGAAATTTTTTCACGATTTTGAACGATATACTATACTATGACTTTTTTTCATCATTTTGAACGACATACTATACTATAACTTTTTTTCATGATTTTGAACGACAGACTATACTATGACTTTTTTTCATGATTTGGAACGACATGCTATACTATGACTTTTTTATGATTTTGAATGACATACTATACTATAACTTTTTTCTTGATTTTGAACGACACGCTATACTATGACTTTTTTTCATGATTTTGAACGACATGCTATACTATGACTTTTTTATGATTTTGAATGACATACTATACTATGACTTTTTTTCATCATTTTGAACGACACACTATACTATGACTTTTTTTCATAATTTTGAACGACATACTATACTATGACTTTTTTCATCATTTTGAACGACATACTATTCTATGAAATTTTTTCACGATTTTGGACGACATCCTATGCTATGACTTTTTTTCACGATTTTGAACGACACACTATACTATGACTTTTTTTCATGATTTTGGACGACATGCTATACTATGACTTTTTTTCTTGATTTTGAACGACACACTATACTATGACTTTTTTTCATGATTTTGAACGATATGTTATATTATGACTTTTTTTCATAATTTTGGACGACATACTATACTATGACTTTTTTTATCATTTTGAACGACATGCTATACTATGACTTTTTTTTATCATTTTGAACGACATGCTATACTATGAAATTTTTTCACGATTTTGAACGACATGCTATACTATGACTTTTTCATGATTTTGAACGACATACTATACTATGACTTTTTTTCATCATTTTGAACGACATACTATACTATAACTTTTTTTCATGATTTTGAACGACATACTATACTATGACTATTTTTCATGATTTTGAACGACATACTATACTATGACTTTTTTTCACGATTTTGAACGACATACTATACTATGACTTTTTTTATGATTTGGAATGACATACTATACTATGACTTTTTTCATGATTTTGAACGACACACTATACTATGACTTTTTTTCATGATTTTGGACGACATGCTATACTATGACTTTTTGTCATGATTTTGAACGACATGCTATACTATGACTTTCTCTGAACTGTAATCAGGCCAGCCAGTGGGAGGCCTTGTGCTTTTGAATGGAGCTTTAATCCATGATACAGTCACCATTTAATCCACAAACATGCCAGAGTGAGCACCTCCTGCTGCTCCTGAAGGACAAACCTTGTCATCACCTTAAAAATGACCCAGAACTTCAATTAGCAGCAGCACATAGTGAGTGTTGTAAAATTGTTTGTCTGATGCAAAACTTTCATGTTATAACCAGCCAATATGTTGTTAAAGTACCAACGGTACCAATTTGAAAATTTGGTACCAAGTTAAAATTCAAAAAAAAAAAAAAAAAAAAAAAAAAGAAATTAGTGCTGTCGCTAAGTGACATTTCATTTATTGTTTTTTCAGTAGCTGGAGTCAGACGCAAACTGACAAATGTATCTGTAACTGACACTATCCTACAGTCACATTAAGATACACTAGTAGCACTAGATCTGTGCTAGTGATTCACTAGATTTTACACACTGCACATCACTAACTGGATTTTACCAACAGACTGGTATCCAAGTACATCATGACACAAGTTGACACAAAAATTAAAACACCAATATGCAATAAAAAGCACAAATCAACAATGTTTTCATTGTAAATCTCACTGGTCAAAGGGACTTTATGGAGGTTAATATACAGATCGAGGACAACGATACAGACAGAAATCTGCAGAATGAAAATGGCTCTCAGCATCATTGGTTTCAAGCTGATGCTGCCAGCTGGCATCTTGCACAGTTGGCTGTCGGGGAAGTCTGACCTTCACTGGAGTTTATTTCCTTTAGCTGAGGGTTTAAACCAATCATGAGACAAGACAATTTTAGTAAATGCATTTTAGGATAGGACCGTTGGGTATTTGTCAATGCATGATGAAGATGCTTATGGCTCATACTTTTTATTCTTTGGTTTATGTGCGTTTTGACAACCAGTTTCCAATGGCAGTAATAAAGTGCTTGTCTGACCTGGCAACATAGATTTTTTTTTCTGAATATTGTCACTGTTCCTGTCACAGAAAAGGGAAAACATGCTGAAGAAGAGTGCTTTAAACACTAGTTGATAGGCTGTTAGCATGATTGTAAGGCAGGCATACAGGAGGCGTCGTCATCCTCATTTATAGAGTGAATCGGAGACAAATGTGCAAATGCTCATTGTCAGGTTTAAACCATTAGCACTGCAGTCTGGTATTATGACAATAATGATGCAGGAAAAACAGAAAAGAGCTGCCAATTACCATCACTCAGTGCAAATGTGCCATTTGTGTTTTAACATACTGTATGTGATGCTGTTGTATTCTGGGCTATAAAGCAGGCTTTTTATTTTCAGAAAGCTGACGTCACACGTGCACTTAGGTCACTGTGCCATTAGACACTGGAGAAAAACACCACAGAATCCAGAATTTGTTCCCAGCCTACAGGTGGTACAATTTGCTGTAGAGACAGGACATTAATATGAGGCCACGCTACACTGCAAGCTGGTTTTGTCATTATAGCAACATGTACTTCAAGTGAGATGACACCAGGGAACATCCTTCACTCCCCCTCTAGACGTAGAGTGGGGCCACTTCAGCCTCCAGACAGGCTCATGTGCAGTAATCCCACAAAGTCCTCTCAGTCACCGGGTAATCTGGCAGGCAGACATCCCAGCGGAGAGGCTGCGTATTCCCACATCAGCACCATTTACTGGAACCTCCGCTGTTGATTTAAACAGAATCCTTCAGACAATTTTCCTACCAACGTCACCTTTTAACCCCTGAGAGGAAGAAGGGATATCAGCCCTTTGTTTTTTTTTTTGGTTTTTTTTTTTGTGAGACACAAAAAGGCCGACCCATTATTACAGTGTTCATTTACAGATGCCTGCTGACAGGATACGGTGCTGCAGTCTGTGGTGCTAAATATTCTTGTGTTCCACATGCCTGGGCAGTCTTTTATCAGATACGTGTCTCATCCATGTAGACCTGTGAGTCTGACCCTGTTAACCTTAATACACTACATGCTTGAGTCATACTTAATCTGTATCCTTAATCCATCATTTCCAAGCATATGACTTGCCAGCGTTTACGAGCATTGTATATTAATGTATTGCATTACAGCTGTTAAGAGACAGACGATGATTCACCGTCTGGTGCACAGAGCAAGTTGTTTCTGGAAATGGGAAGACATGCATCATATATTGTTAATATTAATGGCAAGATGACATGCCAGGCCTGATGAGCCTGTGGTGGGTGGTGGGCCTCCCTCAACAGAGGGTGTCTTGCGATAAAGACTGAAACACCCGATGATGTCGAGGTGCACAAGTGACGATGTGTGAGGGGGCGGCTCTGCCCTGTGGTCACGTCACACCTGTGCTCTGGCATGAAGCGCGCTGAAACTCCAGGGATTGTAACACCAAGTCCCAACTGATAAATCTATGTTTGTCAACATTGTTCCACATGTTGTCAACACCCCAAAGCTCGTCTACTATATACATCAAATTGATTCAATTTACACACGTTTGTGATGAATTTACTGATATTTCAAATAACAAGGCCGAAAAAAAGTGAGGCTTTGTAGAGTTTAATGAGGATTTTGCTTGAGAGCACTGAAAAACAATTTAGCATATAAAACAAACATGTTCCTCATTTTTACAGCAGACCCAAAAATAGCACTGAAAAAAAGCAGATCCACATGTACAGTTTCACCAAGAATGTTTTTTTCCCCACAGCGTTTTCAAAAAGTGTACGAACATTTCATTTCTATCTTTACATGAATCAGTAGGGCTGCCCCGAATATCATTTTTGGGGCTTTGAAGCTGCATTGACTATTCGCAAATATTCAAAGCTTCGAATTGACTTGATGGGAACTTGGAGGACGGGGAGGGGTAATAGTAATCAATCATACTCATATACACTAGTCAACCACCCGAACCTAACGCCACTTTAGCAGGACTTGGTGCTGCTGTGTGTGTGAGGAAGAATGATACGGGGAGGAAGAGAAGGTGGACTATTGCACACAATGTTTCTGAAAGTTATTAATAACTTGAAACTCCGCGGGTCACACTGCATCACAAGACGCAAAGCAAGCAATTCACTGCAGTTGCCAGCCGCACATACCTGTTCACAATTCGTCTCACTTGATCCTTTTCCGCCTCACAATTTAATTGGTTGAAACGGGGGTCAATGACTGCGTTGAGCACACTGGCCTCATCGGTGTCTGATACTTGTCACTCATTTCGGCTTCTTCCACCAGTTTACAGATAAAAACAAAAAACTAAGCATTAAAATAAGGATTTGGACGTCAGTTACCATGGCGACGATTGCAGCTTCGAAGCTTTAAAGGATTGGGGTCAGCCCTATGGATCACTTAGCGTTATCACACACCCTCCAGCACCAGTTGCTGCAGCAAGTAAAACATCCTAAACTTCACATCTAGATTATTTGTAGGAAGAGCTGAAACGATAGTTTGAGTATGACGGGGCACTTGCAGCATCAGTAGAGGCTGCAGGAAGCAGCAGGAGCCCTGTGGTGACATCTCTCTTACACCGATCCATTGCCTGCTTGTATGATATCTTCTCTTTGGTGATGGGGTCTACCAGCTCTTTCGTGTAGGAAGCCTCATCTTGTAGCTCATCAGCTGTTGCGCTGTCAATAATATCACTGGCGAGAGCATCTTTGACACTGAGGCGGCCGGCTTTAGAAGGATTCACAAACCCACCAGTCAGATACTGTGCCTCCATGTACCTCTTGGCATTTTCTTTGGGAATAAACCCTTTCTGTGCAGCCTGTCCCACCGCCAGACGCTCCTTGGTCACAGGGTCCTCGACTCCAGTGAAGGCCTTCTGGGCGTTCAGAAGCTTGTACATGTCACTTGTGTCGATGAGACCACGTTCAGCTGCCTTGTGGACGGACAGTTTGTCCTTTTTGGTGAGATCAACGATTCCCCCGGAGGCTGCTTGTGCCTCCAGCAGCTTCAAAGCAGTGTCAGGGTCAATGAGTTTGCGTGTCAGGGCACTTCTAACAGACATGCGGCTGTCAGTGGTGGTGTCCAAAATACCAGAGATGGGGAAATTCTCATCACCTCCTAAAGTATTGAGGTTGCTCGTACTGCCACTGTGCTGACTGTTGAGGCTGGGGTAGGAGGTCCTCAGGGAGGATGGCATGGAGCTCAAGGGAGAGGCCGGGGGAAGTCTGGTGGGAGATTTTGGAACTGGTATTGGTATTGGAGGAACGACAGGTGTTCTGGTTTCCCCTGCAACAAGGAGCGCAAACTCTGCGATGGATAGTTTCCCATCCTTGTAGCGCTGCAGGTCATACTGGGTCATACGACCAGCCCTCAGGGCATCCTTGATAGAGTACTGCTTCCCACTTTTGCGATCTTGCAGAATTGTAGTATCCCCATCTGGACCAGTTGAAGTTATTTCCTCCCAGTCGCACTCCAGCTCTGACAGGCGAATGTAGTGGTTGCGATCAATTAGCCCCTGCAAGTAAGCATCATAGGGAGACATATCTTTACCGGTTTCTGGATCCAGGATGGTGATCCTCGTTGAAAGGTTTGTCTCCCTGGTGTGAGTTTCAGTATGCTCCTCTTTCTTGACGTTGTTCAGCAGCTCGAGGATGAGTGCATCTCTCTGGTGTTTTTCTTTTTCATTGAGGATTTCTTTCTCCAGCCGTTGTATTTCAGAGGATGTCTTAAGACTTCTCTGCCGTAGCATCTGGTTTCTCTCACTCATCAGCTTGGACTGTTGCTGGAAGGTTATGCTGATGTTCTGTCTCTGAGACTCTAACAATTTGAACTGTCTGAGGAGATCCTCCTTCTCTCTCTGCAGAGCATCTCTGTTGGCATTGAGAGTGGTCTCCTCCTTAGTAGTCACAGACTTTGATGTCTGTACTTGGGTCATTTTGATTTGGATGTTCTGAGTGTTGGCCTCTTGTTCACGCCTGAGGTTTCTCTCGTGCGCTACAAGCTCTCTTAGATGTTCTCTTTCAGCCTCCACTGCCGGGTCTTTCTCTACACGCACCACTTCTCTGTAAACCACCTTCTCAGTGACTTCTCCTTGCAGAATTTCCACTTGAGCCTCAGGTTGCGGATTTTCTCTCTCTAGACGACTGATATTTGTGCTCTCAGTCTCCATGTCTGTGCGCAAGCCATCAGTTAGTTTTTCCAGCTTAGCGTCCCTCTCTACTTTCAGGACCTCCTCAATGACAATCTTTTCCTCAACGGGTGGCGGAGCATTTTTCCAGTTCCAGAATGCGCAATTTGATCTGCCTGAGCTCGGACTCTACTTGAATCTTCTTCTGACGATCGTCCATCTGAGCCATGGTACTCTCTTTTTCTTGAATCAGGCCTCTGAGCTGTCTGACCTCTAATTCAAGCTTCCTACGGGTTTTCATTTCATCGTCCAGATTCTTGTTCAACTTCTCATGCTCCACGATCTGCTTGGGGTCTTTCTGAAGACGCAACCACCTCCTGCATAACAATCTTCTCCTCTGGCTTCTGCCTTTCAAGGACAATGTATTGGTTCTGGAGGTTCAAAGAGCAACTCCTCCACACTGCGGCGTTGGTGAATCTCTTCTCTACGCTCCTCCGAAGGCTGTCAGCCTCTTCTCAAGAAGAGGATCATTCTCATATTTGATGAGCTCTTTATTGACCAGCTTGGTCTCCACCTTGGATTTTTCAACTTTCAGCTCATCTCTTTCTTTACGCAGGCGTACCAGCAGCTCCAGGATGCTGTCGTAGTTGACTTGCAGCCGGGAGACTTGGTTGGATAGTCTTTGCAATTCCCTGGTGACCTCTGGGCTTTTTCCTCTTTGATCACCTCTTGGGTCACCTCCTTGTACTCCACTTTGGGTTTCTGAGCACGCAGGGTGGTCAGAGTTGTCATCAGCAACTTGATTTCTCTCTCCAGTTCTGTACGGTTAACGCCGGAATCTTGCAGCTCTTTCCTCAGACGTACCAACTCGACCTCTGTCTCAGGATCGACTCTGTAGATCTCATTGATGATCTCCTTGACCTCGACTTTAGGCCTGAACTTCTCCACCTCACCGTAACGCAGCTGAAGGGTGGTCAGCTCCTTCATCAAGATAGCATTCTCATCTTTCTCCTCCTCCAAGGCAATTCGAAGTTTCTTCGCCTCTTCCACAGTTTCTGGATCTTGCTGTACTTGTTTCACCACCTTGCTGACTATCTTGGGTTGGATGGTGGGAATGACCATCTCGAGTGTGTTTATCTCACTCCTTACACCAAAAATTCTATCATTGAGTGTCTTGCACTGGAGCTCTTCCTCTGCGATGTTACTCTGGAATGTGAGAACAGCTTTCAGCATCTCTGGATCTTTTTCAAGCCTCACCACTTCTTTCTTAACAACCCTCTCCCTGATTTTCGGTTTCTGCTGAGACAGAACCGTAAGCTCAGTTTTCACATGAATTTTTTCAGTATCTCTTGTGTCTAGCTCCAGTCGTATTCTTTGCATCTCTTCTCTGATCCTGACAGCTTCTCTGTCAAGCTGCGGGTCTTTCTCATATTCAGTCAGAACCTTGGTCACCAGTCTGGGTTCGATTTGCATCAGCTGTGTTTCCAATTTGATAATCCTTTGATTGATGACTTCTATCTCTGCACTGGTTCTTGACCTCTTCACTGCCTCATCCTGGATCCTTTTTCGCAGGGACTGTAGTTCCACCTCCAGTTTGGGGTCACGATAGTACTGTACCACCTCCTTCTTCTCCTCCAACCTCCCACTCCTCTCCTACTCCTCAGAGACACAAATCTGTTACGGTATGTTTCCAGGTCTCTTTCAGCATGTAAGCGCCTTTCAATCTCCTCATTTAAATCTCTTTTCAGACTGTCACTCTCCTCCAGGTCCTTCTTCTGGCTCTGTAACTGCAGCTGTTGAGTGACCACCACCTGACTAACTTTCTCTTCATTCTGCACATGAAGAAAAGGACAAAGGAAATGATAAATTTGGGAGGGATCACCAGGAATTATTCTACTATTATTTGAGTGGATGTTGTTGATGTTATTTTGATTCAATAATATCATACCCTGGCCTTAATGTTCTTTGCCGTCTCCAACTGGTTGAGTAGCTGGTCGTTTTCTGCAGACACCTCAGAGAAAAGGTTCAGTAGATCTTTCTCCTGTAGTAGAAGCAGAGGGTAAATGAGTTTGGTAACTGAAGACAGCAGAGTGAAAATTTGCAGATAAAGAAGAGAATTGTCACAAGTTCTTAGCTGTCTTTGACTGATTGTTTATAAGTGTACCTTTCTCTGAACAGCCTGAGCCATAGTGTAAGTTTGACGTTTCTTTTGGACTGGCTCATCATCATCGTCATCATCGTCATCTTCATCACTATCAATCAGAGTGCCACGGTAGGAGTTTGACCGGACATCATACTCCTGAGAAAGAATATATTGAAACATCAAAGGTTTATGTACTTGGAGAGGCTTATCTAATCAACTGTAAATGGGGACACTCATATTTTGCAAACTCACATTCAAGACACTCTGCAGATCACGGGAAAGATTCTTGACTCGATCTAAATCATCTAATTTCTTGTTGATGTCCTCCATCACTCTCTAAACAAGACATGTAATCCAAAAAACACACAGGCTTGAGTTAGTTTGTATATTGAAGTTGGAGTCAATCGAATCTACGCAAAGAAATGCTTCCACTCACCTTCTGAGACTTCTGCTTGGCTGTTATCTGCGCCACGTCATCAGTGGGTTTAATCTTATTATCAGGCAAATTGACCAAGAAGAAATCCAGTGACTGAACAGCGTTCTGGAAATCTTGGTTTTTATTGGCTGCTTCCTTTATGAGACCAGACCTAAAGGGAAATATCAAAAACATCCCTCATCTTCAAAATGTTCCCAGTTTTAGATAAAAACATATTTGTGAGGATGTAAAAAACACACATGCAGTTATAACGGTGCCTGAATCATGTTTCACTCACCTTTCCTGGAGCTGATTATTGACATTCGTGTAACGATTCTTCAGCTGTTTCACCTCGTTCTCCTGACGGCCAATGTCAGGACAGTATTCACTGAAACTTTGCTGCAGGGAGCTGCATGCTTGCGCTGTCAGGTCCAGGTCTCTGCCCAGTTTATTCAGCTCATCCTTCTTTGAGGCCACATCCTTACGCATAGCCTGTTTGGAATAAGGAGAAAGGACACAGCAGGTTTGGATCTCTTTATGCCATGTATTACCTTTTCTGCGCTGATCCTAAAACTGTTAAATCTTTGACTTTTCTTGGTTGCATTATAAACTACAACACCTGCAACTGCTGGTTGCGACTCGGGAGGGCATTGGGTTGATCAAGAATGGTGCCATCTTTGGTTAGCTGCTCCTCAAACCCAGAGACGATGCCTTCCACATTCCGCTTCTGCTTCCCAAATACATGGAGGCTGTAGCTCTGGTTGAGAGGAAAGAAACACAAAAAGAAATCAATGTAATTTTTCAAAATAAAAATGCGCAGCTACTCGTAGACATGTCATTTGCCTATATGAGAGCATTTGATGGAAAGAAACTTTGTCACTTTTGTTAAACAGCAGCTACAAATGACAATTAAGGGATAATGCTAACTTCAAGTCATTGACTTCGAGTCAATCGCCATAGCCTTCCACGTTAAAATGCCCAACTTTACAGCTGAAATAAACATGTTTACAGCTGGTACAAGAAACAGTTTATGCTCTCTATAGGTAATTTCAACATTCATGATGACTGTACATGGAGGGATTTTTTGTAAAGTGTGTTAGTGTTAGGGTTATCTCAACCTTCTCGCCAAAATATGAACACTTGTGGGTCCTAAAATCCAAGATTGCAACGGTCAAAATACCAAACCCGAGACTTTAAAACGAGAGTCCACAAAACAATTGGTGGTGTTGCGGTGGCTACATCCATTATTTTATACAGTTTATGATTGTAAGCAATATTTGCTAACATTAGCCACTGTTAGCAAGTTAGCAAAAATGCTGAGTGTATTGAATTGAGCAGCTATGATTTCACTGATTCTTACTTTTTATTATAAAGATCAATGAGGGTGTTGAGGTCATCGAGTTTGTTGTTGGCCGTGCTGAGTTAAGGGGCAGGATGGAGGGTGGGTCCCAGTGGCTTATTGGCCAAAATAGGCTCCATCTCTCTCTGAACCGCAGACTTCTCAGACTCCAGCTTTCTCACAGTTTGAGCAGATTTCTGGAGGGCAAAGTGATACTGTGTTACCGATAACAACAAGACACGAACACGCTGAGACAACGACGTTGTAATTTATGTCATATCATCAAAGCATAATGTTCATGTTTACCTCGTGGTCTTGCAGCCTGTTTGTCAGGTCTTGTGTGGGGTTGCGGTTGTCCAGCGGAGCTCTGAGTCGACTCAGGATTTCTCTTTCGCTCCGATCCAGGGCCTGGTTGATCCTGTCTAGTTCCTTGGCAAGCTCTGCAGCTCTGGGATCCTCTGGAGCACTTTGAACAGCAACTGAGGAGAAGCAAAGACAATAACTGTACAATGAGATGTTGGACAAAACCAAATCTCATCGATCTCATCCCATCAAAGACTCTTTCGTGGTCTTATAGCCGAGGAGAAGAAAATATGAGTGTCTTCTTCTCACCTGCCTTCTGAGGCGGGACCACGTCCACAGTGGGGTTCTTCAAGGAGGCCATGAGTGCAGATCTATTGCTCTTCAGGTCGTTCAGCGCTCTCTCGAGACTGAGCACACACACACACACACACACACACACAATTTATCACAGGCTTTGTCTTTGTTTTAGTATCATAAAAAGCAGTGAATGTAAATATACACTCATAGAAATATAGGTTCAAGAAAGTTCCTTCTGAATGGCTGAGGTTTTACCCTGAACCATTTGTCATAGACTGATATTTACGGAAGAAGTGAAAGATGTCTGTCGGCTGTGATTGGTTTGTGCGGCTGTGGCGTTTGCTCCTGGTGGCTGTTCCATCGGTGTGTAAGTGTGTTAAAAACTGAGTGGCAGGTGGCATCCTGTATGGCAGCCTTGGACACCAGTGTGTTCATGTGTGTGTGTGAATGGATGAATGTGACTAGTAGTGTAAAAAAGCGCTTTGATTGGTCAGATGACTAGAAAGGCACTATACAAGTGCAGGTCCAGTTAACGTTTACTTTGATACTACTTCTGTGTAGGGCTCATTATTTCCCTAAATCCTGTATGTTGTCTGTAATTTCTGTTTTTGCAAACACTATTCATTCCACCGTAAGTACAAAGACGTCTGCATCAGATCCTCTCAACACAGGTGCTTTAAGTCTCCACCATACTCTCTAACTGGAGTGATATCTAAAGGGTTACTCAGCCAGCCAAGTAATATCCAAGAGGTGACCTTCCATCCGTTACAGAATCAGTTCAAGAACCTGTGCTTATCTAATGGAGAGGGGTATAAAAGGTTTTATAAAAGCCTTTCATGCCCAAACCAAAGGTTTATAAACCTTTATTAAAGGTTCCACCAGGATGCAAAAAGGGTTCTCGTATAGGGACAAGCCAAAGAACCCTATGTGGTTCTAGTTAGCACCTTTATTTCTAAGGGTGCACTGTGGGTGGTCACTCTGTACCTGTTAACTTTGTCCAGGGCCTCAGCATCAGGTGGTGGGACCAAGAAACATGCACCAGGGAGAGTCCTGATCTTCCCACTGCTGGTCTGAAGCTCCCAGTTCTTATTGTCGGCGTTGGACTTGAGGTTTAGCACCTCACCACGCCTCACTATGTCCTGAAACACACAGAGACAGGATGTTTTGCCTTTTTTGTCACAGGAAATTATATTTTTATATAGAATAATTAAATTAAATTAAATGCTGATCGTCCTACATCTTCATCGGCCCAGTCACACAGGGACACGACAGTGGTGGGTTTGCTGGGCCGCATTCGGCGCAGCTTCAAAGGCACGACGCTGCTGCTGAGCTCCTTGAGGGCAGCCAGGCGCTGCTCGTTCCTCTTCACTGCTGGTTCATCTCCCTGAGAGGATTATCAAATTAGAACAGAGCCAACACAAATAAGCAAGGATATAATGCTAATCCCCGACATTAGCATTATTTATTAAAGCTGTCGGAGGGAGAAATCTGGAAAAGGAAAAAAAAAAAGCCCATCTGAATTTGATGCAGCTCTCTTTCCTAATCCCTTCCCACCAAACAACCATGGGTATATGCAGCACTTCATACACTAACCCAATGTTTCTTATTGATTGTTTATTTATTTATTTATTTCATTATAGAGTTGCAGGCAGCTCATTTGCTTGGCCCCTCCTTGCCCTGCTCTCTGGCTTTTTATCAGATCACAAATGAGACAAGAATTATCCAGCAAGTCCCTCTACTTCACTTCCTGCCACTGTGGATTGCTTTGCCAGGAGGAGAGCAGGCAGCAGCTTATGACACAGACATTAGGTCAGCGGCTGTAGTGGCACGAATTCAGCCAGCCTGTGTATGACTGAAGCCGCAGCTGTTAGCCTTTAGCTCTGGTTAGCAGAGGGCTAAAGTATGAGCAACATTTTCTCTCCATCTCTGAATCTGTGTTTCCAAACTGGTGAGTCGATGTCCAAAAGTGGGTCGCAGACATTTCAAGTTTGTAAAAAACCACACTTCATTTTTAAGGACGGTGAATTTCAGCACAGAGCTTTTATTTTAAAGTGCCGTTTCCTGCTGTGGAGTGAGTGACTAATGGACGGCTAGCTCGACGATATGACGCTGAATATAGTAAACTATGTGAACACTGAACTAATGACCAAAGAGAAAAATGGATCCCATGGCCGCACCAGTTGGGAACCACTGGTTCAGACCATGCTTATAGAAGTTTTATACATACTGGCCTGTTCTGGGTTTTCACTCAAAATATTATCCTAATAACTCAGTAAACCTGCAAACTGTAATGACTAAGCAAATACTGTAAGTTAGCACAGGCGGTGAGCGACCTGAATACTGAAACTTGTAGAAATAAACAAGGTGCTTCTCTCCTCTTTGTCACAGAGGAAACTCTGAGGTCATATTAATAACACTGTAAAATATACAGTTTTAGATTCAAGTGAAAGATAAAGGCATAAAAATCCTTCGCTTTTAGTCCCACTGACAGACTTATGTACTGTAATAGACCCGGCTATTACGTTCTTAAATCACTGAACCCATCAGGCTTTTGCAACATTTCCAAACTCTTCGACTTTCTACAGCTGCATAGAAACGCTGAGTTTTGAAAAACACAGCTGTACCTCCAGTGCCAACAGGACTTCAGGGTTGCTCTTTTCAGCCAGAGACTTTGGGTCCATGGTGGAACTGAGCCTGTCCAGGGACTCGGACAACGTCTCTGCATCCAGCTGGAACTGCATCAGACAAACATTCACTTCTTAACAACGAGCCGGCCGATATAAAAGAAGAAATATGATCACAGTCAGTCATAGTGTGGTGCGTTCAGAGGCTCTCTACCTTCTTGTAGTCTTCAATGTTGTCCAGGTGTGTCTCCTGTGCTAGACACAGGTTGAGGAAGGCTTGCCACTCGGCCTGCACAGCGTCTTTGTGTGCCTGATGAAGACATTCGCCTCAGTTCGTTTAAAATCACGTTCATCCCAACCAATTTCAGTTTATTTGAACAAGAAATCCTTTGTCGTGTTGGGCACTATGATGATTTATCTCAGTTATCACACAGATATATTTTTAAAGTCTGACATAGCTGCACCTTTACTGTTAAGCTGCCAGGATGATTGGATTCAATGAGACGCTCTCCTTCCTCCTGCAGCTTGTTGATCTCACTCTCATGCGCCAGAAGTCCATTGTTTTTGAATTTCTGTGCATAAACAGAAACAACACAGGTGATATGTAGGACACATGACAGAGTGTTTCAAGTATTTAAATTACCCAGCGGTTAAACATGTACAATACTGGTTACACCAGTCTGGTCCTGAGCCGGTGCGACTGGCCCCTAAAGGAATATGCTTCAAGGCAAGTTGACAAACAAAGTTTTAATGTCCTTCTTTCCCAAATCTCTCCACCCTGCACCTTCCTCTGATCACAAGACAATGAGCTGGGACATTATAATCAGACAATAATGATATCACCCCCTCACCTCATACTCCATGCGGACGCCTGGGGGGTCGGTCATGCGATCACTCCAGTCTCTCTTGAGGATCCTCTCCTGCTGGCCCGACAGGTAGACCAGCTCCTTACTGCAGCTCTGCACGTACTCGTACAGAGAGGCCAGGTGGTTGCGTCTCTGCTGGGAGCTCTCCTGCAGAACACACAATGTACATGCAAGGCAAACACATTACATACACACGTCCCCATATTCACGTCCATCTGAACTTAACTGAACTTTTTCTAATAACACAAGTCGCACATTGAACCCTAAAAGTCAAGTGTAAAGTAACTCACGTAAAGGTTGGCATATTTCTCTTTGAGGGTGTCGTACTGCTCCTACAGACAAAGATAAAGAAGAAGCAGGTAAATGAATCATCCTGCATGACGTCCTGCACAGTGGCAGATTATGAGACAATGGGCCCCTGGGCACAGATATGCAAATGGAATCACCACCTCTTCTACATAGGAGCAAGACACACGGACTGTGTGGTGCTTTTGAATCTTTCTATTGTTGTTGTTTTGCATCTCTTTGAGGTCATTTTGTGCTTTTTTTTAAATCATTTTGTGTCTCTTTGTAGTTATATTGTGTCAGTAAGTGTCATGGCCTTTGCAAACTAAGTCTGGGGTTTTTTTTTCAGATTTTTTTAATCCGTCATCCAAAAAAAATCGTTACGCACACAAACCTTGCACACTGATTCAGATGCGTCTTATTGTTCCATTCGTTGCAAAAACTCACAATACGTGACAAAATGAAAAGTCACATTTCCTCCTTTGCCTCTCTCCACTGGAGTTACCTATCTGACTGTCATCACTTCCTCCCTGACTTTCATTTGGCGCCACAGCTGCATGAAGGGGCGGAGCTGTACGCCTGAATATTACTATCCGACCTGTTAAACATGAGCTATCGGAGTAATGACATGATTCTGTGCAACCTGTGCCTCTGTCTTGTCACAGCTGTGTCCTGCCGCCACATTTCCTTCACTGCGCTTTTCACGCAGAGATCAGGCTATACAGCCGCTACGAAGTCCCTTCTTCAAGCCTGCTATACATTTTTACACAGAACCAAACAGCAGCATCAGACAGCTCCAGTGTGTGATTTTACACACCATCCCTGCAGTGCAGAATCAAAAGAGGCCTGACGGGCATGACACATAGCACAACAGCGTCAGCCTCTAGTGTGATATATAAAACAGTGGTTCCCACCTGGTCCAGAGTCAGACACAGGGTCCAGATTTCTCCTAAGTCATTCAAGGTCCAGACAGTTAAATATATTCAGCATTGGCCATGTCGGCGAGGTTGTTGCTGTCTCTGTTAAGTAGCTGTTCATTAGTCACTCACTCTACAGCAGGAAACGGCGCTTCAAAATAAAAGCTCAGTGCCGGAATTCACTGTACTTTAAAATTAAGTGTGTTTTACACAAACTTGAGACATTTGCGAGTCGCTTGCAGTCCATTTAGAATGGACCCATGACCCACTTTTGGACCGCGACCCACCAGTAGGGAACCACTGATATATAACGTGTCAGTAGTGTTTTCTGGACAAACAGTAACAATAGCATAACATTGCAGTAACAACTATTTACCATCCCTGTTACATGGCGGCTGAGTCCGGCCCTCAGGCAGTGACTTGCCCTTATAGTTTAATGGTGCCCAGTGGTGTCAGGGGGAAATACGGCGGGACAAGGACATAGGTGGATGTGGAAAGTTCATGACCAAACGAGGTCGGAGTGAAAATGTTGTCTTTTGCGTTGCTTTGTAGCTGTTCAGTAATCCCTCCATGGTCCTGCAGAGTGAATGTCTGTGTTGTTTTGTGCTGTTACCTGTGACGTGGTGGTGCTGGGCTGCAGCTGGTCGCTGTAGGCCTCAATCTCCTGGTGCAGGATGTTGTGTGCTGCTATCTGCTTCTCTAGATCGATCAGATTGGGGCCATAGGCGTCTGCCTTCAGCTGTGCCTGTAAATCACAGTGATACTAATCAGAGACTGCTCAGCCTGTGACTCTTACTAACTACAAAGATGTTTATCAACTAAAAGCCAAAATTGACAAAGCTCAAACCGACCAGCTTTTCATCCAGCAGAGGACCCCAGCCGATCTTTTGTTTCGGGTCCAAAACTAGTGGCTGGGCATATAGTTCCCTGTAGATGGCACAGTCATTCACCCAGCGATCATGGAGGTTTTTCACACTGTGAAAGGGGAGAGCAGACACGGACGAGTTTCAGTCATTGGTAAATAGATGGGTGTGTTGAGCAGTAAAAGGGAATGTGGAAATGACATTTTGTGGCGAGCACGTCTCGATGGTATGCCACGCATCAAGTTTTAGGTGTGTCTGTCGGTATGCATGCCTGTGTGTGTCTGTCTGTGACACTCCAGGATAAACTCACTCTCGCTCTATCTCGGTGGCCTGCGGGTGCTGCAGCCTCTTGGCTTTGTCAACGTCCATAAAGAGATCCTTCAGCAGCCCCTCAGCCTCCGCCAGGTTGTCTGCATTCTCCCTCTGGTGGATCAGGGGCAGCTTGTTCTTATCACGCTCTGTGTCCTACACACACACAAACACACACGCACAGAAGATACTTCAGCAATCACGTGTTTCAGAGCTTATCTGATCTTGAAAAAGCTTTAAGTTTTGTTAAGTTTTATAGGGAAACTTCAGAAATGACCATTTGTATATCAGTTATTTAAAGTGTGTAACTTTGAATTTATGAGGAATACATTGTTTTTCTCGCATGCCTCCACGGTGGATGGAGAATCCAAAAACTGAGAAAATTCTTCATTAACTGAAGTAAACGCAGACCATTTTAACAACTAGTTATCAACATGACTTTGCAAACTCTCACACAGCTCAAGCAGTATATTCCGTGTGTAATTCATCCAGTCGTATGCTCAGTGCTTCACAAACATGCATTTTCAATGAAACATTTCGATGTCTCATGCACAGCCAGTGAAGCGTGCCTGGATAAGTGCGCATGTGTGTATGTGTTGTGAAGAACTGAGCAACTGGATAAATGAGACTTGGATTGTACTGCTCGAGTTGTGTGAGAGTGTGTAAACGGATGTTTTTATATAGTTTTGCTGATTTAAAACATGGCCCTCAATGACTTAAATTCATGAAGACTATTCACCTTTGTTGGATTCTTCGTTCATTGTGGAGACATGCGAGAAAAACAAAGTTCTCTTCCAACACATGGCGAGTAATTGATGGTCATTGTCGGGTGTAAGTGTTCTTTAAAGTTGGTTTGGAGCACTGAACATGCTGATTAATGACATAGCGTCAGTTCTGGTGGTTTTCCTTCCAAAGCTTGTTTTGATACCACTTGATTTACAGGGATGGATCCTGTAATGTTTGTTCTGTAAACATAACGAATTTCACAAAAAACAAAATAATCATCAGGCTGCTGTATCTTACCTCACCCAGCAGCTTCTCTGACGCCAGGATATTCTTCTCTACTTGGTCTGCATTCTTCTGCATGCGAGAAATCACCACAGCCAGGTCGGTGGCCTGAGTCCTGCGTACGAACACAGACAGATGATGGTCAACATCCTCAAAAGTCATCAGTACGAGCAGAAAGTAAGTTAAGACATACTCTTTTTGGTTTTTGTGCTTAAAATACTTCATCAGAAAATCTACTTTCATGCTTATATACGGTTGGTTTGTTCAGTCTATATGTGCACAGGATTTTAGAGGTTGACCAGCTGTTTTTGTGGGTATCATTTGATCTTTGCAGTAATGTAAATGTGGTGGAGTAGAACGAGACAGAGCGAGATGTAAACATTAATGGCGTCCTCTTTGTCTGAGCTGTAACGTTAGCTAGCTCAGTGGTGCTAGGTGAGTTAGCAGTAGATGCACGTTTCCTCCTGCACAGTGTATGGTCGTTGGGTGTAGTTTGGTAGACAGAAAATAGTTCCTACATGAAACTGCTCACACTAAGGTCTGTGGATTGTCTTGAGTAACTGGGTCATGATTTCTAGAAAGAGACATTGCTGTTGAGTTTTTCAGATTTAATTTTGGCACTTTGAGCACCACAGAGTGTCATCTAGTTCCATTATATTGGAGAAAAGGCAGACATCTCTGCGGCCGATATCTCCAACACTAGACTGATTAATAGCTCTACAGGTGAGAGCAAAGACATGCACAGTCACATTAGGAGCTGCTTTTGTACCTCAACTTAACAGTTTGACTTTTGACTTAAGGTTTCAGGTGTGAACGAACAAAGAAGATTCCTCCACCTGCTCGACACAATTCCTCACTGGCATGTCACTCAAAAATGCTCTCTGCAGACCTGTTTGTGCTCTCTGTGTGCTTGTTTGTTCTGTCGTTCCTCCTCCGCTGTGATATGAACGCCAACTATTTATTCTGACACACCCGGACCAGCACCCAAGGGGACACGCTGTAGAGGGGGGGGGGGGGTTGTCATCCCCGTTCCCTCCCATTAGCGGTCAGGAATGCTGTCGGTGTGTGACAGAGACATTCCTGCTGAGACTAACTGTCACACTGCGGTACTCAGCTCTTATCAAGTGACTGGTGTTATTAATTCCCAGTGAAGCTGTGACAGTTGTAGTCAGACATTGTGGCTCGTAGTGGGCGGAGTACTTCCTGCTGTTCTTTTTATTGCTCCCAGTTGTGGAATGTAACCATCCAGTCAGGTACTGTACTTCACAACTGACTTGAAGTACTCGTCCTGTACATGACTATGTTCTTCTCATGACGCATCATAATTCTATTCCACTACAATTCAGCTGGAAATATTTCACTTCACTTCATTTATTTGACATCTATAGTTACTTGTTATAGTCTCTTCTGTTAGATATTTAAATCCTTAAAAAGTATGATGCTAAACCAACCAACAGCATATTCACATCAAGCCAGCGGTGTAGGTTTTGTTTCAACATTGGAAGGTGCACATATGCAACGGGGGGTTGGGAGTCATCCATTCATTTCTGGAGCCTATCCCAGCTGACACTGGGCGAGAGGCGGGGTACATACTGGACAGGTCACCAGACTATCACAAGGCTTTGGGGTCCTCCGACAAGAAAATGTGAGCATCAAACACTAAATTTACTGCCTTTTAGTGAATTGGTCTGCACCGATTTATAGTGGTAATGTCTGTAATTTCATAAAATAAAAATAAAAGTCCTCTGCTACGTTCTTGTTTTTATTGGGCAGGGGGACCAATGCACATGTTCAAGGACCTACGTCTATGGAAAACTGACACCACGAGTCCATTAATCATTGAGCCAACTGACAGAAAAACTACTTTAAAGATTGTTTAAGTTATTTTTCGTGTAAAAATGCTTCTCAAATATGAGGATGTGCTGCCATTCCTTTTAATACATTAAAATAATTTCATTTATTTTCATTTTTTACTTTCATTTTTGAGGTCTGGACTTTAAAATAAGTATTAGGTAGATGCAACTTTTGGATCTGGGTAATTGTCACAGGCGTTTTAGACAATTTTTGCAAAGGACAGCAGAGGAGATACCTGCACACCATTACAACTGGGCTGGACGGCCACACAAAGGTTCAGAGTGCAAAAAATGACATCCGTGCACAAAAAGAAGGGTGTTCAAAGTGTGAAAAATAATAAAAGGTGAATAAAAACAGCAGCAAACATTACAGTCTGCATTGATAATAGTCAAAGACTGAAACACTTGCTGCTGTTTTTATTCACCCTTATATTTATGCACGGATGTCCTAATTAAATTGACATTTTTTGCATTGATTTCAGCCTCTGAACCTTTGTGTGGCTGTGCAGCCCAATTGCATTACTGTGCAGGTACCTCTTCTGCTGTCCTTTATAAAAAATTGTGAAAAATGCCTGTCACAATTACCCAGATACAAAAGTTGCATCAACCCACTGCTTGTTTTGTCATACCAAATGGACCAGACCTCATAAATGCTTAGAAATAGATAAAACAATTTAAAAGATTCAAAGCATTGGTAGCAAATCCTCACGTGTTGTACTTTCTTGGTTGTTAACACCCAAGATAAACTTTTTCACAGTTTCACAGCAGCCCAAGGACTTCACAAGTTTTATAAACCAATCAATCAATCAGGAGTTAATCTGGACTGAAAATAGTCATTACTTCAATATTAGCTTCACTTCAACCAGGTACTACAACAAACTGCAGCTTAGACATTAGCACGAGTAACCTAATGGCACTGTATAATAGCATGACACTCACAGGAGAAATCTTTATGCAGCTTTACGTTTTAAACTTTGAGTACATTTTTCTCACTCTACTTTTACTTAAAGTAACATTTTCAATGCGACTTTTACTTGTAATTACATCAGTACTTTTACTTAAGTATAAGATCTGAGCACGTCCTCCTCCACTGATTGTAGTGTTGAAGTGTTGAAGCCACCTCAGTGCAGTTTTACAACTACTAATTACTTCACACTGGAAGAAGTTGAACTACAGCAACGCTACCCTCAGGAGGAATGTAGTTTGGTTTACTTAAGCTACCTGGAATTCAAACTGCTTTTGAAATTATCATATTGACAGTGTAAGAAGTTATAATCAAGTATAATACAAAAAGTCACGTGCCAGAAAAATGAACCAAAAGACCAGTCAGACACCAGAGTCCAGGAGGAGGGGATGCACCAAGCGGGATGACTCAGTAGCCAGGTAACTTCTAATATAGCATCAACAACCTCTCTCAACATTTGTTGATACCTATCAATAATCAATACTTATTGGGCTATTAGGTGAGACCCAATATACTCAAGGTTAATTACAACTTCTACCTGATGAGTTCATTGCCTGGACATGCCTTCACATCAGTCAGGATTGAAGACAAAGGGGGCGGGGCTGGTCGAGCAGTAAGGGTAAAATACAAAATCATTTCCTTTAATGAGGTAAGATTGTTTGTAGTTTCAGTAGTGAACGACACAAGAAGTCATGTAACTACTTGAATCACAACAAGAATGTGACTGTAGATGAGCAACCAGCAAGCTACTGAAAATCTAGTTAAACTGCTGGTTAATTCCATCTAGTTCACAACTGCCCAACACTGACTGACTGACTGCTCCTTCACTCAAACAGGCTCTTATCTCTGCTGCAAACCAGAGGTGGGACCAAGTCTTTGTTTTTCAAGTCACAAGTAAGATTCAAGTCTTTGCACTGACGAGTCCTGGGTCAAGTCCCAAGTCTTAAACATTGGGTTTCAAATCCTAAACAAGTCATAATGTGCTCTTCACCAACTATAATGTCATTTTAACAACTAAAATGTTCAATGCTTCAAAATGTGTTTGTTAAATTTAAGTTTGATGGAAGTTGTTCGTCTGTTATTTTCGTCCTCCACACTTTGCACACTGCAGTTTGTTCTTTGTTGACCACTGAAGTGAAGCAGACTGTATAAGTAATGGACGTAGCTTCTGTGACTTCACCCACTGGTTTGTGGACTCTCATTTTAAGGCCTCAAATTCAGCATTTCAGCATTTAGCTTTTTTTTTGGAGCCAGAAGTGACTATGATCGGGTGAGAGGGTAGAGATATGGAGGAGCGAGGGGTGGATCTGACTGAGAGGCCAAGGACACGATCGACGGACATTCTGTCACTCAAAGTGGCCTGCCTTTAATTATGTGTTTACATTATTAAAATGTAAACGGGTAAGTTATACAGTTCATGAAGGGGGAAATTAGCTATAGAAAACAAAACCATTTTTGTACCAGGCAGTAAACGTGCTTATTTCCGCTGTAAAGTTGTAACACGCTTTCATCCCAAGTCGTCACATATCGCCGCTTTGACAGTGGACTTTCACGTCCACATATTACACACTAGGTGTCCGTCTGCCGTTGATGTTCCGGGACGCCACAACCAACGCTGAGACGTCAACAAAAGTGTGTGGTTAGATTTAGGAAAAAACATCATGGTTTGGCTCAACATTCATACAGGAAATGAACGGTTGAAAGTCCAGGGAATGTTGGATCCATCCACCACCCCTCCTGCTCCTGTCCACCCTGTACGGACTTTCCAGCTCGTTATATTACGTCCTTACTGGCAGCATTTTGAACTGATGCCGTCCAGCTGTGTTATGAGCTGATGCCGCCTGTCCACGTATCATACTGCTATGACAGATGCCACCAGGTGACCGATGGTGTATCATAACACCACAAAAGGTTCCATACAGCCGCGTTACAAACACACCGCAGCAAAAGGTGCTTGGTGTTTGGCGTCGGTGTCTTACGCTGAAATCACTGAGAAATCAGCGGTATTGGGGGGCCTATAGAGATCGACTCGCTCTTGGAGCAAGCCTTAAGTAGCCATTAGAGGAAGTGTGATTTTTGGTGCTACCTTGTTGGCCTGGTCTAAAGTAATCAAACTGGTGACTTAGGTCTGACTCAAGTCCACACCTCTGCTGCAAACATGTGGGCGACTTCATTCATTGCTGGCAGCGACATCAAAAACACACAGAGTTGCTTCATGCCACAATCATGAATATTCATCCGTGAATATCAGGTGAGCCATTAACCACATTATACACTGACTCACTGGCTTCTATTCAAGCTCAAGTGTCTCTGACAAACAGGACTCGCAGCAGCAGCACAGACCCGGCCCTGTCACTCCCTCAGCCCATCCTGCCTTCTGTCAAACAATCTCGAGTCTCTGGCTGCGCTGTGCGGCACGCCCCGCCATGTGTCCCCCCCCGGGTGACATGTTACAGCGACAGGAGATAAACACCTGCTTAGTCACTTCGAGAGGTGCGGGGTGGGAGTTGTGCAATTTCAAACTCTCCTCATAGTCCACACAGTAACTGCAATGTAAAAGTGATCACTCCTCTACTCAAACAAACGGTGGCTCCACCACATCGCAGTAAAAACAAGCTGCACACCCTACACTGGCTCAGCTGGATTAGAGCATTAAAGGCACACTGTTGACCTGTCAGCTTAATGAGTCAGAGCACTGGCCTACTGAGAGAAATGGATTCAGTGAGTCAGTAAACTTTGAAGATACACCCCTTGGGCAAAGATACCAATAAATGGGCTACTGTTGAAAGAAGGTCAGTTCAGGTGACGAGAACACGGTCAATGAAATGTGCTTGACATGTGAAGTTAGTAACACAGCGGTATTATCAGAGTAAAGAATGAATGAACAGATATTTGTATTTAACACAGATCATTGTTTTTTTATACAGCACCTGTGGTTCACTGCACTGACCGGGAAATAAAACACTGTGCAAACATAAGTGGTTAAAAAAAGCCTGCATGCAACAGGAAGCAGATTTCAGGTCAGCCCTCAAGGAAGAAACACACAGCGTGCGGCAGTGAAAGAGTGGACAAGAGAAGGGACGGTAACATAAGGCTACCCGACACACACACACACGCACACGCACGGAGAGAAAGGTGACTGCACTCACTTGCTGATCTTAACAGGACTGTATTCCTTTTTGTTCGACATCTTGGCAGACTGTCCGAGCCTGTTTCTTGTAATTTGAGTCCGAGTGTGTTTCTTCCAACTCCTCACTCCTCTCCTCTCCTCTTTCCTCTCACTCCGACTTGTCTCTTGTGGTGTGTCCCCTCTCAGTTAAGGAGCGTTCACCTGTCTCAGCTCCTCCCAGGCCAACAGGTGTGTCGTCAGTAAAAGCAGCGGAGGAGCAGACCGGGCGGACCTGTTCCACGCTCCTGTGGCTTCACAGTCTGACTTAATGCTCCTGGAGCTTTTCCTTCAGTGTGTTCAGTCAAACACTTGTGTTCAAATTTTAAATGCACGATCAGGAAACAACTCATGAACCCTGAAAGAGGCTCTTGATTTTCTTGATATCACACTTTAAAAAAATTCTTTAATGAGTTTATCTGCAGTATTTTATTTCCCTTGCAGAAATGGTCTCTGGACCTGAAACAGCTGCTGCTCTGTTATCAGCTCCATGCAGCACAGGACGAGGCAGAGCATTTCAAAGCACTCACTGTTTCCACATGTATGGTTATGTAGGAATGCAGGAGAACTTGTAACTCCATGGCTGCAGATCAGGATCATTAGTAGCTCTTGCTCCCATTGTTCAATTAGACATGACTAGGGAATGTCTAATTTTCTATTAGTTAGTATAAGCTACGTGGTGACAAAGGTGTTTCAGAGAGGTTAAAGGGAGAGTAGAGAATCTGAATACTTTGTTCTTGTTGGGTGGGTTATGATAATATTTGCACAGCATCAGAAGGTGCAGTAGTTGTTTAGGTTGTAACACTAAAGATGACAAAGTGAAGCAGTGCTAACGATTGTAGCGGCTTTGACGCTTGTTAAATGCAGAGGGGGGGGCAGTCAGAGTCACGTCAGACAAATATTAACCATAAAATACAAAGAACATAGCAACACCAAACAATACAAAAGAAATTCAATTGAAATAGTTTTTATATTTCTGTTATAATTTCATTAATTTTTAAATTCATTGTCATTAAAAACTGATTAGAAATGTCAGAAATATGTAGTTAGAAATGTAACTTTAACATAAAATGATTTAAAACATGCCGTCTTTAAAAATATTGTTCAAGTTCAGGGGTCGCACGTGTTGCTTACGTAAAAAGACATCTGTGTGATGCCTGGACCGGTGCAGTTACACAAAAAATTAAATATATGTCACCAACTTACATTTAATGCTTTTAAAGACTTTTCCAAGATATTTTTTTAACCAAATTTAAGACAATTTAACTTTTTGTTATTCAAGCATGCAGGTAAGTATAAAGGTAAGTAGAACAAAATGTCATCCCGTGTAAACGTATGTAGGAATATGGTTTTTAGATTGTTGACCTACATTTTGCCAACAGATCAGTGTAAGTATAAAGTAAAAAGGACAGTTTTAGGTTCAGTGGTAGGTTGAAAGATTTGCAACAGCCAAGTTGGGCAACCAGAAGATGCCTGGCTAATTTTATCCGGCATACTGAGTTTGGGCTGATGTGAGCTGAGCACTCAGGTGCTGCTAATCAGATGATGTCAGTGGGCAACAACATCGCCAAATGTACGAATCGCCGCAGACCTGTGTATCAAACCAAACCAAAGACGATAACTTTAGCGCCTGCTAAATGGGTGGCAACTTACTGCAGACCAATCCACACTGTGGAAGGCTCTCAGGGACGTCCTCACGTTGGCATGTTGTGACCACAAGCCTTACCACTGCAAGGAAGAACAGCTTCACACATACAGCACCTGTATGAACTTGAGAACCAACTGAAATGAACTCCTGAAAAGTGCAAATGCTGTCGCAGTAATCAGGGATCACTGGACGTCAGCGAGGAATCAAAATCATCTCAGAGTGACTGCGCACCATACTGACACTGTTTGGACATTGGACTCCTTTGCTTCAATGGTTTGACCAAGACCACACTGCTGTAACAGTGCAGCACTGATTTGAAAGAAAGCTTTCGATTTAAATCTAAAGTCAAGGGAGTAAATTTCTTTGCATTCATTTGATTCCCATCCAGGACACTGGAGATAATAAATTTACCTTGTTAATATGGACTGCAAAATAATGGCATCTTAAACATCCACCCATTTTCATCCGCTATTCAGTTTTCAACAGGGGAGTTAAACCAGCACGCAAACAGCACAGAGGTTTGACATGTTTTTGTTGGAGGCAGGTATATCAGGTTGTAAATTCTTTGACCAAATGTCTGTCTCTGTGTGAGCCAGGATGAGTCGACCTGATTTCTTCATTGTAACTGTGACATTCTGTTTGATGTGCTGCTGCCTATCTTGGACACACTTGTAAAGACAATTTTTAATCCCAACGAGGCCTTTCGTGGTTTAATAGTTTAAAAAACATAACTTCACATTAGAGTTTTGGCAAATGCTGTGGAGCCCTCCAGGACTGGTACACCTGCCGCCCTCAGAGTGGCAGAGCGCGTTCATTTCTATGGAAAAGTGGTTACTGCACACAAACCCTCTGTGGTATTCAAGTCATGGTCTAGTGCGAGAAATGCAAACTTCACCACCTGCAGAAAAGAAGCTGACAACAAAGATTTTATGCAAAACTACAGAGCATGTAAAGTATTTTTAGGTGAGGGTGTGTGTGTGTGTGTGTGTGTGTGTGTGTGTGTGTGTTATTGGTACGTGCACAGTAACATGCACAGTAATGTGGTCGTGGGAGCTGGAGGCACCTCTGCAGGTCGAGCCCAACAATGCGACTGCTTTCCGCTTCAGTGGGAAGAAAATGGTTCAGCATGCTGCTCCGTCTCATGCTTGCAGTGGGTGTGTCTGACACACACCCAGAGCAGTTACTACTCAAACCAACACCCACATACCTGCAGGGAGAGAGGGAGGGATTAAGACAGGTAGGTGATCACACTGAGAGGAGTGAGTGACAAGACAAGAAAGTGGTGATGATTGAGGAGGCAACACAAAGGCAGTTTCGTTTAGCTTTGACCTTTGTACCTCGCAGAACTTAAAGAGGCTATGATCAGTTATTTTTAACAATGACATGTATCATATGACGATGTGAGAACAATGTGAATCTGTAGTGATGAACCTACAGAGAAAACTCACCTGAATCTAAAGCCAAACTGTCAGCTCATTGTTTTGGTCATGACTGTTTTGGTTCACTCCCCCGGCTCTCATAGTGGGATTTTTTCAGACAAAAGCACTAAAACCCTGCTGCACGATCTGCTGCGCACAGCTAACAGACAGTGAGCAACTAGCTTGTTTAGTATCGTGCAGCATTTAGGTCTTGATTATACGACGAGTTCAACCAAAAACTGTGCACTTTAGTTGCGTTTTGGTCGATCGTTTACATGTCAGCGGCGTTTCGGGTGCCTGAAAACGCAACATTTTGGAAATAGGTTCAAGAGTGCAAAAGTTTGGAAACAGTCCCGTCTCTGTTGTCATGTAAACTTGCAATATGCAGTCCCTCTGAAAACGGATGCTTTTCGCACATGCGCATTACGCTTCCAGTCACTAGGCGTGGGCGAGAAAGTCGACCATCACAACAACAATGGCGGACTCCCGAGCTCTGCTTGTGCTGCTCTGCATGTTGAGTTTATCAACGCTTCTCCAGCAAAGTGTAGATTTACTGTAGCAACTCCACCGTCGTCCATCCAGACAAATGTTCATGCGGTTGCCATTTTGTTTGTTTGTACATCACCGTTCTGTAGAAGGATCTGTGTGCACAGCAATTGTTAACAAAACGTTGTCGTCTGAACGCGGAACTTTTTTCAAAATGAAAATGAGAAACGATTCTGTTTTCAGCGGATTGTTTTCATGTAAACGTGGCCAAAGTAGCTTAAAGGTGGAGTCAGTGATTCAGCAGAAAGACTTGATATTCACTGTGAAGTTCATCACGTTGGCATGTGCCAGATTTTTAAACTTTTTTTAACAATTAAACTAATTGTAACATGTAACCGAAGTAAATAACTACGAATAAAGGACGCAGGAAAACAAATCAAAAATGACATACATAAACCCTCAACAAGGTAGCAAATATTATATCAGAAATAATAAAAGACTAAATACAAACATTTATATATTATCCAAACCCCTACTCCCCCAAGTCTGTACGATTCAATCCATGTACCCAATTTTTTAAACTTTTTTAAATTCTACACAAATATTTCTAGTAAGTATTTAAAATCAGACAAGACTAAAAGGTGTGACTATGATAAGTGTGGTTTTCTCCACAGATTCACTGTCTCTCTTGCTCCCACTGCCTTTCTCTTTATACATCCACGGCCTTGACCCTGTCCTGTGCATGATGTGGATGTATAAAGAGACCTGGATTCAGCGTTGCTGATGGGCCCCATTCATTCCAATGAAAGTTGCTCATGGAGCATAAAGCCAAAAATATGTACTCTCTATTTACGTGGCGTGAAATTACCCAGCCCATAGACCAAGCACACTAAAGACTTACAGCAGCCGAGCAGCTAAACCTCTGGTTTAGTGCTCAGCTAACTTGAATGGGGATAAAATGATTTCATCGTGTGACTCCTTTAGACTTTGGAAATGTAAACAGACTGAATGGATCAAATTCTGATAACTTGAAGGACAAATCAATTAGCGGGATTTTGATGCTACTGATTTACAGACATCTCCCTCATGATATAAAGGCCCTGACACATCAAGCTAACAGTCAGCCGTCGCTCATTGCTGGGCCATCGGTGAGCATATGTTGCGTTAGTGTTCGCTGTGTGTCTCACACCAGCTGATTCAGCACATTGAAACAGTGTTGGAGACGTTGAAGCTTGTCTGTGATTTAAAACACTCTGATTGGCTGTTCAGGTCAGCGCGCAGGTCGAGAAACAGAAGTGAGGAAAGTAAACAAAAGGCTAAAGTCAACTTGTCATATAAGGTCAGATTGTTTAGCCACTGAGTGTGTTATTGTTCACTGGTGCACAGTCTGTTCTTTAACACTGGATTATGTAGTTGATATGCTAACTAACTAACTAGCATCATGACGGCCTTCCTGTTTCCCTTTTTGAATGACGATGACAGACCAACGCTGTCTGCTGGTGTGGAGAATTGTTTCCTCTCATGCAGGCAGAGAATGTACGTTTTGGTTGGCCATCAGATGTAGTCTTTGCAGTCACATTCAACCTTTTGGACGAGACACAGGCGACTAAGGCGACACAATAATCTGCCTTCATCACTGCGAGCTCTTCGAAGTCGGTTTGGTGAGTCTGGGCCTTAGGTAGATGAGGAAAAGTCTTTGGGGCCTCATAGCATCACATGATGGACCCAGAAGTTGTAAATCCTTGTTTGACCCTTACGTAAATTTTGCTTCAAAGACCGCCACTGTTCTGGGGGTTTGATGCACGAGCACCCTAATTTGTCGAGGGCTTGTTCCCTGGTGTGTTTCTGTTTGAGTCTCCAGTAGCCTGTACATGCTCTATGTTTTACTTTCATTTTCTTGCTCTGTTTTAAATGTTATATTGACTTTGTTTTTAATGATTGTGTGTTTTATTGTTTGATTGTTTTGTTGTACTTTGTTAATTTCATTTCTGTGAAAGGTGCTATATCAAGTAAATTTATTTATTTATTTAATGAATGCTCATTTGGACTGAATAGTAATGGTGATATGCTACTTTAGACTCAATAGACCTTTATTAAAAGGTTCTAATATGTTTTTCTTTTTGGACTAGAAATATCTCTTTTGATACTAAAGGTTGCCAACCCCTGGCCTGTGTAATATATTCTAACTAACAAATAAAACAAACATGACTAAAGATGATTGAACACTTCTCTGATACTTTATAAGCTTCACAAACGCGGTGTTATTTGAAAGGTTTTCATCATGGTACCGACGTTCATATCAATGTGTCCACCCCTGTACTACAATCACACACAGCCCACCGGTTTAAATTCCACATTGCACAATCCATCTGAGATAAACATGATCCGCCCACCTGTGATGTATGTACATAGAGTAATGTACACAGAGTGAATCATAAATAACCCTTGTAGCTTCGGTTCCTTAAGGGTCTTTTTGAAAACAGAAAAAGTTTATACAAGCTCAATGTGTTTTTTATGCAAATGGTGCTGTCAACAGCAGGGTGTGGCTGTCACATATCTGGATGACGAACAAAAAAAAGAAACAATTGACTTATGAAACACAGAACGCTCTCTAGTATTTACACAGCGTGCGTTCCACACATACTTCCAGGCCACGGTTCTGTAAATATGTAGAGAGCAATTTAAATCAGCCGCGCCCTCAGCACTCCTGAGCAGCAGGTACTGTTCACCGAGAGATCTAATCTGTAATCACCAGGTGCTGACCTGTGACCAGCTTTTCAGTCTGACGATGATTTACTATATGTTTGAGGCGGCGCCGCAGTTCTATTGTGACACACAAGCTCAGATCCTCTCAAGCTTCTCTGCATGATAATGAAAAGATTGAAATCAGCAAACATACTTACGCCCAGGGGGTCAAGGCGCCTCTGAACAGAGCTTCTATTTAAAGCTTGGACAGGCAGTTAATTTTAGCATCACTGGGCAGAAATCCCATGATAATCTCTAGGCATATTACAAGTCAAGAGCACTGAGAGAAAACTAGATTTCTGCACCTCTTAATTCTGTTTTTAGGCTTTAGAAAATCAGCCTTGATGGAAGACTTGGGGCCAATCCCAATTCTCTTCCCGTAGCCTTACCCCTTGGTTTCAAGTGCACTCACCAGATAGATTCCCCTCAACGATGAAGGGGTAGTGTTGAGGGTTAGAATTAGGCTGTCTTCATCCTTCTTTTATTAATTTTTATTTAACCTTTACTTTAACAGGGTAGGCGCATAGGTTTAAGAGCATATCATACATATCGATAAAACTACGTAAATGTGTGAAGCATTAATGGCTTCACGGAGAACTCTGTAGATATTCATGGAGGCTACATCGTGAATTTGCGATTTTTAAGTATTCATATTCTAACTCAACGCTTACAGATAACAACGCATATGCAGAAACATAACACATTCTGACATATTTTGGAATTTTTGCATGCTTATTTCTGAAAATAGTACTTACAATTGTGTGATGGCTTTCTCATGGAGGCTGCCATCTTCCTGGAAAACTCGCCTGGCTGGATAGTATCGCAATGCATCCTGGGAAACTTCCCCTCAGTTGAGATGGGTTCATAAGTGTGCATCCCACTTCAAATTAAGTGGGGATTTTAAAGGCTGAAAAGCACTTCCCTAAAGTTTGGGACACCCTAGCCCTTCACAGGAACACGCAAAAACAAGGACGAGGGCCAATTTTGAGGGGAAGTGTGAGTATTGGGACGGACCCTTAGGCTATCACGGGTCATTTTAGAAAGACAACATTTCTATCAGATGATCTACAAATGCAGATGTGCATGCTGCCTTCCATGAAAGCCTGATTAAATGGTGAATCCTGCGGAGAAAGTTGCTATTCCAGCACTGGCAGCAACTGCCTACACTGCAAAGCAACCCAAAAAATGGAAGACAGATTAATCGAAGAGTGTCTGACAATAAATTAAACACATCAACGTTTCAGAGATGGAGAGAAAACGCTGCAAATAGTTTAGCCTTCTGCTAACTGAAGCTAAAGGCTCACAGCTGCCTCAAGTTCATGTTTATGTAGCTAACATTAGCTAGAAGCCTCGTTCCACAGTGTCTCCTCTGTCGCTACAGACCACCTCGCTGAGAGGAGAGCAGGCAGCAGCTCCGTGAGAATGGACAGCACCGACTCCCTGATCAGCAAACTTTCTGTTGCTGCTGTTACACAGGTTGGACCCGACTCTGCTGCTGAGCACCAGCCTGCTGTGACACACACATCGGGCCACACCAGTGCTGAGAGGTTTGCGCTGGCAGAATTTGAGCTGCTGAAGGTCCATCTTCCAAGCTGCTATCTGCTCTCCTCACGGGAAGCAGCCCACAGCGGTGAGGAGCGAGGCGGAGGGACTACTGGGGTGACTAGCAGATAATTTCTGTCTCACTTGTGGTACGATGCTGTTAATTGTGTGTCCCATACTTTGTATCCAACCTGGGTGTCAGGATGGCCTTCAGGGTGGTAAAAAGATGACTAACAGGATCGGGGGGAAACAAGGCCAGAAGGGTTACTGCAACACAAAAATGTTGACAGTTTAGGCCTTTGTTCTTCTCTTTGAAAGTTTAAAAATTCCAACACCCTGCGAGCACTATCAACCAAAAAAGTACCACAGAACCACAGGTACAGACAACCCATCTTCACCTACAGCATGAACTCTAGTGTACTGAATAAATACCTGTGTTTAATCAGGAGAGTCCCGCTGAAGTTGAGAAGGAGAAAACCTGAAATTCAAAGCTGGATGAATGAAGCTTGATCAAATGTTCAGACCTCACAAAATGTAAGACTATTCAATGACCCCTAATGACACAATTTCAGACATTATCAGGGATGCGGAAACTATGAATAAGATGATTTTAATTATAGCTACCAAAACATGTTTGAGAACTACCATGGAAAGGTCATTAATGTGTGAGATGCCACCCTGCGAGTCATCTGTGCCAGCATGTGATGGGCACGAGACCGACAGGGCAAACTAGTTACCGATCCCTTTTCCGCTGCTGCGACACAGGAGGAATGTGTGAGGGAGGGAGGAGGTGATGTACATACAGAGATTGATTTCTACTCTTGTTACATATGTTTTCATAACATCAAGACACTAAAACCAGCAGAGGGTCACTGCAGATATCAGCACTGTAATGTGAGATACTTTACACCTGAGGCAGCTGTTGGTGAGGTTACTGTGCTGCACACACAAGACTGGTGCCTCAAGTGGTGCGTTTGTGAACCGTGACACCTGCTGGACAGAAAAGGTAGCAGCAGGGTGTTTGGGTTTTTTTTCTGACTACATTTACATGTTCAAACATTCATTTTTTTGCCCTTATTCTGGAATATTCCTACTGAGCTGTTTACGTGGCTAATAGGAAATTAATTGATTTCTGCTCACACGCAGGCGCAAATTCAAAATGACAAACCCTAACATGTTGTTTAATATGTTAGAATATTAAAAGGTGGAAAGACATGTCCCTTTTAACCTGAATTTTTGACCAACTTGCTCCTCTTTTTATTGCCTGAGTCATCTTCTTTAAGGTTTCTGTTGCAATATTTTTGCATATCTAAGAAACCGTTTATCTCCATGTCTGTCATTAAAGTAAGGGTTTCTCCTTTCAAGCAGAAATGTGGGCTTTTTTGGGGCATGTATCTCCGGCCAAGCCTTATTAACTGTTGGCAAGAGCCGAGCATCAACAGCAAAGATGCCGTGTGTTGCAATCTGTGGTCAAAACCTCAGCTGACAAGCATTTTCTGTCCAAACCAGTTGATATTCAAGTCTTTTGTGAAGTTTAAAAGTAGGTGTGCGTCACCTAGCGACCAAATATGTGGGTTTTCCTTTTGGGCACACAGCTCTTCTACAGCCCTGTAAACTCTTGGCTAGTTGGTTTGAGTATAAGGCATGTGTTGCTAACTACGGCAAAAATCCATATCAAATTCACAGTATTATCACTGTCAAATTAATGTGTGCATGTATACGTACCCAGTGACTCGCAGTGTTTCAGAGTTAAGAAAAAACATCAAACAGCAGCATCTCTTTTTGTGTTTTATTTGAAAGATCATGCAGTGCACTTCCAAGTCCGGAGCTTAACATCACTTTCAATGATACACATGAAAAACTTATACATTTGTAATTACCTAGTACAAAACATTAACTAAACATTACCGAGGAATGTAACAAATTAAATAGGAAAAAACAAGTGCGCAACACCACTACTGCTGCACTGCAGATCTTAAAAGGCTTAATAGGAGGTTGACGTTGTTTGTAACCCTGTTGTGAATACAAAAAATTCTGGATCAAGTGTTGAACTTAAAAAGAGACAAAAAAGCAATAAATTACTTCTTTCAAGTATGTGGTGTGTTTACTGAGAGAACTGAGGAGGCATGGGGTACGGCACCAGCGGCGGGGGATGCTGCTGCGGAGCCTGTGCCTGGGGGAAGGGGAACTGGGGGTGTGCGGCGGCAGCCTGTGCGCCACCCTTACCGAGAGCAAACTGCTGAGCCTGGAAGTTCTGGCCTCCGAAGGCTCCCGCCTGGTTGTTGTTAAAGTTGGACTGTCCGTTACCGTTGTAGCTGCTTCCGCTGAAGCCGTTGCTGCCGCCGCCGCCATTGTTGTTGCCCCCATAGCCCGTTCTGTGTGTTTGTGCCAAAAGCTTTGTTTGGTCCGTTGTCAAACCCTCTGCCGTTATCACGGTCCCTAAAACCGCCAAAATCACGCCTTCCAGAATACCTATCCCGACGGTCATCTCTATAGTCGCCACCTCTGCCTCCCCTTGAACGACCTGGAAAGGAAAACAAACTTTAGAGAGGCTCCGCCATACACATGGTGTTCTTCAGAAAAAAAAAAAAAAATACAACCGGTGTAAAGGGACAGTTCACCCAAACATCAAACCTTCCTCTAACCTGTAGTGCTGTTCATCAATCTATATTATTTTGATGGGAGCGTTGGAGAGCAGCTGTAGAGATGTCTGCCTTCTCTCCAGTTTGATGGAGATTTTCTCATGACCCGCTTACTCAAGATAATCTGTACATCTTGTTGTGAGCAGTATCATTTAGGAACTATTTTCTTTCCTAAGCTCCACTAAGCTACTGTTACAGCTCAGCCAAGGACGCCATTAGCATTTATGTCTTTGTCCTCCAGGACTCTCTCGTCCATGAGATGGACGCTTTCTTCTGCATGGTGATACAGTGTGTGGGTGTAGTTTGGTAGAGAGAAAATAGTTCCTACATAAAACTGCTCACAATAACGTGTGTGGGTTATCTTGAGTAATCAGATCATGATTTCAGGAAAGACATTGATTTTTTCAAATGTACTCTTTTCAGCACCACATGCCGAGTGCCATCTAGTTCAATAATACTGGAGAGAAGGCAGACATGTCTACGGCCGCTAACTCCAACACTTTGCTCTGGACAGAACACTACAGGTAAGAGAAAAAAGTCTGCATTTTGAATTTGAGGTGAAGTGTCCCTTTAACCAAAAATAGATCTGAGATACAGAAGTTCAGATAGATGAACCAATCCACCTCTCATAACAAAAAGGAGAGCAGCAGAGAAGTAAAAGTGGCTGCACTTCACAGCACAGTTTCTGTATCTCACCAATTAGATTTACCTCCTCTGTCTTCCGCCATTTGGAGGAGCTTGGGGTTGATCGCCTGGTTGGCCTCGCGGAGCACAGAGATGAGGTCACTGGCCTGCCTCATGTTGTTCGGAGTGAAGAAGGTGTAAGCCGTGCCTGTCTTTTGGCTACGAGCTGTGCGGCCAATGCGGTGGATATAGTCCTCAGAGTGTTGGGGTAGTCAAAGTTGATGACAAATTTCACATCTTCAACATCTGTAAGATTGTGTTGCGGTGTGGCATAAAGGAAAAGGAGGACAGCACACGAAAGATGTGCGCCAGCGCCACCACAACAACCAGATCAAAAACAAAAAGGCCAAGTTAGTGTGGTCATGCGGTAGGAATGGCTGGAAATATCCACTAAGCTGGAAAAGACTAGCATTAGTCAAACTGGAGACAAACATTAACCCCTCTGGGACACTACGGTGGGAAAAGAGAAACAATGCACACTCCATTGGCTTCCAATCCAGTGGGATCAAATAAAAACCCACCCCTCTTGAGTCACTGTATAGCCACCCTCAGAAAGAATGGATCAGAAGTCTTACCATTTTCTGGAGTATGCATTCACTAGTCCATTCCCATTGCAGCACACGCCCCACATATTGTCAAGACACCCACAGGTGTCTGTGTACAGTAGGGCTGCTATGCACACTACTGCCTCCTAGTGTTGTTGAACTAGCACTTAACCAAGGTCCCTTTGTCACGCACTCAGAGGATGCTTGCTATAAGCTCACACTGCAGAGTCTCTTGCCAAAAAAAAAAAAAAAAAAAAAGCTGTAGATCTGAACCAATTTGAAGGATGCCTACAAACAGTGCATCCCCACTCTCTGCATGGCAAGAACTTCCAGACCCAGTGTTCACTTGATCATAATGTCTCTCGTTGGCAGGTCTCGACATGACTTTGAAACGCAGGCGAGGGAGGAATGTGAGCTTGGATTTTGTCCAAGGGTGTCCAACTAGCATGTCCCACTGTCACCAAAAGCGCCAGTAGCCATGTCATTACAGAGGTGAAGGTATGATCGATCTGACAGACTGCTCTTCCGACAGAGGTTTAGAAACTGCAACGTTAACGCCACCCATGCTTTACAACGAGTCTGCGCAACAGAAAGCACCTTCCAAATGACTCAAATGGCTTGCAATGCAGTGCCCAAAACATACATGCAAGACAATAGGAGACAGTGTAGCTGGGCTTTGAGCTGGGACAGTTACAGAGCCTGGGTGTGTGAAGCAGTCCAAACCATTGCCAGAGAACAGACGAGCATATGGGGGAGGAACTGTGGCCAGCCCTCAACTCGACCCCCCTTTTAGGCAGGCCAGCGCGTTATGCTGCACTTGAGCCTGGTCACCTCTGTATATCTGCACGACTGGGAGACCCGTGCCTCGCCAGTCAGGACACCTCCAAGAATCCTCCTTCCCCCTCTGGAGACCTGGGCTTGTCATGCCAAGGCCCTGCCACACAGACTGCTCCTTCAGGTCAGGGGAGAAACTCAGAAAGAAGCAGAAGAGTTAAAGAAAGCAAATACACTTTCTTTTTGAAATACATTAAGAGTACAGAAGTGTTCAGGGAGGATACTGACCTAGACCCCTAGAGGCAACATCTGTGGCAATGAGAATCGGAGCCTTTCCATATTTGAACTCTGAAAATATCAAAAGGGAAAAGATCAGACATGATGGAGACATTTCCTGCAGGTTGCACAAATCTGATAGTGATTTACTGGTGATGCAAACTTACCATTGAGAACCCAGTCTCTTTCCTGTTGGCTTTTATCTCCATGGATTCCCATAGCTGGCCACCTGGCAGCATTAAAAGGTTTTCATGTTAGTCCAAGTACTTCAGAAATGTAAGGTCAGTGCTACAGTCATGCTTTAATGCGCATTTTTATGTCAACACTTACCCATCCCTTCTCATCCTCCTGGTGAGGTCATCACAGCGTCTCTTTGTCTCTACAAAGATGATGGTCTTGTTCTCCTTTTCACTCATGATTTCCTCCAGCAGTCGGATGAGTCTAGAAAAGAAGAGTCACTGTCACTAAAACTATAAATTCTGTTAAGTCACTTATGCTATTACGATTGGCTGTAAAAACACCCGTCGTTGCTGCCTCAGACGCATTACTCACTTGTTCTCCTTCTCTCCATCATTGCAGACGTCCACAATTTGCAGGATGTTGTGGTTGGCACTGAGCTGCAGCGCCCCAATATTGATCTGAACATAGTCCTTCAGGAAGTCCTCTGCCAGCTGGCGAACCTCTTTGGGCCAAGTGGCACTCCACATCAGAGTCTGACGGTCAGGCTGTAAAAAAAAAAAAAAAAAGTTAGTAACAAATTCCACTAAAGAAATTCACAACCAACGTGTTTATAGTCCAGCAAGTTAATAAAACTCACTCTGATTTGGTCCACAATTTTTCGGATCTGTGGCTCGAAGCCCATGTCCAGCATTCTGTCGGCCTCGTCCAGCACAAGGTAAGTACACCTGCGCAGGTTTGTCTTTCCTGCCTCGAGGAAGTCGATGAGCCTTCCCGGAGTGGCGATGCAGATCTCAACACCTTTAACGAAAAGAGCCCTTGTGAGAACTGAACTCAGGGAACATTAATATCTGAAGTTTGGGACAAAAAAACACTACAATACCTCTTTCCAGGTCACGGATCTGGGGTCCCTTGGGTGCTCCACCGTAGATGCAGGTGGACTTAAGGCGAGAAGCTCTGCCATATTCTGCTGCCACCTGTTGCACCTGCTGTGCGAGCTCACGGGTGGGGGCTAACACCAAGCACTGTCAGGAGCGAGACATGGGCTTTTTAAGTACACATCAAGTAACAACCATTTTCAATTCCCAGTGTCCATCAAAATGTATTACAGCTGTGATGAAGTTGTGAATACTTACAATGGGACCGTCTCCACGCTCCAGGAAAGGCTGGTGGCAGATGTGCACAATTGCAGGCAACAAATACTGTGAAGCAAACACATGTAACAGTTACTTCCACGAGCCAGACAAGTCATCTAGATGACAACCATATCCTAGCTCGGTGGTTCCCAGCTGGTGGGTCGCAGTGAGTGACAGGGCGTTTCTAAACGGACCACGTGACTCACAAGTTTGAGAAAACCGTGCTTTATTTTTAGGTTCTAGCACAGAGTGAGTGGCTAGTGGGCAGTTTCTTGAAAGAGAAACTAGTAAGACAACATGGCAAAAGTATGACGCTGAATATATCACACTGTGTGGACGTCAAACTGATGACTATGGGGAAATCCGGTTGCACCAGTTGGGAACCACTGTCCTAATGGTAAGGGAGAGTCTGCAACTTACCGAAAGCGTCTTGCCAGAGCCTGTCTGGGCAATTCCGACCATGTCTTTACCACTGAGAGCCAGGGGCCAACCTTGAGCCTGGATGGGTGTTGGGTCAGTCCAGTTCTGTTTGTTGATCACATCCATCACATAAGCTGGAAAAAGGAGGATATCGGTCAATTGCGATGCACTAAACTTCCTTTGGAGATTTATTTCACATCTTATTTTAAACTTACATGGAAAGTTGGCCTCGTGGAAATTGATAATGGGATTTGGGCAGTCTCTGCCCTTAAATGTAATTGTTTTGGCCCTTCTGTATTGTTCAACTTCTTGCTGCAAGATAAGAGTGAAAGGCACAAGTTAGGTTCAGTGGCCATGCAGGCTTACATAACAGCAACACGTGCAGCAGGGAGCACATGCACATCAGTGTTACGTAACATTAAAAACCACGCTGACTACATACCGGCGACCTCCTGGCGACGTCGGGATGCTGCTGGTAGAAGTTTTTCTCAAACTTGGGGAGCTCGTCGAGGTTCCACTGCTTCTTCCTCAGCCGTTCACCGGGGTTGCCGAACTTCCCTCCGCCTCCTCCACCGCGGTTGCCACCAAAGCGAGGAGGCCCGCCGCCATAGCTGTAATCAAACCAACAGTTAAGTTTACAGAGTGAAATCATTTCAGGCGGTGATGGCGGCGGCTTAAAAAACGAGCAGCGATCCATTTCCACTGCGTCATTCTTGAGAAAATATAAAGCTGCCATATACTTTCCAGCCAGCAGAGGAACAATGGAAAAACCAGCCGGCATTTTGTATCCGCATTCATGCCACATGGCGAAAAGCCGACTAGCCAGCTGTGTTAGCAGCTCGAGTCAAAGATGTTACATCCAGTGTCACGAGATTAACTGTAATGAAAGGACAGTGTATTTGACAAATGGCTGTATCCGCAGTTTGTGTTTTAATTAAAGGTTTCCCGTGTAGCGCCGTGTTAGCTAGCAGCTAACGTTACCCTGAAGCTAACGAGAAGCCGCTGATCCGGGGCACGAGGCCAAACTAGGCCTTGAGCCAAAGACAACGGGCCCGGCTCCGCCGCCCGGGCCTGCCGCGGATAAACACACCGGCCGCCTTTAAAAAACGCGTCGCCTCTACGTTTAAAACCAGGATCAACTCTGAGCTACACGCCGACACGTTTCCCAAACAATAATCACGCGATTCAGTTCGTTTTCTCCGCGTTGAAATGTCTCGTCAGCCATTTCGGCGACTCACACGAGCTGGAAAACGCTGTAAAACCATTTGCACTCACCCTCTGTCTCTGTCTCTGTCTCTGCCGCGGTCTCTGTCGGTATATCCAGGCATTTTGTAAACAAGTTGTATAAATAAAACAAGATAAATAACCTTCACTTGTGGTCTGACCACTGGCTAAAATCCCGACCGGCCGGCAGCGGTGCTCAAATGCCGGTAATGTGAAAATGAGGCCCGGTATATATGGCAGGAGGAAGTGCCTCTTCCGATGTATTCATCCGCCAGGGGGATTTTTAACTTCAGCTTCCGCCGACTGACAACATAGATCCATTACACACCGGTAAAACTGTTCTGTCATTTTAATACACCTCAAATTGTAAATATAACACATGGATCCTATAATACACCACTAAAGATGTTTTATAAGTTGAGTGCGAGCAGGCAGGAAAGCATAACCGAGGTTTTTCAATAATCACGCATAAATGTTGTCTCCGTGACGTCAGAGCTCATCGATACAACACTGAAGCTCATCAGGCTCAATGTTCGCTTCACGTCACATGAACGACGCGTGCGCATGTTGCGTGTTTCCGCTCACAGCTGCTTGTGTTTGCGGCGTTTCCCGTTTGAACATTGTGTGACTTCAACACATGTCCGCGGACGGATATGTACGAGACAGAAACCGGCCGTGCTGCGGCTCTGACGGCGCTTCCCCGTGTCTTACGGTAAGTGACGTCACCGGGACCAACCCTGACATGAAAGAAGCGACTCGTTTCTCTCCTCCGAGTGTGTGTGTGTGTGTGTGTGTGTGTGTGTGTTTCAACTCTGTTTATTAAGGGTTTGAAAACAATGAAAACAGAAATTAAATAGATAAATTGTAATTTAAAAAAGAAAAAGGGATTTAGAAGGATGTTTGTGTCATTTAAACTGAAAACTTGGTGCATCTTTCTTAAGAAGTTTATAAAGAGTTGCCAGATCTGGTAGGATTTGTTCTCACACCCTCTTGAGGAGAATTTAATCTTTTCCAAATGCAGGTGCTGCCTCACGTCCTTCCTGAGGGCAGAGTCAACTCTGAGCAACCTCTGGAACCTAATGCAAGGCAGTTTTATTTATATAGCACCATTCACACACAAGGCAAGTCAATGTGCTTTACAAGAGAAATACATTAAAGGAACAACAGATCATTAAAAACAAAAGCTAAAAGCAAGACAATAAATAGTTAAAAACAGTACAGAAGATGCAGCAAAGCAACAGCAGACAAATATTAAAACAATAGCTACAGATTATCCTAACAATAAGTTACATATCTAGTTCACTGGTAAGCTGCAGTAAATACTAATGTTTTAAGCCCTGATTTAAATGAGTTGACAGTTTCAGCCGACCTCAGATATTCTGGGAGTTTGTTCCACAGGCGGGGAGCTTAGAAACTAAAGGCTGCTTCACCGTGTTTGGTTTTGATCCTGGGAACAATGAGTAAACCTGCTCCAGATGATCTGAGGGGTCTGGATGCTTCATAACGTACAAGTAAATCAGAGATGTATTTAGGCCCGAGACCATTTAGTGCTTTATAGACAAGTAACAAGATTTTAAAGTCTGTCCTTTGACACACAGGAAGCCAGTGCAGTGACTTGAGCGCTGGTGTAATGTGCTCCACTCTCTTGGTGTTGGTGAGGACTCTGGCAGCAGCGTCTGGACGAGCTGCAGGTTGATTTTTTACTCAGGCCTGTGAAGACACTGTTACAATAGTCCAGCCTGCTGAAAATGAAAGCATGAACAAGTTTTTCTGTATATCTGGTTTAGACAGAAATTCTTTTATTCTTGCTATGTTTTTAAGGTGGTACTCGGCTGATTTAGTAATTGTCTTAATGTGACTATTGAAATTTAGGTCTGAGTCCAGAACTACACCAAGATTTCTGGCTTGATTTGTAGGTTTTAGTGTCAAGGCGTCAAGGTGAGCACTGACTATTGATCTTTGTTCTTTGGGGCCAAAAACAACTATCTCAGTTGTCTGTGTTTAGTTGTAGAAAAGCCTAAGACGGTCATCTAGCGCTCTGAGCTTATTGGCAAGTAGCAGCTCAACAGTAGCTTCACACACTGAGTAAGTCATTCACTGTTGTGTAGGAAAGCAGCCATCCGTGTATGGAAAGGCAGATTTGAAACCACTGTAAAAAAAAAAATTCAGTTATTAAGACAAAAATCTGAAAATACACATATTGCATCTAGACAGCATGGAGATGTTGGTAATTTGTTTGTAACAATGATTGATTTGCTCCATAAGTGAAAAACTGATGTTTAAAATCGCCATTTTTACATTGACTCCAATTGTTCACATTAGAGCAAAATTCAAACTGCTGTCAAAAATCCAGTTTTTGAGATAAAATTCTGAAATTTGACACACATCATCTACCATGATTCTAGAATTTTGTCTTTTTTTCATGAACATTGAAGATTTATTTAGCAAGAATTTGCATGTATATGTTTACAGTATTGTTTACAGTCAAACATTTTGATGCACTGTAGGCTCAATTTTTGATAAATCAGAAATCTGAGAAACATAGTTTTTGTAGGACAGTCTGAAGATGCTCTGTAGCAAGTTTGGTGTCAATTGAGCAAAAATTGTGGGAGGAGATAGGTTTAAGAAGTTTCACAGTTTTTGAAAAAAAAAAAAAAAAACAGTGATGAACTTCATAATTTTTAATAGGTTTAAATGTACAAAAGTTTCTTCAGTATTGGGGCTACAGTTTGATGAAAGTTGTGAAGTTGTAGCACGTATGGTTGATTTGTTATGAATTTTCAACTTGCTGTAGCGCCACCATCAGGACTATTGGCTTGAGTGTACAGCTGAGAATATCTGGCATGAGACTGGACCTTTGTGCAAAGTTTGGTGAGTTTTCACCCATGGGAAGTATGATTTCCTCGGAAGAAGAAGAAGAAAGAAGAAGAAGAAGAAGAAGAAGAAGAAGAAGAAGAAGAAGAAGAAGAAGAAGAAGAAGAAGAAGAAGAAGAAGAACTGGGATTACAATACAGACCCTAAATACTAGTCCATACCCATTGGTAGCTTTGTCACCTTCTACCTATGCCAGTCCTCAATGCCTGTGTGCAGTTTCACATAGATTGACCAAGTCAGTGAGTAGAAAAACGTGGAACGCGAGCTTCTGTCCAGCACCCAGTTTTTATCATTTTTGGATGTGCATTCTGTTTTTTTAAGTCTACTGTTTACTTTGTACAATGTACAATTTTAGTTCACTGTTATTTTTTTTTTTTTTTCATTTATTTAGTTTCTGTGTGCTCGATTTTACCCATTGTGTATTTTCCGATCTAAAATGGACGTTAAAAAGCTCCACAGACTCTTCTGCAAGATGTAGGCTGTGTGTGTGAACATGATGACTGCACTGAGAGACTGTGTTTAACATGTTGACAATAAAAAGACTTTTAATAAAAAGACAGTGACATGTTTTATATGAACATTTTCTTCACCCCGCCATACTTATCCCTTAGGGACTGTACTTTATTTATCAGAGTGGGGGGTGCTGGGGTGTGACCTCATAACTTCTTCTATCTTGACCCTTCCTGAAGGTGCAGATCATTTTCCTGAGGCCTCCCTGAGTGACTGAAGGAAATGCATGGCCCTCCCGCCACAACAAATTACCAGATTTTTTAGATTCACGCCAAATGTATGATGCAATCAGAAATAGAATCATAAATACTTTAGTGATCCACCAGGCGAAATTGTCATTCATTACATTCGCACAGATTTAAGGAACTTTTATAATCGATTAATCTGCAGGTTATGTTGGCCTATAACTTATCGAAAAAGTAGAAAATGCTCATCACGATTTCTAAATATGACGTCTTCAAGTTGCTTCTTTTGATCAACCAACAGTCGAAAATCTAAATGAAGAATAATTGACGATTACTTCTCTGCAGCTCTATCATGTGGACAGTTTTCAAGACCTCTCTGGTATACAATGAATTTGCATGTTTGCGAAACAACAAAAATGTACTTGACACCTCTTCTCCAACAGCTTCATCCATTGTCATTGTAACCCCCCCGAGCCATCTGCCAGACGTTTAATCCAGAGTGGTATCAGTGAGCACACAGCGGGGGGGGTCAGGGACATGACGACACATTCAGATGTAAAGCACGAGTCTTTGCATCCCCCACTTGACTTGAACAAGCCCCTGATTAATGGATCGCATGTGAATAACTGCTGCTCCAAAGGAACTGTTACAGGGAGAGTTCGGCTCTCTCCACCAGACTCCATTGAGAAAAAGAGTAATTTAACATCACTGAGCACAGGAGCTGCTGGTCGACCTCTGCCTTGATCAACTAGTTTGTTTGTGTTGTTGTGCGACTGGTGTTTAAAACGGTTAGTGCAGATTCACCAAAGTCACACAACAACACAAATTAGCGAACTAATCAAGGCAGCAGTAGAGCAGCAGCTCCTGTTTTCAGTGGTGTTAAATCACTGTTTTTCTCAATTGGAGTCTGGCTTTGAAGAGAGCGATGAAATACTTTAGTTTCTGGTTAGAAATCGCTGTCTGACTCCAAGGTAAAGCTGTGAAAATATTCTAAATATAGCGTACACTTAAACTGATATTGATTTTTTTAATTTGCTAGAATACATTTTGCTGCTGCGGCGTCATCAACAGCTCCTCCCACAAGTCTGGGCACCTCGGATCAACTCGCCAATCCGCCTCTGTGTGTCTAAATGCTTGCAGCTTGCCGGCAAAACGTCCCAACATTTGCGGAAAATCCTGCAGTGTAAAAGGGGCTAGTGACTCTGGGTAAATACCTTCATATGACCCCGCTTCAAAAGATCTGAACTCTCCCTTTAAAGCACTCCTTTGATGTAAATAAGCAATAATTCAGATGAAAGGAAAAAGCACAGGACATGTGTTTGTACAAGGCCTTACATTGTTAGACAAAGGCAAGTTTAATTAGAACTAATTACACACAAAAATAAAATACTCTTACAAAATGATAGTGTTAACATACATCAAATTGCATCAGTCAGCTATGAGAGATATAGTCCTGCTAGTGGATCATGCTATTAAAAAAAAAAAAACAGAACAAAAAAAAACAAGAGCGGCTTCTCTCAGCTCTGACTTTTTAAAATAAAAAGTTGTTGACTGAGAGGCAGCTACGGGGCGATGCTGAGCGGTGTAGTGTAGGAACAGACAGTAGGGCCATCAGCTTGTGCACTGGACTTAAAGGCGAATGAATATCTGTTAGAGAAGTCACCATTCAACACACGCGGCGACCTCCTTCTGTTTGTGTGCAATTCCTCTTTTCATTTTTCTACTTAAGTTAAAGATAAATTACAGGTCGTTTGATCCACATATATGAACAATATCTTATTACTGTACAAAGCACCATCTGAGGACACTTCACTTTGCATACACTTGTCCACATAAAAGAATGAAAATGAACAGTTCATTTTTTTTTCTCTGTGTGTATGCAAATGTTAAGAACAGTCCACGGTCGTAGAGATTGCTAGACAGGCAGCATCTTTTGAAAACATTCAAGAATTTCATTTTTAAATCGTAGAAAACAACCCCCCCCCGTTCTCTGAATAAAAACGTCACTGTGTCGCAGGCTAAATCAGGTTCATCTCACTCGGTTCCCTTTCAACTAAAAACACAGATAGACACATGCAACGGTTACTGTGTGTTTATGGTCTGCTGTGGGCGAAGCGATTTAAACAACACTTTAAAACCCTTAAAGGGAAAGTTCAGTATTCTTCAACCTGGACTTTATGTTATCATGTTTTTGTGTGTGAAGTTTCCAATACAGTACGCAATTTCTGTTCCACTGTGAAAAGTTGTGGATGGTACCAACAGACGTACCGTCCCCATGTTTGGTCCCCCCTCTGTTGGGGCACCTAGCACACAGATCTGGTACTAACAGGTGGAGCTGTGGACACTGCAGTCTGATTGGTCAGTAGAGGACGGTCACTCTGCTCAGGGCTGAGTTGTGTCTGGTTTTGAGGCTCATGTAACCACTGTTCATACTGTGGAGAGTTTTATTAGTAAACTGTAACTATAAAATGAAAGGATGTTTTGCTGCCTCTCACAGCAGCTGGAGTCTGAGAAAAAATAACTTCATTCACTGGCCCGACTGCCGGCAACTTTTAAGGTGGAACGTTAACTTGTAATTGTTACATGTTGATGACGTGAATCCATCAGCACACCTTAAATTTCACTGTGACAACTTTGACCATCACTTTAGTTTTTATATGACACACACTTTTAGTAATGACTTTAAAAATATAGATTAATTTTGACCGAGTTATGTGAACATTTATATTCTAATCCTCACTTCCTGTGGGCTCCAGCAACACTAAACCCCTGAGCTTGCCTGAGAAGGACTAAATGCACAAAGCTGCTATTTTTAAATATCCCATGGAGAGAGACTCTCACTGCAGCCTGTTCTGTTTTGTTGTGAAAATGTGGGCGTGCAGCCTCGTTCTGTGGACGATAAACCAGGTGCAGACTGATAAAGGAGGAAATACAGTGAGTGCTGGACGGAGCAGTGAGTGACAACAACCCCGCCCACATTTAAGAGGACTGTCTGTGGTGGAAACACTAGGGTCTAGGTACCATGTCTGAAGGGTTACTGTTGGCTCTAAAGGTGCTGTACTGAAAGTGTTTGGTGGAAACTGAGACCACCTCTTCAAGAAGGTCTCAGTCCGGTTGTTTTGGTGCTTGAGCTCGATCGAACCAAACCGGGCAGGTGTGAAAGCACCTTTAAACACAAAACCACAGAGAAACATGGTCCAGGTGGAAAAATACCAAACTCAAACATTCAGGAAATCAAAACAAGAGTTCAGAATTCGTTTCTCATCAGTCGTCAAATCAAAGGACGTTACAAACTACATATGACATCTCCTGAGAATGTGGCTAGCCAGAGCTATTGATCACTTGGAAACGTTTTGTGGCCACAGACAGGTACGAGCATGAGTCGTGTAGTGTGCACTTTAAGCAGTAGTATGTCAATGAGTAAAGTTGCCAATATAAGACAAACGTTAATGCTATTTAGCACCACATGGCTAGAAGGTAGTCGAGGTTTTTCTTTTTTCAACAACAACAATGTGGAGGCATCACAATAAAGATGGACTTTGGACTCTTCTCAACAGAATACCATCAGAAATCAATGGTCGGTTTCAAGCTAGTGACATTAATATAGCCCAGCTACAAATGACAAAGTGTTATAAAAAGGGTCGGGAGACGCCACCACGTGTAGCTCCAGGAGGAAATCAGTAGAATTTAAAGGGTCCGCTCGATATTAGGAAAGAGTCATTCATTCAAAAATGATTATGGCACTCAGAGGACATTGTGAGTTTGAGATTTTTTTGCTCTTTGAGACATTCCTCTCCTCGTACAGTGTGAGAGAGGTCATGTCAGGAGATAAACCACAGCATTCGTAAGTGAAATTCAGTCAAGCTTAGTTCTGTTTTCACAAATTGTCTTCTATAATTTAAACAGTAACACTTAACATTTAAAAGATCTTGTGTTTCTGAAACAATGGATAGGGGTTTCTGAAATATAACAGCAATAAATTATATATATTATATAGAATTTTATTGTTTCTTTTTCGATTTTCCCCGTTATATAAAAATAACACATTTCATTCATTTTCAAACAAAACTAGCTGTCAGACGTGTGGAATAGGTTTGTGGGGATGCAGCGCTACTTGCTGGGCAGCGACTCGGGAGCAGAGGTCCCTGCTGCCGTCTTGGAGAGGGTTGTAAAACAGTCGGGCTCGGCCTAATTCAGTCTCTAGTCTCGCCATCTCCTCCGCACACATCCCCGATTTCCAGCCTTGGCATTACTGATAGCCCAAATGTGATCGCTCAGAGGCACCAAACAGCCCGAGTCATGCACACTCTGCATCCAAATTTAGTGTTTCCGAGTGGTTGCGGTAACCATTAATAACCCTGTGCTCTAGCAAACAAACCAGTCTTGTTAATGTGGTTTCAGAGTGGACTGACCTTGTGTTCTGCTTGGTAAGATGGAGCATTGCTACATGGAATACAGTCTATTTTTTAAAATGCTAAAATGAACTTAGAAAAAAAGGGAAGAGCCAGCAACTTCTGCAGGTTCCACAAGTTAGTAAATAGTCTGAGTTATTAGCAGCTGAAGAGATCCTTTTCAATGATAAAAAAAGACATAAAGGAGGGCTGGAGGGTCTAAAAAAAAACAAAAACACCCAGAGTCAGATGACATTGTCTGGTCTTCTTTGCCCACCGTCCTTTAGCTTGGCCACATGTCCCCGGGAAGTATGGGCGTCCCTGGGTGAAGCAACCGCGGATGACCCCCGTCTGAGTGGGTTGATTTGCAGGGGGGAGGCTCATCATGGCCAAACCATGTTGCTTCTGGTTGTCGCGGAGCTCTGCCTGCAGCAGTGACTCACTCCACAGCAAAGCCGCACGTCTCCTCGATGGCGGTGAGCAACTTGTCGTACAGTTTGTCGTAGTGCTCGTAGGGAGGAATGTCAATCCGGTTGAAACTAGGAAACAGAAGGGAGAACAGATTTTAAATCACAGTTAGACTATCGTAATGACAACACTGCTGCATGAGAGTGAGTGTCTGTAAAACTTTTTTTTTTCTGAGCACCAGCGTTTTTTGTTTTTTTCCAGTTGTTCCCGATAAGGAGAGATCACATGCAGGGTGTGAGCTAGAGGGAAGCCAGAGGGAGACTGGGTCCTCATAGGCTGCTGTCAGCCCTAGAGTGTCTCCTCTGGTCTGAATCAGGGACTGTTGTTCCAAAGTTGTATAATTGCCTAGAGTTGGTTCGTGTTCTCACGGCAGCATTTACAAGCGGACCAGATCAAATGCCTTGTGTGAGAAAGCTGCTCTTGATTGGTCAGAGTTTCCATGTGGGAAAAATCCAGGAAGTAAAGCAAACGTTGAAGAAGAGAACACTTGCAAGATAAATGTGACACTTTCTAATGTCACAATGGAGGGACAACTACGCAGGTTGATTTTAGCGCTGCTCATCGTGGACTATATTGCTGTCATTGTTCATTTTAGTCAAACCATACAGTTTGAAAACGAGGCGCGGCTCCAACTAGAAAACAATGTTTTGATGCATTGGATGTGCTGAATGTGCATATTAAGGCAGTACAGGAGGAGGTGCACATTAATAATCCTCCAGGACTGTAACATGCTCATGTTTAACCCAAACAATGTGTCATGTGACTGCAGTTGCTTCACATCCAGGTCGCAACACCTTCTCACCACAAACCAACCGCATCAGAGTTCATTTGGAACCGGACTGAGACCACCTCTTCAAGAAGGTCTCAGTCTGGTTGGTTTGCTGTGTTCACACCTGCCCAAACGAACTGCACTGAGGGGGCAAATGAACTTGGGTTTGTCTGAACCGAAGCAAACAGGGCGGGTGTGAAAGCAGCCTTAAACTCTTGCACTCCGCGGGGACGCTGGTGCGGTATCACCGTCTCTCAGAGGAGTAGCTGGCTGTGATTTACTGCTCTCCCCCTCAGTGTCAAACAGTCTAAGTTGTGACAGTTTCCTTACCAGGTGTGGGCTTTGGGCAGGTTGTTGGTGCTGGCATCAATCTGGTGGATGGTGAAGAGACGTGGGCCGGCAGCACCTGTACAAACACATTTAGTTTAGTTAAAATGGTCCTGCTCTGCACCTCTGTTCTCACTTTGTAATTTCCACAAGGTCATTTAAAATTTTGACGTTTTCCTTTTCTCATATTTAGATTCAAAGTTGAAGTGTCCAACATTCTCAGACTGCTCACATTCAGCTGGATCTAAAAAGGCAACTCAGAAATAAATCTCAGACTGTACTGGTGAAATTCAAGGTGAAAAATTCAAACTTGAACATAGCGCGGATGATCAGTTACGCTGAAAGGAATTAGTCAGACCTCTGTCTGGGATCCCCAAGAGAGAAAAGTTGGAGTGACTGGAAACCAGTGGTGTCAATAGTTGACAATTTCTACAATCAGGCTTCCACCTCACCATCTGCGTCGCCTATTTCCTGTCTCCAAAATGTTCGGAAGCATGAGTCAAAGTTTCTCCCATCAAGTCTGTCTGTACAGATCACAATGTTTCCATGGGAAGCGGCGCACACCTCTATCAGGCCTCGTTTTATGAACGCGAGCCCTGGACATTTGAGTTGATTCAAGTTTTAGAAATTACACACCTTGAAATAACATCACAGAGAGAGAAATCTAAACAACATAAACTCACACAAATGGTTCTGAATTAAAATATTACCAGTACTAATTGTGTATTTGACACCTAAACAATGGAGATGACATGAGACTGAATGAAGGTTTCTCACTAAAATAAGTGCTGGTTGGTGGATCAGATACACGTCAAATTAAACACTGACTTTTGTTCCCAACTCCACCAGTTTCTCCTCCTTCTCCACAGTATAAGAGAGCAGAGACTTCATGTACTTGCGCCTCCCCCAGTGGCATATGGTCGTTAGGACAGGCCTCAGTGCACGTTATTATGATGGGCCATTGAACCTCACTAAGACTAAAACCTTATATTATTTAACATGTTGGATTTTGTTGGAGCGTCAAGATAAGAGAAGGCTGAGCTCAGAGTTTTACGACCACCTCACACCAGCTGAGAGCGGTATTTAAATCACTCACAATCTGCCTGCGTGATGTTTTCTGTTACTGAAGTCAAATCGCTTCAGTTCAAATGTTTCTCAGAATGCGCCAACAACACATTGTACTGTACAGTATTTAGATACCACCAGTACTAACTGAGCTGACTTCATCCCTCGACTGTAGCCATGTGTCCAGATTTGAGATGTTTTGACCAAGAAAGGCCGGCCGGGTTATATAAGGTGTGTAAGGGTGCTGTCTGTGTGTGGATCACGGTGTACTCCTCATGCCTGGGTGCTCTGTCTCTGGGCTGCACTGTCTGCCAGGATGGACCCACTGAACCACTGCACCAGGCGCACACTCAGGGTTCACACAAGGTCGGAGAAACCCAGAGACTTAGACATACATAGAGAGGCAAAGAATCCCAAATACACACACGAGACTGAATGTAGTGTGTTTAGGATTCTTTGTGTGTGTCTGACAACACATTTTGAACCCTTTCAGCTGCATGAGCTGGCTAACACTTCAGCGCTCACTCTGGTCCGAGTCTCACAAAGAAGGCAATTCACATCAAGATATTTCAAGAGCAGGACTTTCTTTCTTTCTTTTACATGACAAAACATGCAGTATGTGCAGGTTTCATCCTGGGTGTTGTTACCTTGGAGAGCCTTGAATCCTTGCAGGGGAACTCTGGAGGAGCCGGTGACAAACTGCAGCAGCCGTGCTCTGCGCTCCTCGTCGAACGACTCCACAGCTTTCCAGAACCATTTGACGATGTTGCTGTCTGGAGTGCAGTGTTTGAGCCGCGTGTTGGACTTCCAGTCGTTGATGTCGATTTTTCCCAGGCCGCATACAATCAGCTACAGGTTGAGGAGGGAAGTACACTTTATTGAATAAAATGACTCCATCTACCTAAACTATAACTGAGCAATGTGATGAGGGAAATCAATGAAATTACCTCGAGCTCCTTCTCATCGAAAGCCTTCAGCAGGTGCTGAGGGATGACCTCATTGAAGCCCTTCTGCAGAGCGAGGAACTGGGCCTCGATGCCTCGCAGGAAACGCCAGTTGACGTAGAGTCGCACGTACTCCTTCTTGGTGTCCTGCGTGACGGGGATGCTCTTACCGTTGGGCTTGAGCTCGTGCTGGATGATCTCTCCATAGGCGTTGTGTTCTACGCAGAAGGTGTGGTCCAGCACACCTGTGATGTCATTGTCACTGAGGAGAGATGAACATTTGACTGTGAGTTTGTGGGCAACTAAGAAAATATTCAGTTTCTTACCTTTACAGCCTCTGAACAGAGCCTGTGTTTTTGTATGACATTGTCGCATGTCTAAAAATGAATACAGCCTCACGTTACGTCAATCATGTTTGCGTCTGAAATTTGAAATTTCCATCATTAACATTTTTGGAACAGGTTTGATTCTCTGCATATTTTGCATCCGTCAGAACTTTGAGAGACATTTAACCAAGAATCAGTGAAAGAAATGTGGCTGTGAGACACATCTGCAATAAAACAGAGGAACAGAGTGCACAGACTCATTTCATAGCTCAGATAGGTCACTTTCAGATATGTAATATTCAGGTGGACGATGATGTCAGATAGGAAACTCCAGTGGAGAGAGGCAAAGGAGGAAATGTGTCTTTTTCATTTTTGTCACATATTGCAAATTTTCTATGCATTGGAATCAGCATGCAAGGTTTCTGTGTGTACAGATTTTTTTTTCAGATGACGGATATAAGAAACACATCTGAAATATTCTACTGATATTCATGTTGACATATAGCAGTGCATGTTCTGATTAACGAGCCCTGACATGTCATTTATAAAGTCAAATAATGTTTGCTTCTTTTCACCCCAAAATATTTTTTTCGAAGTTCTATCTAAAAAACCAGGTCCAGGTCTTTCATTATGTTTAAAAGTAGGAAATGTTTCTCCTTCTGACCAAACTTATGGGCTTTTATTTTGGGCATGCATTTCTACAACCCAGCCTTGCAAACTGGCTTGATTTATTTTAAAACATGTGAAGGAGGCAATGAGCGAAGAAGAAATGACCCCAGAAATCTGCAAGAAATTAGTCAAAGGAAAAAATGTAAAAACAAGAAAATTAGTTTTGTTTTAAAACACAAACAATGAAACGACCTGAAAAGAGTGTTTAAAAATTAAAATAATTCTGTAACACAATTTTATAATGTAATAATAATTTCTATTATTTGTTTTTGCAATTTATGGGACATTTCTTACAAAATCCCTCATTGCTTTTCTTCCCATGATTTTGAAAGATGTCACACCAGTTTGCTCAGAGGTTCAAAGGTTTAAATACCTGCAAAAAGTTAAAAGAAGTGACGTCGCTCCAGGTTTCAAATGATTAAAACCCCAAACAAGGTATACAATCTGAATGCACTGTACACAAGTCCAAAGAATGTTTCTAGAATCCACGTCTGAATCTGAATATGCTTCATACAGAAACAGGAATAATTTAGAATATGATGTTTGCGTGACTCATATAGAAATCAGAATACTGTAATATTCAGAATAACAGTGGAATATTACATGGTCTGAAAACTTGTGCTGAAGGACCACTGATGTAAGAAATATTGATAGTCTCTAGGGGGCGCTGTCATCAAAGTACAGGAGAGAACATCTCATCAGTTGGCAGGTTTTAAGATGTGCTTACTATTTGTGAGATTTCCTCTTAAGTTGCATATTTTTCTTTAAAGGTACAGATTAACACTTATTACGTGTAGACTGTGGACACACACACAGAGCATTATATGTGTCATCTTTCACTTTTTCACTATTTACACAGAATAAAAACAACACTGTTGTCGACTTGTATATAAGTGTGTCTTGTACGTACAGGATCCACACGAGGCTGTTGTGCAGGTCGGGGTCGACAGACTCCATGTCGTCCAGAGTGATGGGTTTACCCAGCAGCTGCTTGTAGAAGGGCAGAGTGAAGCCTCCGTCTATGTAGTGGCCGTGGAACACCGCCATCCCCATGATACGGCCCACAAAGTGAAAGTATGACAAGTGCTCCTGAGGGCAGACAAAACAGCTTCAGTTTCTAAATGAGGCGACGGCGGGGATTTACCAGCAGAGCTGAGTGTCTGAAGTATGTTTATAACAATAAACAAGTGAATTCCTCTTTAACAAGCCGACCAAATCCACATGATACAACAGAAAACAACCCACCAGTCTGTTCACACGATAACCTCTGTAGACTGGAGAACAACAGTTAAAGATACAGAGAGTGACCTCAGGCCACATCCATACTAAACACCCAAAGTGCTTTACAGATCAGTCAGGTCAAAGTTCACTGAAGCCCAGTCACAAAGCATGCCTCAAAGTAGGGCTGGGTGATAAACCGAAACCGAATTTCAGAACCTCTGACCGACGTAATCTTGCCTCTTTCTTTAAAATTCTGTTAGTAATAACCCCACTGTGTGAGTTCATGTGCTGTCCCCCAGAGCATGTGAGCGGAGCTGGAGCGGAGCCTTATCTCTCGCTCCAATTTCGCTCCGGTTGCTCATGCCCCACCCAGAATGCATCTTTGCACCAAGCTATCTACCAAGCTCATGTTTTATTTGTGAATAGAAGATTACAGGTTAGGGTGGTATGACGCAGTTTTTTTGAGCGGAGTGGTGAGCGAGTGGAGTGGGATAAAATTTATGATGGAGTGGAGCGGGGCGAAGAATGGGCAGAACCAAGTGGAGCGGACGAGCAGCGCAAAGTGACAGGTCTGCGAGTGAGTCCGCTCCACTCACATGCTCTGCTGTCCCCTTAAAAACGTACTCCTGCATGTGGTCAACGTTAACTTATCCCATGTGCTGTTTTAGGTGTTAGTGGAGTCAGTTTAAACTAAACAGTTACAGTTACCGAGATTATTTGTGTTTTATCTTTTATGGCCAAAGAAAAAAGAAAGTGGCAGCAGCTTATTTTGTCACAGACTGTGTTATATGGGCAGATAATATCGTCTCATATCGATTGCAGGACCCTTAATTGCATCAAATCGAAATTGTATCGCAGAAGATTTTGTAAAATCAGCAAATATCGTATCGTTGTTCAAAGAACTGATATATTGTATTGTGTTGGCAGTGGTGGTTTACGACCCTATTGCCAGCCAAAGGATGATGGAAAAGTGGGAATGATAAGACAGACCCTTATTTATTAAGTGCATGGATCTACTGACACATCACATGAAAAAATAGTTAATGGTTTTTGCTAAAAATCGACACTTGCTCATCATGAGACACTGAGCTTCCTGCAGCTGGCAGTAAGTGCGGATTTGCTACATGTGTGATATTCAGACTCCTGAAGCACAATCCACTCTCACACCAGTCTCATGAAAGGCAAGAACAGACACTCAAAACATATGCGAATGTAATACAACTCAAATTAATGCTTTCCCAGACTTGCAGATAACCTGTTGATCCAAGACGTCTCAAAGCGACGGGTGTATACACATTTTTAATTAGCACGTCAATGCCACACAACAGTTAGATTTTCTCGTCTTGTCTTGACTCACAGGGTTGACCGCAGAGTCCGGGTTTATCTGCAGCGTGTAGATGTCATCACGGGAGTACTGGAAGAGGCCGTAGTACGGGTTCAGCATCTCATGTGACAGCAGATAGAGCCACTCCCTGCACAGAGCACAGACACACAGACACACAGAGGTCAGACAGGAGGTGGAGGGGGAGGGAAAGGACTCACAGTGGAGTTACAATGCTGAGGATGCAGCTGGAAACATCTCTGACCTCAGAACTTGAACTGATGAAGAAATGAGACCAAACCAGACAAAACAATGAGTGAGTTGTGTTCTTTGTTTCCTCCACTAGGGGGCAGACTGAGAACCAAAGTGTGAGGGCTCTTCTCATTTCTCTGTTTGGTGCCTCCTCTCTTCTCCGTCCTCATGCCTTTGATCTGGAAATCGATCTCAGCGCGCCATCTTGATGGATGTCTCAGTTTCTAAAATGCATCTCGAGGAGAGAGGAGGCTGCTGGAGGTGCAATGAGCGAAGACGCACAGATGAATCCTTTGCAGAAGTCTTTTTGTTACCCGTGAGGTGCAACACAGAGCTCATGATGCAGCTGTGCCGCACGTCATTATTTACTGATGTCGCTTTAAAATCACGGCTCTGAAGCGTGGGTTGTTTCATTATTTTAAAAGAGGAACAGTTCACCCCCAAATAAAAAAATCATATTTTTTATTTCACCTATTGAACATTTCATCAATCTAGATTGTTTCGGTGTAGTTGCTGAGTACTCGTGGTGCTCAAAGCACCAAAAAATATACATTTGAGAACTCAACAGCAATGCCTCTTTCAGAAATCATGACCTGGTTACTCAAGATAATCCACAGATGTTGTGAGAAGTTTCACACGGAACTATTTTCTTCCTCCTGAACGAAACCATCAACCGTATCACTGCACAGAAGGCAGCGTGCGTCTACTAGAGGCTCGTATCCTGACTGCACTGGTTTAACATTAATGGCGTCTGCCTCTGCTGAGCTGTAACAATAGCCAGCTCAGTGGTGCTGGGTGAGCTTGCAGTAGATGCACGATTCCTTCTGCTACAGGTGAGAGGAAAACTATTTAATTTGATTTCGGGTGAACTGTCCATTGAAACCTTGCTCCTTGTGTCCTCGCCTCCCCTCCTCGCCCCTGAGTCCCTCCCACTTAGGATGCGAGTGAAAGAGGCAAGGACACAAATCGAGGACGTACAAACTGAGGAATGAGAGGAGGAGGGTGTGCCTTGTGTGTCACGCTCTTCTTCTGCTGCAGCTTCTTACCTGGCCACTCCTCCATAATCAGCCCTCCTCTCCTCTGAATTTCACCATTAGCCTCTTCCACAGGTCCTTCGGCCTCATCTTCATCACCTGGCGATACGACTCCTGCAAGACAGATGCAAACAAACGCACACGCCTCGTCAAAGACAGTAACAGCATCAGTCACACAGCTGTGTTTTCCTGCTAGTTGCCATTTATCGTTTGCAGTACCCACATGACAGGTCCTGACTCTGGGGACACAAACAAAGATCATGTGTGACCAGTTCCAAGGTTGAACATGTATTATGTTTTACTGCTTGACCAAACTTTGAGACTATTCCTCCGCTCCGGCAAAACGGCAGGTGCCTCGAGCGCAGAAATGTGAGGTGCATCGCAACGCAAAAACAGCGCGCAAGAAGCTCATTCTCATTAAAAACAATTACAAAAAGCTGCTTCAAGCTGCTGAAACACTTTCTGTGTGATCAGGGCCTAAAAGAACTGACGTTAAAAGCGCGAGGCTCGTCTGTAGCAGTTTTATAAGAAATGAGACAGACACAGCGTGGCAGCTACAGAAGTCATTTTAAATTGGTTCTCTGTCGTAAGGCTGAGCTCTCTCCGCCTCAATCAGTGTTCATCCCACGTGCAGACAGCTCACAGCGTCAGGGGGAGGGCTCATTTAAAGTGGATTAGGGGCAGTTATAATAAACACAGCCGTAAGACTATAATACACAGCCAGGTTCCACTATGCCCTGCAGACACAGACAACAGAGAAGTGCTGTGCGAAAAATGAGAAGCTCTTATCTGCACCAGAAAGTACACATGAAGACAAGTCTGACAGTCCACCAGCTAACACTTGCCCGTTCACTCAAACTGTAATGCTTCAGCTGGTCTGGAGACGCTGTGCAGTTATGTCTCGCTTAACCTCAAAACGTCCTCTGCACCCTCCCCTCCCCCCGCCCTCTCTCTCTCTCTCTCTCACATTGAGATCACCAACAAAAAATGTCTTCGTTCAGATTAAGAGACGCGGCTGTTCCAGCACATTCCAGTGCATATTTTATGAGGGTCATGCAGTCTGTTGCAGGTGTTGTTGCTCTGATGAAGGCCCTCCTAGATGCACAGAAAGAAAAAAAAACTCCCCAGCTGAGAAAATGTACTTGAGCAAACCCTCATCTCCAACACGAGGTCTGCTTTAGATTTCGAACAGACTACCTTCACACATCATAGATAACTGTGTGTGTGAGAGAAATCATTCTCGCAGCCAAACTGCTGCGGGCAACAACCTTTATGAGAGCAGGACGAAAACCTTCAGGGATGTTTAACATAACTTTGGTGCGTCAATAAATAACTTGTACAATCACAAGCAGCTCTGCAGGAACAAGAGAATCAGAGTTTTGTGCTGTTTGCTTCTCTTACATTTGATTTATTGTTGTACGTAGGCTTTACGCAAGAGGCCTGCAGCACTGTGAGCATTTATGCTTGTGCGGCGGGTCTGTGTCGTCCTGCAGTTACACCTCCAAAGCACTAGATGGCGGTGTAGTTTCTAAGCGACGGTGTTAAGTTGCTGTCAAGTCAAGCCTTTTTAAAAGTGTATTCACTTTTGTAATAAAAAATAATTTTGAAAAAGTGAATTCGATTTTTTTTTATATAAAAGTGTATAAAAGTGCTTTTTTTAAAATTATTTTTATGAAGAAAAAACAAGTGAATTCACTTTTTTGTCATTTTATGTTTTCAAAAAAGTTAATTCACTGTTTAAAATAATAATAAAAAAAACCTTTTATACACTTTGCATTCAACTGGCACTGGGAAGTTTCGCATTTCAGAGTTCCCAGTTGGAAATTTAAACTGGAACTCCTGAGTAGGACGCAAAATCAAAGATGGCTGTCCGCACATCAACAGTATGAAAACAACTGTAATATATAGTTTTTCTTAGCACTTTTGTGTCTCATTAAAACTGCTGATGAGACACACAGTATTGTCCAGCTTCTATCTGTGGACATGTTGCTGTGGTGTGTGCAAAATACAGCGTAATGCTTTGCCAACAGTCCCTAACCTGGCTAGGACTTTTTTCTGAATCCTACTAAAACGCAGTCAGTTCGGGTGTGACGTCTTTACCAACTCTGACCTTGGAGGTAAATGTAACGCTGCATTTTCCTCAAACAAGACTTCAAATGCTTTTTTTGTGGAGGTGTTGGAGCCTATTTAGATAATATTATTCTTTTTGATTGCTTCTGATTGATTATGGTAAAATAATAATTATTTACACTATTTATTTATTATTGTTTTTCTGTAGCCACAGTCAGGGCCCTCCTCCTTGTCAGGCGACCCTCCTCCCGTGATTTGGGAGTGAGGACAGCTGGTGCTGGAAGTGATTTTCTTTTGTCTGTGGAAGGAGTGAGGAGTGATATAGTTTTTTGACCGCTAAATTACAGTTTATTTTGTTTATCTGTTTGAAGTCAACCCGGAGATGAGATCGTTTTTGTTTCTGTAAATAAATCGTTATACTTTTGATTGAAACTATCCCTCCGCGAGTGCTTTTTATTTAGTGAGTCTTAGACCTCCTCCTCACGCACTGCTCTAATGTCTTTGACCATCACTTTTTTTGGAACACAAGAGTAGCCATAACAAGTCAAAAAACTTCACTGAAGACTCCAAGGAGATCGGAGAGTGAGAGTCGGTGGCGGAGAAACGGCGGATCCAAGCGACCCCCCGCCGACAGAAGAGGAAGCCGTGAGTAAAATCAGCTGATCGGCTTTATGAATGAATGCGCCGTTGCGCTACAAAGAAACAATTGAACAATGGGATGCAAGTTGTGTACTGTGGATGTGGACTGCAATAATACGGGGATGTTGGAAGGATGTTTAAGGATAAACTAAACGGAAATTAAAGAGATTTGTGATGATGTCTGATACACCTGATCACAACTGAGTCCGCAGCTGGGACAGCAGCGGAGACAGCAGCTGAGACCGCAACTGTGTCTGAGGAGTTGATATCGCGCTTAATTGCTTCGCGCAGAGGCAGATTGGGAGCGTGTACGAGGAAAATAAATGAAATAAAGGCTTTGATGACTGATGTTGGAAATGTTGATAAAGTCAATGACACATTTGAAGCGTTTAAAGGAGCTGTGATGAATTGTAAATACTCATAAATCTGTGCAAGAACTTGTCGGTGGATGAAAAGGAAACTGATTATTATGACTGTATGAACCCAGAATGATGAACCTGAATTATTCGCAAGAGAGGTTGATTTATGGAAAAGAGAAATTGGCACAGTCAAGAGTTGGATCACTGACAGCATATCAAATGTGTCACGCAAATCAAAGTCTTCGTCTTCCATTTCCTCAGTCTCCTCAGAGTTAAAAAGGGCAAAGGCGGATCAGCTGCTGCAATGGCACGAGCTGCTGCACTGAAAGAAAAGCTCACTTTGCAACTGGAGGAAACAAAACTGAAATCAAAGATGGAGCAAATGGAGTTGGATGCAGACCTCGCAGCATCGGCTGCTAAAATAAAAATCCTTCAAAGTGATGAGGTGGAGCAGGAGCCACTGGGTGATGGCATGAATGAGTATTATGGCTCTCACCATGATGAACCAGAAACAATGGAGAGCAATGCGGAATTCATGCAATTAGGTGCCATACCCAAAACTCCACTTCACCAAACCGTCTTAAGTCTTCCCAGACCTCCCCCTATGAGTTTCCCAAGACCTCCCCCTATGAGACACATACCAGAAAATAAACCTCAAATAAAGAATGTAACTCAAACATGCAAAACTGGAACTGCAAATCATAATCACACCAAAACCCATACTGCACAAGATTACTCAGACAGAGGTGTTAATGCTGCCCATGATAACTTGGATGTGGTTATTCGAAGACAAAAGGACATAGCAGAACTGATTGTCTCACAGCAAAACCTGTCTAAATTACCTGTGAGAGAGATTTCTGTTTGATGGTAACCCATTGGCATATCAGTCTTTTATCCATGCATTTGAACACTTGATTGAAGACAAAACTAAAAATAATCAGGATAGACTCTACTATCTCGAGCAGTTTACCTCTGGTTTGCCTAGAGATTTGGTTCGTAGCTGTTTGCACATGGATGGAGGCAGGGGCTATGGTGAAGCAAGACGCCTTTTAAAAAAGAGCACTTTGGGAATGAAATAAAGATTTCTGGAGCTTACCTGGAGAAAGCCTTGAACTGGACAGCGATTAAAGCTGAGGATGGGAAAATGCTGCATGCATATGCAATGTATTTGAGAGGATGCTGTAATGTAATGCAAGATTTACAGTATTTACAGGAACTTGAGATCCCATCAAACCTAAGGCTAATAGCATCCAAGCTACCCTACAAGCTCCGAGAAAGATGGCGAACCACAGCTTACGAGACACAACAGAGAACTGACAGAGAGTCAGATTCCAGCACTTTGTGGATTTTGTGGAAAAACATGCTAAGATGCTTTTGGATCCATTGTTTGGTGACATTCAAGACCAAATCACAACGAAAAGATCTATCCCAAGGGGCAAACATGAACTAAAACCAATAAGAGGCAAAAACAGCAGCTTCGCTACTTCATAGCAGTGAATACAGAGAAAGCAGGATGCACTGTAAAGCAATCAGCTGTTCCACAAACACCTCCTCAAACCACACCCAGTCCTATCGTCCCTTCCTGTGGATTCTGCCATGGGAAACATGCTCTGATTGACTGCTCACGATTCAAAACACAGTCACATGACAACAAGGTTGAATTCTTAAGAAGCCATGGACATTGCTTTGGTTGCCTACTAAAAGGTCATATAAGCAAAAATTGTAAGAGAAGATTAATGTGTCAAGTGTCAAATGAAACATCCTACTGTACTCCATATTTATAATGCAAGAGGCCCCAAACAGGAAAATCAAACAAAGGCCACTGCTGAGACAGAAGAAACCCCTATAAGCAGCGCTCTTGTTTCAGCAGGTGATGCAACTGGGCCGGGAGAGACTGCGCACTTGCGATTCTTCCAGTCAGAGTTAAGGCGGCAAATGGAGCAGGTACATTCAGACCTATGCTTTCCTCGATCCCGGCAGCACGGCAACGTTTGCACAGAAAAACTAATGAACCAGCTAAATGTAAAAGGACGCAAAACAGAGATACTTTTGAGAACAATGGGACAGGAGAAGCCTGCAGAGACCTATGAGGTCAGAGGACTGGAGGTGGGGAACTTGGAGGGCTGCACATATCTGGACCTGCCGAAAGTTTACACACAAAGCAAAATCCCTGTCTCAAAAGAAAACATAATCACTCAAGCTGATTTGAAGAGATGGCCCTTCTCAATGGTATCCAGTTAAAGGAAATTGAGGCAGACATTGAACTCCTCATTGGAACTGATGTTCCTCGAGCAATGGAGCCGTGGAACATAATAAACAGTCATAAAAACGGACCATATGCAGTCCAGACCTTACTGGATGGGTGGTAACTGGACCACTCAGTGTTGATAGTGCTGCAGAATATGCTGGGCCCATTGCTGTGTCAAGTAACAGAATCTCTGTTGTTGAGTTGAAGGATCTACTCATCAGACAATATAACCAGGATTTCTCTGAGAACATGTACGATGAGAAAAATGAGATGTCAGTTGAGGATAAACGTTTTATGGAGATTGCTTCCAGCTCAGCATTTCTTAAAGATGGCCACTATCATCTACCACTGCCCTTCCGGGATAAAGCCAAGGTCATGCCTGATAACTATCACACGGTAAAGGAACGCACACTGCACCTTATGAAAAAATTCAAGAAGAATAAGATGTATGCTGAAGAATACACCTCTTTTATGGAGGACATTCTCAAAAAAGGTTATGCAGAAAAGGTTCCACCTCAGCAGCTTCACAGAGAGGATGGACGGGTGTGGTACATCCCACATCACGGTGTCTACCACAAACGAAAACTCAAACTGAGGGTGGTGTTTGACTGTACATCCTCATTTCAGGGAAAATCTCTGAACAAGGAGCTCCTCCAAGGTCCAGACTTAACAAACACCCTCATTGGAGTGCTATTGAGATTTCGCCAAGAACAAATAGCAGTTATGGCAGACATTGAGGCGATGTTTTATCAAGTACATGTTGATGAAAAGGACAGAGACTTCCTGAGGTTTTTGTGGTGGCCAGAGGGTGATATCAGCAAACCACTTGGTGTTTACAGGATGAAAGTTCACCTCTTTGGCGCTGTATCATCCCCGAGCATTGCTAATTTTGCCCTGCGTCAAACTGCTGATGACAACCAGAAGCATTACTCTGATGAAGTTATGAAAACAATCAAAACTAACTTTTATGTGGATGATTGCCTCCGATCTGTGGCAACAGCTGACCAAGCCATAAAGCTCGTCAAAGATCTCACTGAAGCCTGCAGTCAAGGAGGCTTCACCCTGACAAAATGGGTCAGCAATAACTGTGAGGTGTTGGCAAGCATTCCTGTGCATCACAGAGCAAAAGCAGTCAAGGAACTGGACCTCGATAAAGAAAAGCTGAAAGAACAAATCACAGTTGAACCGGCACTTGGAATCCACTGGAACATGCACAGTGACACCTTCAGCTTTAAAGTAACTGTAAACAGCCGGCCTGCAACCAGAAGAGGGATACTCTCAACAGTAAGTTCAGTTTATGACCCACTAGGTTTTCTCTCACCTTTCATCCTGAAAGCCAAACAACTACTCCAAGAACTCTGCAAATCCAGATATGGATGGATCAAGTTATTCCACAGGAATTTGCAAGGCCCTGGCATAGATGGATGGAGGAGTTAAACCAATTACGGGAGTTTCAAGTAGCAAGATGTATAAAGCCTGACAACTTTGACCCAGTGGAGACTGCTGAGCTGCATCACTTCTGCGATGCAAGTGAGTCAGGTTATGGTACAGTAAGCTACCTTAGACTAACAATCACCAAGGCATAATTCATACCTCCTTCATATTTGGAAAAGCCAGAGTCTCACCTCTCAAGCAGATCACCATCCCCAGGCTTGAACTCACTGCAGCGACACTGGCTGTAAAAGTGGATCGGATGCTGAGGAAGGAGCTGCACTTACCACTCACAGATTCAACTTTCTGGACAGATAGTACGTCTGTATTGAAATACATTCACAATCAAACCAAGAGATTTCATACATTTGTATCCAACAGAGTTGCAGTGATCCAGGATCTCTCCACACAAGCCAGTGGAGATACATAAGTTCAAAAGAAAATCCAGCCGACAGCGCCTCCCGAGGGTTGCATGTGGAATCCTTCTTAAGATCAAGATGGCTGAAAGGTCCTGAATACCTGAGCAGAGAGAGAAGGACATGGCCAAAGGTCACACAAGATCTAGGAGAGATATCAGCAAATGACCCAGAGGTGAGAAAGGTCGTTACAGTTAACAGTGTGGAAAAGGAGATCACAGTCAACAGTGTGAGGATTGAAAATCAACATCCCATATGCACATTAATCAAGTATCACTCATCATGGAACCGACTTCAGAAATCTGTGGCCTGGATATTAAAGGTGAAAAGAATACTTCGACTGCTAAGTCAGCTAAGAAAGAATCAGACACATGTGTCTTCAAAGACGAAGAAAAAAGTAAAAGACAAGCATGGAACACAAAACCTATCAGTGGAGGATATGCAAGAGCAGAGAGAGCTATCATTTGCTTTGAACAAAGACGCTACTTCAGCCGTGAATTCACTCACCTGGAAAATGGCAAAACCCTCAGTTCAAGAAGCACCATCCACAAGCTGGATCCGATTCTTGATAATGGCATCCTGAGAGTAGGAGGTAGAATAAACAAAAGTGCAATGCCAGTGCACCGAAAAACCCAATTATTCTCCCTAAAGGGTCTCACACATCTCACCTCATCCTACAACATATCCATCATCAAGTTGGACACTCAGGAAGAAGTCATATGCTTTCCAGGCTAAGGCAAAGGTTTTGGCTCCCTCATGCAAACTCCTTAGCGAGGAAAATCATCAGAAACTGTGTATTTTGCAGATGCATGCAGGCACGACCTGGAGAACAGAAAATGGCAGATCTTCCTGCGGATCGATTGTATCCAGACTTACCACCTTTTAGTCACGTTGGCATTGACTACTTTGGTCCCATTGAAGTGAAGAGGGGACGAGCTCAAGTGAAACGTTGGGGGGTCATCTTCACCTGCCTGGTGAGTCGAGCTATCCACCTGGAGATGGCAAATTTCCTCACCACAGACTCATGCATAAACGCTATACGCAGATTCATCTGCAGAAGAGGATCAGTTGTAAGTATCAGGACTGACTGTGGGACAAATTTCATCGGGGCCCAAAGGGAACTGCAAGAAGCTCTGAAAGAGCTAAATCATCAGAAAATTCAAAACACCTTTCTGACAGAAGGAATAAAATGGATTTTTAACCCTCCTTTTGGAGCCCACTACGGCGGAGTCTGGGAGAGACTGATTAAACTAGTCAAAAAGATCCTCACATCTGTTCTAAAACAACAAACACTGGACGATGAAACTCTATCAACAGCGCTGTGTGAAGTAAGCCATCCTAAATAACCGACCAATAACTACAGTGTCAAGTGACCCCAATGATTTGGAACCGCTAACCCCAAACCATTTGCTTCAGCTGAAGGCGAAAACAACAATGCCACCAGGAGTTTTTGAAAAACATGATCAATATTCCAGAAAGAGATGGAGACAGACACAATATCTTGCAGATCTCTTCTGGAGACGTTGGACAAAAGAATATCTTCCGCTCATGCAGGAAAGAAGCAAGTGGAACAGCATAAGAAGGAACTTGAGTCCTGGGGATCTGGTCGTCATCGTTGACAACACAGCACCAAGGAACTCATGGATGATGGCCTTGTCATGAAGACATTTCCAGATGACAAGGGCTTCGTGAGAAGTGTTTTGGTCAAAACCAAAACCAGTTTGATTCAACGACCGATAGACAAGCTCTGTCTTCTAATGGAGGCAGCAGGATGAACGGAGGGAGGCCGTGATCTTCCAGCCTTCACTATGGACTGTTTCAAATACTTTGACATGATTATGAACTTTGACATGATTATGAACTTTGATAGGACAGAAAGTCATCATTAAGTAACTAAATGAACTTTGAATTTGAAGAAGTATAATTAATTTCCATTACGTAATTATTCTATGGGCTCCTTTGAATTTTATTTGCGTAATTGTTTTGCTAAAGCCAACAATTAGGGGCCGGGATGTTGGAGCCTATTTAGATAATATTATTCTTTTTGATTGCTTCTGATTGATTATGGTAAAATAATAATTATTTACACTATTTATTTATTATTGTTTTTCTGTAGCCACAGTCAGGGCCCTCCTCCTTGTCAGGCGACCCTCCTCCCGTGATTTGGGAGTGAGGACAGCTGGTGCTGGAAGTGATTTTCTTTTGTCTGTGGAAGGAGTGAGGAGTGATATAGTTTTTTGACCGCTAAATTACAGTTTATTTTGTTTATCTGTTTGAAGTCAACCCGGAGATGAGATCGTTTTTGTTTCTGTAAATAAATCGTTATACTTTTGATTGAAACTATCCCTCCGCGAGTGCTTTTTATTTAGTGAGTCTTAGACCTCCTCCTCACGCACTGCTCTAATGTCTTTGACCATCACTTTTTTTGGAACACAAGAGTAGCCATAACAGGAGGCTTTATTGACTTCACCATTTATTGTTTCTTATCTGTGAAATTAAAGTAAATAAAACCTTCATTTCCACTGAGGGAAACGGTTTTCGGTTTACAAAAATAAGAGGAGGTTTGCGTCACTGCAAGATGTAGCTACGTTTCTGGCGAGGTGCAACATAAGAGTTCTGGAGGTGCTCCGGTATTATTAGTAAATTATGGGACAACACAGAAATGCAATTGTTTAATTCTCACAGTGCCAAATGTAGATTTGTTGGCTGGAGATGTGGAGAAAATGAGGGCAGGTGGTTGTGCAATGGAGCAAATATTAGATCATTTCCGTGTTTTTCTACCATTCTGTTATGAATCTTAATTAGTTTCACGCATGCTCTGGCTGCCACGACTGAATTTCCCTCCGGGTTAAATTATGTACCAATTTAATAACAGGCCCCCTTGTGAGCTCCAGATGATACAATGACATGACTGGGCTTGTTTCTTTCCGTCCTCACCTCGAAGATCTCCTCGCGGGACACCTCGATGCGGCAGTGGCCGGCCTGAGGCTGCTGCTGAGACAGTTCCTGGCGGAGGATCTTGAGCTTCTGAACAAGGTCTCTCTTGTACTTGGGCACCGTGAGACACTCGGCCTCCTCTGGGAGCTGACCAGGGACACCAGAGCCTGCTGGGCCTGATCCTTCAATTGGTTCTGACGGCTGGAGGGCAGAGAGAGAGAAAAGAAAGAGACAGTGAGACACAGAGGGGACAAGATGAAAGACAAAATTTGTAGACGCACCAATAACAAACACAAACAAGCTTACAAGTGAGAAAAAAAAGTTCACACTTGCTCAAAAACAACATGCAGACGCCAAGAAACTCAAAATACAGCTCTGTGAGAGTGAGAGCTTTTTGTCTGTCCTTTGCTGACTGCAGAGTACGAGGAGTAAACACACTGAGGTCATCTGGGAAGCACATCAAGTCAAACAGCTGCCTCAGCCCCTCACACTCACACTCACACACACACACACACACACACACACACACACACAGACATAGACATAGGTGGAGGTGGGATTAGTGGAGGTAAGACATCTCCCTCACTCGCTACCCTCTCTCACGAACTCTCACGGCCTCCTCTCTCCACCTGGCAGAGACTTGGTGGTCTCACTGAACTAAAATAAGACTTTCTAACAGGCGAGCAGCAAAACACGACCGAGGGACAGAAAGTCCTGCAAATAGATCCTCTGTTGCTTTTGACTCATCATGTACACTTGAGGTAATGGAGGGTCATCGAGGCCACGCCACACAAGCGCACTGGTACATTTTACAAGTCCAAAGATTTGTCTTGAGACGAAGACAGAGAGAATAGTGCGAACACGGTCACAGACAGAAACTCAGGCCGTGTACTGGACGACACATCTTAAACGCAGTTACAACACACTTTTTTAGCGTCTGTGTCCACGTAGCTTTCTTGTCTGAGTGCTAGCATCTTTTTTTAATTGTTCGCAATGACGTGAGAGCGTATGCAGCCAGGTAAAGAAAAGAGCACTCCGGCTTTTTTTGCGCAGTCCGTCTCCACGACTTCTGATACATTTTTATATGTCTAGTTCATTTTGCTTATAGCTTGTTTGCGATCATGTGACTACTATGATGTGTGAAATTCAGATGGAGAGCAGGAAGTGATAAATCCAAATACTGTGTGAACGTGACAACATGAAAGCATGGATGAACCTGCACGCAGCAAGTATCGTCCTTAAGACCTCCTTATGTTATCGATGTTACGCAGCTACGCTTTAAGGTTTATGTTTGAAATTAGCCGACTCCGCTCTGACTGAAGACGGAGGTAATTGATCCACATCTGCCGCTGTTTCTTACTTCTTCCCTTTACGTCCTATTTTCAGGACTTAATGTGGTCTTTTTTTACCCACTTTGATCAATTGAAAAACCTGTGAACAGCACAACTTCTTCTTCTTTTTTTTAAAGATATTTTTGGAGGCATTTTTAACCTTTAATGGATAGGACAGAGAAGGATGAAGGAGGGAGAGAGAGGGAGTGACATGCAGCAAAGGACCACAGGCTGGAGTTGAACCTGGGCCGCTGTGGCGACAGCTTTGTACATAGGGCACCTGCTCTACCACGTAGGATTTAAAGAAGTTGTGTGTTGGATTTAGTGGCATCTAGTGGTGAGGATTGCGGACTGCAAACATGTGAACCGTCTCCCATGCGTCCAGCGTAAACTCCCTCTCCAAATCACTGAATAACACAGTTTCACGTCTTTTACTACTACTACTGCGGCTGATGCGCAAAAATAAATGGACCTATCTAGAGCCAGTATTTGGCTTGTCTGTTCTGGGCTACTGCAGAAACATGGCAGTGCAACATGGTGGAATTAGTGGGCGAGGACCTGCTCCCTATAAAGATATAAACGCTTAATTGTAAGGTAGCAAAAACACGGTGATTAAAAACTGAAGAAAACATGCTTACTATTTTTTATTCTGTAAATACATCTGCCTAAATCCTACAGACTGGACCTGTAAAGTCCAGTTCAGACCAAAGATTCACGACAAGACAAAACCGCTTTTGGAACGTTGCAGAGAAAAGCAGCAGCGGTGTGAACTGGCTGGCTGGTCTGAGCTCGACTCAAGCCAGCTGATGGTGTCACCTGACCCTCAGCTGGTCAAATCACCAGCGGCTGGTTTTAAAGCACGTCACCTGTTTCGCCAGTCAATCAGCTTGTAGTGTCTGTTTCCGTCCTCGCGGAAGAAGCTACAAATTATATTCAGCCACAAAATAAGTCTGAAAAGCTGCAAATCAAAACAGAAGTATAGAGTTGTTGACTAGAGATGATACATCGCCTCATCTAGTTGACTCGGTGTGAATCGGCAGGTTTTCACAACGGCACATTGCAGGTAGTTGCCTGCTTCGACTTGTCTTGTAGCGAATCTTTGGTCTGGACTGAGTGTTAGAACAACTGAATTAATCTAATTATTTGACTAGAAAAGTTTGTTTCTATTTACTACACGATGACCTCACTCGTCCTCTCAAATTCAGTCAACTTCAAATTTTGAAGCAGCACAGACCCCAACTCTTTTCTTTTAAGTTAAAACAAACAGTTTCTTTTAACAGTGTGACAAAACAGCGGTTAACCACAGTATCAATAGCGTGGCTGTGAACATCATCTGCGGTTAATGATGACAGAGGTCTCCACTCTGTCACTGGACGGATAATACAACTTTTGAACTGGGCGCTGTGTTCGGGAAGACGCCCTCTGAGGGTGGCACAGTAGGGAGGCACAACACACACACACAATCAAAAGAGCCTTTATGGGGCCGGCACTAAAGGATTATTTACACAGTGGCCTTTTGCACTCCGGTGGGGGGTAGCAGGCATGCTCGGCCCTGAGCAGGGTCATAAACACCAGACTGTAGAGGCGAGCACAGACGGTGGTGGAAGCATACACATGTCAGTCTGTGTGTACATGCCGTATGGATATGTAGGCTGTGCCGCTCTAAGTGATACCGAGGTTAAAATAAACAAACACACAGAGAAACTTTAACTGTCAGTCAGTTTACTTCATGACAGTCTGAAATGTGACTGAAAACTACTACTCTCAAGTATCCGCCCTTCAGCTCGCATTCTCCTCCACCACAATGACAACTTCTCCTCAACAAAATGACTCAAGTTTGGTCTCTGGTGTCTGCCCTGCAGAATCCAGTTTGGCTTTTCAATCACTTCCTGCTATCCCAGAAAGCCACAGGGCCCCACAGGACACTCGAGACCTCCTCTTGAATCCCTTTATTTCCTGCAGACTAGACTCAGAGGGAGGGAAGGTGAGGGAGGGAGAGGGGAGGCAGGAAGGGCACTCTCCCGACAGCACCCAAACACTGAGAACGACTCAGAGGGTGGGAGAGGAGGAAGGGGAGAGGAGGCATCTCTTCCTGCACTTTCACCCATAAATCAAACATTCCTGCTCTGTTTCTGTCGCTCTGTGGCCCCACGGCTCTCTCTTCTCTTTCCAGCTCCTCGCTGATGAGCACAAACTCTGGTGCATGTTACCTGAAGATGCTCGCTGCAGAGACAAGTCGGAACAATAAAAGCAATGTTTTCTGCGACGCGACAAATCACGAACGTCGGGGAAATGACACAGTTATTACTCATGCAACTGTGCAGCGGGCAGTCCTGCAGCCAGGTCTTAAAACCAGACAAGGATTCAGTTACCTATTGAACAGTGACCTTGACCAGTCAGGGGGGCTGAATGTGGAGAAGACTGCAACATCATAGGGGAAATATAACAAAAAAAACCCTGGTCTGGATGCTCAGGGAGTGTCTTTGGCAAATAAAAAAAGGCAATAAACTTTAACTTTGACGGACATATATATATCGAACATTTTTGTGGGATGACGGCACAGGAGGGGTGAAAATTTCTAAAATCCCTGACTTGATAAGGCAGATGTCTTGATGGAAATCCATGACGACTGATATCTTTTCCAGAGTTTTGTCACGAGTGAGAAAGTCACTCCAAAGTCTGTTCTATTAGCAGCAGTGGAGCAGCTTCAGTTCGGACAGAAACTGCACCAAACAGATCGTCCATTGCAGAGTTAATGATGAGAACGGACTCAGGTTAAACCTTCGTCATGCACAATTTAGAAAGATGTTATATCATAAATCTCTTCTTCAAGTGTCCTTGAATAACCAGGAGATGTACAGCTCTCTGCAGCCAGAATCTAACACTCATATTGTGTAAATTATTGAATTATTTTGACAAGACACAGCTCCTAATAGATTTTTACGTTTCTTTTCTGCGACTAAGCAACTACTGACATCTTGCCAACTAACGGTCTTTCTGGTTGACTAACGTTTGGTTGATTATTAGGGGGCAGCCCTACAGTAGTTGTAGCAACGATCAAATGAGCTCCATTAAGACTTTGCCTGCAATGCAATTCCAGTGAAACGGTCTATAAAGACAGAAAACACCACTACAGTGCTGTTACAGTCCCGACTGCAATGACAGTGCAGAGAAGCCGAGGGTGCAGATGTGGAAGACCTGAAACACTGGCCAATCAGAGTGGACTGGGTTTTTCAGGAGGGGGCTTAAAGAGACAGGTGCTAAAACACAGTGTTTAAGACAGAGGGTGACAACAGGTATGTTCAGAGAGACAATGTGAGGAAAATAAAGTGTTTCCATAACATTAAAGCAAGTGAACATGTTCTAGGAGAAACCAAGACTAAAAGTATGAACCTGAAAATGAGCAGAATCTGGGACCTTTAATGACACCTGCACAGCACTGAAAACATTAATAGCTATGAAGACACAGATCTTTTTATCCGTGTATAAACTCATTCCTGAGATAAAACATTAAATACTTGCCAGCTCCCTGGCTTTGATGTGCACTAATTGTCCTACCAGAATATATATATACACAGTATAAACTGTATGCATTAGATTTTCACACATCTGGGCATAGTCATGCTCAGGACAAAGTTCCTACATTAAAAACAAATGTGGCGTGCCAGCCTACATTTTTATAAGACTTCTCAGAGCGCCGTAGATGAAAAAAAGCAAAACGAATACAAATCCAAAACACGTTCTTTGATCCATCAGAACAGGAAAAAAAAGGAAACCTGATCTCTCCGTCGATGCGTTCCCTCTCTCTCTGCATGGAGGAGGAATGAAGTCAGGCGGAGGAGGCCCACCAAGGCACCCATACACCGCTCCACCTTTGTGGAGCAAGGAGCTGTGGGTAATTCTACGGCTATCGCTGCACAGTATGTGTTTGAACAGCTGCACAGGGGAAGAAATTCTGAACACGTGCATCCATGCACGCAGGCATGTACCAAGCACAGAAGCATGTACACACACATGAACCTGCACAGATGGACACACAGTTCATTCATTGACTTGGGCATCAAATTTATGCTCCGTTTCCTGGATGTAAGACGCTCTTCAGCCACAGACACAGCAGCCTCGGTTTCCACTCAGCTATCTGATGTCTGGCCAAAGCCAGCTTTGTGACGGATTGTGTGCTAAAACGCCTTTATGATCAAAACCTCTGCGGGGCTGAGGAATTTGAATTTTTGTGTGGAAAGAGAGACTGTGTGGGAGTGCGCTGCGTATGTATTTCTGTGTGTGTGTGTGTGCGTGCGCACAAACGTCTGCTCAGCAGAAGGGCTACTCTGACTGCTGAACCTCTACAGGTGGTGAACACCTTGGCACAGGATCCCACTGTAAAACATCAGCTGAAGGGGAGGCAAAGTGAGCAAGTCTGTGAATGTTTGAGAGAGTGTGTGTTTCTGTCTGCTGGCAGGAAGCCCAAACTTTACCTGACATTCTGACTTTCGATGCCTCCTCGAGAACCATTCGGGCTTGGGCTTGGACTGCAGACGCAAAACAAAGACAAAGTAAAGACAGATAATAAATCTCTCTGTTTTCAAACCCTGTTTTTCTAATGTGCCTTCTAATCTATTTCAATAGCCCCTTTACACTGCGTCCTCAAGGCTGGAGTTACACGCCGATATGCTGCCTCACCATTCTGGAGAAAAGACAGAATTGTGTAACGGGGGGACAGAGTTATCCCTCCTTGTAGGCGGCAGCATTTTAAGCCTTGTGTGTGATTTATCCTGGCTTCATATGAGCAGAGGAAATCTCTGCTAGCTGCTAAGCTATTTATACAATGTTAAATGCCATAGGCTTGTGCTAATAATGTTAGCATGTTGTATTTCTTTGGAAAACGTGTTTAGTATAAGACAGTTGTTTGTCAGTGAACCTTGTGAGTTGTAATGGAGCTGAATTTTGTAAAGTTACCTTTGTTAAATGTTGCTGTTGTCCCTGGCTTCATATGAGTAGAGGAAAAGTCTGCTAGCTGCTAGGCTAATTTATACAACGTAAAACGCCATAGGTTTGTGCTAATAACATTAGCATGTTGTATTTGTGGGGAAAATGTGTCCCGATAAAGACAAGTTTTGTCTGTGAATGCTGCGAGTTATAGTGACGCTGATTTGTGTTTGAAACTGTCTCTATTAAGCCATGTTTAATGTATTTAATGTGTGTTTAATGTGTGTTTTGAATCAACTAAACTTTGCAGCACTTTACAGAAACCTCTGCCACCGAGTCTTGGAGGTGTAACTGCAGAGTGACACAGACACACACCGCACAAGTATAAATGCTCACAATGGCGTAGATTTTGTCGTATAAAAAGTATAAATCTCGCTTTAAAATGCAAAGGCAGCATGAAGAAGGGACTTTGCCGCGGCCCTATGGCGCAACCTCTGTGTAAAAAGGGCTACTGTTACATTTTGTCTGGCTCATTAGCACTCTACTTACTTTAGGACTAGATGCAGGTTAGCGGAGAGGCGCGGGTCTGTGAACTGCGTGGTTCGGTTGTTGTGGTCGACAAAGTAAACCCTCCCGGTTGCAGTGTTCCGAATCTCCCATCCAGGAGGCAGAGGACCCAGCTCCTCACAGTTCACATTACTCAGATCTCTGAAATGCAGCAGAAGAGCAGACAATAAAGCTTTAGTATGCAAGAATTTAAGAAAAACAGTGGCGGCGTAGGGTGGGATGGGAGAAAAGAGAGACACACATCAAATTCTAGGTATAAAACATACCAAAGCACTGACTAACTGGACTCGGGCGGACAGCAAGATTCCGAGATGTCTGAGAAATCACTTTTTATTCTATTTTTCTTCTTCCTCCCATCTAAATTATTTACTGCTGCCCTGCAACCCCTTTCAGCTGGACTCCATGGAGACAAAAAGGTTCAGAAATTACAGCAGGCTCGCTGTGCTGGCGCTGACTCCTCTGTTTTGCAGTGTTACAGCCAAAAGGGACCAGAGCCTCACGAGCGATGAGAGCTTGGCAGCAAAGCCATCGGCTAATGTTGGAGCTGTCTAAGGAGCACCGGGTGAGGTGTGGCGTGACCAATAGCCTCCTATCAAGAGCAATAAAAATATCATCTATCACTCATGTACTGATAGAATGCAAGCAGCGGCCAGGTATTATAATATCAGTCATGTTTTATTGATAGCGTCTGGAGTGCAGCGAAGCCTTTTTTTGCACATGCACATGAAGATCTGTGTGCATTTCTTTTTGGAATATGGTAATCAATAGGACACACATGCCTGACTGAGTATTGCCCAAGAGCCTCTGGTATGGCTGATTGAGACCTGTGTGCTGTCGGCCATGTGTCCCAGAGTGAGGCCTTTCAGCGCTCGTGCCAGAGGGCCGAATCGCTCAGAGCCCCGTGACATGGGTCTTCTCACAGCATGTCAAGCTCATAATCAGCTGCAGGTTTACGGCAAACTACAAGGAGACCGGCATTAAGAGACCATGACACAAGCTGCAGAATGTGCAATGTCAGTTATGTCAGCGAGGGTTGGTAAATTTAGGAGACCGTAAGGAATGATAATCTGATGCCACATTACCCACGACATGTTACGGCTCAGCTCTACTTGACACGATCTTTTTTGGTTTTATTTGGCAGAAATGTGCATAGTACCTGGTACTTTTTTAGTACCACCGCAGCCTGAATTTCAAGCACGCTGAGCTGATACGAAACATACTGCGTGTTACCTTAAATTCATAAGGAAAACTTTGTTTTTCCTCACATGACTCCACAGTGAACGAAGAATCAAAAAAAGGCGAACATTCTCCATAAATTGAAGTCATGGGGCAGCATTTAAAATTATATCAAAACATCTGTTTACAAACTCCCACACAACTCGTGCAGTATAATCCAAGTCTAACTTATTGAGCTGTATGCTATAATAATGCATATTCTAAAAGACTTCCACCTACGTGTAGCACGACTTGAGCACGTGCTCCCTCAGGCCTAATGTTGAAGTTAAACGGATGAGTTTGGCAAACACTGAGAAGAGGACTGGATAAGTGAGAGTTGAGTTATACTGCAGGAGCTGTACAGTTTTGCAGTTTTCCCTTCACTTCAAATCATGAAGAATTTCAGTCTTTTTTGGATTCTCCGTTCACCGTGGAGGCATACGAGGAAAACAAAGTTTTCTTTTAAGTTCAAGGTTTGAGAAAATCGAATTATTGTCTTAGTTCGACTGAAACCAGAGTTTTAAATGCATGTAAACAGCTTAGTCTGACTGAAATTGGACTATCTGTAGATCGACTAACACACCTAGATAATGCGATTGAAAAATAAACTATTGCTGCCTGTGTCCACTTTGTCTGACCGGAGTCGGACTCAGCGTCCTGCGCATGCACCACTTTTTCTTTTGCAGGCTTTCACCTGGAAGAAGAAGGAGATGACGTAGCAGCAGTGCAGTAACTCCTGGAAACACCATGGCAACCGAGAAGCAGAAGAGACGCACTTCTGGACGGACGAGGAAACTACATTCATGCTCCGACAGCTAAAGGAGCTAAACATTTCAAAGTTTATGGATGGTAGGAAAACACGAAACGTGGATTTATTTAAAAAAGTTACTGGAACCGGAACTAGTTCAATACACACTATATCAAAAAGGACACAGCGTGCCTATCGAGGCAGTCAGACACACTTGGTCAGAAATTTGATTTTCTATTCTGCATGTATACTTAAGACGAGACGAGAAATCCGACTTGACTGATTAGCCGAGCTATGAGCTTAGCTCGACTACTGAGTGCATGTAAACATACTGATGAAGAGAGACAACCATTCACACTCACATTCACACCTACGGACAATTTAGAGTCACTAATCAACCTGCATGTCTTTGGACATGCATGTCTTTGGAAGCTGGAGCACCTGGAGGAAACCCACGCTGACATGAAGAGAACATGCAAACTCTGCATGTTCGAACCACAAACCCTCATGCTGTGAGGCGACAGTGCTAACCACCGCACCATCGCAAGGGTGATGTATTCCTTTAAAACACTGCAGACCACTGATCTGTCAGAGAAATGTGCCAAGCTTGACAAAGGACCCAGATTTTAAAAAAATGTCAGCCTGTTAAATTGGTGGTACACTACGTCTATGGACATATATTTGTTTCAATACTATTTATGTGAACAAATTAACAAAAAAGAAACATCTGTGAAATTTACCAATAAATGAAAAGCATTTGTTAATTTTTTAGGACTTTCAATTAGCTATATGTGAATCTAGCTCCTACTCTTGTGGAGTTGCATCTTACACACGTGGAGTTCTGAGACCAACTTTACGGGAGTCTGAACGAAAATACATTTATATCACTTGGCCATTTCTTGGATAGCATGTGATCGCCTGCTATGTCATTTCAACATTTCAAAGTAATGGCACACAGTCTGTCTATGAGCTGTGTTTTACATAATATGTAACTTGTATTAATCACAGAGTATAAGTGTGTTTATTTGTTCTATGTAACATTATATTTACTAGCACACATATTTCTGTTTGAGTATTTTGTGTGCAAGTTGCTTCGGATTATAAATCAATGACAGCTTATCACAATAAAGAGCAGACGCTCCTCTGTTTGGCTGCTGATGACAGGATTCAGAGAGTGCTCTGTTAAAGATTATGTCACAGCAGTTTTGTGTGGCGTCGCTAAGGCGATCAGCTGAGAATCCTGCCTTTACTGAGGGGTTACTATCCATAGTGGGAAATAAAGTCGATGAAAGCACCTGGTAGTGAGTCGAGCCAATTCTTGCGGTGGAAATGAGGCACAAGCATCTGCGGACAGCTCAATTTCTCATTTTATTATTCCTGTATTTTATAATTCTACAGTTTATATGGTGGGAGGTAAAAGGAGCAAAAGTGGAGAACATCCTACTGTCGTCACAGATCCTGTGGTGGACGTACCTCGGTACTCTGGGGTCATGCCACGTGCTGACTCCTGTCTGAGTGTGGAGGAAGTACACCTGGCCCTGCTGCGTGGTCCTCTGCTCTGTAGAAAGACATAAAAATGGGATTAATTGATGCGATATCTGGCTGGTTAAACAGCGATGTAAATCCAATTAAAAGGGAGGATCTACAACATTTAGCCTCAACCTTGGCATCGAGTGTTCTGTCAGTTGTTTAAAATATATGGAAAATGAAATGGAGTTCAACTCATGTGCCACATGCAGACAGATTGTGCCTATAATCTGTCTGCGTAAGAGAGAGATCACACAGATGGAGATAAAAGGAGCGCCTGAGTCAGTAGAGATCCCAAAAGGCAGCCAGGAAGAGGAGGGAGGAGGGGAGGTGAGACACAGGGTGAAGAACATTGGAGAGGAAAGGAGAGGAGAGATGGGGGCTGTCTGACTTTTGAGTTGGTGAGCTCATTCATCACCGCCTGACAGAGATATTTCCATGAAACGGCCTGCCAGAGAGCTCTTCTCTGGCATCCCTTTGGACCTACCGCCCTGCTTTAACATGCATGTACACATAACCTTCCAAACCCACGCCCGCCCGATGAGTGCACGATATACGTTCGACACACGGGGTGACATATCTTGGCTGGTGTGCGCTCACATGAGGAGAATCAGAGGTGTTGACAGGTTTTATAGGAACTGCCCAAGAATAAGAAAGTCAGGACGGAGATGGAGGAAGCTGGAGATACAGAGACGAGCGCAGGAGGGTCTGAAGGTCTGAGAGCAAAGATATGCTTCTATGACTCTGGCTCCCAAATCCTACAGAAGACTTCACTGTGAGGATAAACAAAACTCCCTCGGGCCGTGTGGGGGAATCGCAGCTCGTGTGTGTGTGTTTGCTTTTACATGAATGCGTCTGATTGTTTGACTGTGTGCAGAGAGGAGAACAGGTGGGGAGCGAATGGCTGCCGCCAGCCTTTAACAGCCAGATCAATTCAATTAGATCGTCTAAAATGGAGCCAGTATTTCAGGCTCCTTGTGTGGAGCTGCAGCGTCACTGGACTGAATGAGGACACAGATTAGCTGGGTTACTGAGCCCAGTGTTGAGCCGGGAGGAGGGCAGAGGCGAAGCAATTAACACAACAGCATTACAATGATGATACAACGATTCATGGTGGAAGCAGAGATGGCTTTCATTGGAGGATTAAAAAAACAGAGCATACTCTAATGCAATCAGAATATTAAATATTTATCTGTCTCAGGATAGGAGAGGCTGCACATACAGTATTGATAGCACAGTGCTGTGGTTTTCAAACTTTTCAGATGCATCCATACATCCCTGTACCTCTTGATCATCTTCATTTGAGTTGATTTTAAAATGGTTATAATTGAATAATTTTAACGATGTAAACGTGCATGTTGTCACAATACTTTGTTAGAGCTCTAATCTGCTGCTTGAGCCTGACTGGGCCCGACCTGACCCGCTGAGTTCAGGCCGGGCTGGGCTGTAATTTCTCATTATTCCCTCAAGCTTGAATCAGGTCAGGTTCTTGTCAATTTACCACTGTTTTTTATTTTTTTCCTTTATTAAACTGGCAGTTGTTGTGTGCAAATGGCAGGAGTTTTAATGGATTAAATCAAGACAGAAAAAGAGACAAAGAGGAGAGACTAGAAAAATTAATTTAATCTATTCAATGTCTTAATTATCTGTTGGGCCATCACGATGAGAGTATACATGCCTGAGAGTATACCAGTATCGACTATCAGCCAAATGAGTTGTTAAATACCAGCGTATCGGATATCAGCAAGAGCAGAGTTCAAATGCACATTGTTTGTCTGACTGTAGACTGTGTATAAAGATGGACGAGATAACAGCTCCCCAAAAGTGAAGCCAAAACATCTTGATCACCCCCTGACGGTTGGCTGCAGTATGTCATAAATCCCGCCCCCTCCATGTTAGCGTAAGGGACAAGCTAAATTCCTCCCAAAGATGGTTTCTGTCATTTTAAGTCGTTCTTTTTACACTGATGTTTGTTCAAGTGCTTGTTTTTCTTTTCATTTTGATTTTTTAGTTAACTGATATTATAAAAAGGGGTTTGACGTCATGATTGACAGCCGTGTGTACAAATCGGTGTGCTCACAATCAATGACGCTGCTCACGATAGATCGGACGGGTGCATGCGTGGGAACTTGATACCACTGAGACTGCTACTGTGCAGACTCCGGCTTCAAATTACAACAGCAGTGTAAGATGGCAGGGCCTGTATCTGGGATATTTTGGCTTCATTTTTGTACATTTTTGTACTATTTAACGAGGGCTGAGCAATGAGTCAAGATCACAAACTTTCATTCATACACACAGTATGCACACTGTAAGGGTTTCTCACTAACCATATCCCTCAGGGAGGTCTGGAGGTGTGTGCAGGTGAGTTCTGCTCATGTAGTTGCGGTGCCTCTGGGAGCGGACCCGTCTCTCCTGGGCGCGCGCTGGTCGCCGTCAATAGGCGGCAACGCTGTGGTGGGGCGTGGCCCCGTTCGTGCTGATGGGCGTGTTCTCGTCCACGATGCAGCTGAGAGGCCGGCCAGGGCTGGAGTACTCTGACGCAGGCCTGAGAGGGACAGGAGGGAAGGAGAGAACCGCAGAGAAGACAGGTGAGGTGATGAGTAGCTGCAGGTTCATGGGGAGAAAGAGAGTGACATACTGAGAAAGAAAAGGTTTAAATGCATTAAGGAGGAAGAGGAGGGAGAAAGACTGATGATGTCATGTTATTGAAGGACATGTTCAAAAAAAGAAGAAAGTTTTAATTTAAGTTTGTTATTTAAGAGTAAACGGTTAAACTGACCAATTTTTGCTGCCTGTTTGTTTGGCTGGCAGTTTTTCTGATCACTGAGGCAACCCTGATTAGACATAAAGTAGAAAAAAATAAAGTAGCTTTGCAAGTAGCAAGCTGCTTTTGCCATTTTCTCGTAGCTTAGCGTGCTACATTTCACTGGGGATAGCTTCACTGTAGTGAAACTTCATTTTGATGTAGAGTAACTGGTAGCTAAGTTCTTCCGAATAGCTCAAGTTGCAGGTCTCGTCTGATTAACGTGGCTACATGAGGTATTTTTATTGTGACTGGGCTGTTATTCTGATTATTAGTGGAATATTAGGGTTTTGTGTGCACACACACCTGGTCTAAGAAAGAAAGCAAGAAGGTGTAATAAGAAGAAAGAGGAGAAAGTCATCTCTACAAACACAAACAGCAGCGAATCAATAGGCAGCGTTTAGGAAGTCTTTAGGTGCTAACTGGGGAAATCCATAAAAGGCAGCACACAAACAGACCATCAAACACAAACGTGGTGAGACGGCCTGAGGTCACGCCTGGTGACGATAAACAGAAACATAAATACAAAAAGAGGAGACAGAGCGGGGGAAGAGATGCCTCGATTCCCGCTCCTGTCAGCTCCGTGACTTCCCTGGCTCTTCCACATCATTAAACACCACTGTCTGGAGCGAGTCTGTCTGACACCTTTTTTTTGTGGAGCCCACTCCAGTTTTGGACAGACTCCCCCCAGTTTGGGAGCACTGAGGTCAGAGATGCGGTCTTCCATCAGGCCTGCTGCTGTTTGATTTAAGAGGTCTGGGTTGGAGTTTCTGTGGGCTGCAGAGTGTACTCACCTGGTAGGCCTCTCCCACTGTGTGGTGCGTGTGATGTGGTTCAAGTACTGGATTCGTCCAGACGCCGTCCTCCTCTCCTCCCAGCTGGCAGCAGAAACATACACAGACGCAGCAGTGAGCGGACATGGTTAAGCAGCCACAGAACCATCTAGTAGTGTTCTGTCTCGCTGCTCTGTCTCACCACAGGCAAATATCATATTTCGGACATCTTCAACTCCGCGCTCGAAGGCAGCATTTATATTGTTTAGGATTTGCAACAGCCTCTAAAACAACTCCCCCTGAGACGATAAGAGATTTCCCCAAACTCACCCATCTGGGAGATCGTTGTCAAACAGCCGACTGCAGTCCACCACAGGGCCTCCTGTGCCTATCCGGTCCCTCGACTGCAGGCTCACTGCAGCAACACATGGCAGACAGATGCACGCACTGTTACTAGACAGCAGATTACAGTGCAGATATTTTATCACAGAACGGGGCTGTATATCTTTATGAGTAACAGGAACGGGGTTCAGTTTTATCAGTGGTATCCTGGAGGGTCTGGTTAAAGGAAGTTGCATTTTCATCTTCTCTTTCTGCAGGGAGGGTCTGCTGTTATGAAATCTAATCCCAAACTTTATAGGAAAGCTGTGAAAAATTTGACGGCTTTTTGGGCAAAAAGAATATTTGGCAGACTGGAGCTGGACGTATGTCACATTTACATACCTGTAACGGCATTAAGGAATATTCTCAAGAGTATGTGTGACCTGTACACTCTGCATCAACATGCAAGAGTCACAACAGAACATGGACGGTCATTACACGCTCCATGTAGGCCTGTCGTTACTCAAGTGGAGGTCCCCAACACCTCCTTCACACACTCTCTGGATAAAGGATGTCCTTAATTTTGTCAAACTGGAAAGAAGCAGGTGCATCAGGGGCTCCCAGAGGAAAATTTGTACGTACGAGAGCTGGACTTTCCAGATATTCCTGAATGAATGATAATCTATTTTACAGACATTAAAATGTGACATGACAGACAGTCATCTAACCAACAGCCATTATATTATGTTTTAGTACTTAGTGGTATTTTTATCATCATACACGCATTTCCACATAATTTTGTATTTTAATTTTTGTACACTGAACACAATAGGGGCATATTTTCGTTTCCAAAACCTCCAATGATTTGTACTAATTCTATGATTTTCCCAGGCCTGGGTCATGTGATTATAAAAACTCAGTGACTTTTCCAGGTTTTCCACGACCGTAGGAACCCTGTTTTGTACCTTTGTAGGAGTTGCCAAAAACTATTCAGTTGAGACTTTCATACAAAATTTGGCGACCACAAACAAAATCAAGTGATGCCTCTTGTGTAAAAGATAAGCTACGCGTAGCTCCAGGAGGACTGCAGTTACCCCGAAAACACATCAAGTAGCAGTAAAGTGCAGCTCGCCACAATAGTTACTTTTTTCTGTGGGCAGGAGGCGTGTTCATGTGTTTCAGGAGAGATGATGATGATCAATGTCATGTCCAAATATCACACAGTCAGTCAATACTATAATTATTGTGACTGGCGTAACTTCAAGAGCTGTTAAAGCCGCTACAAAAAGACGACAAGGTTATTTAAAGGAAAGCGCTGAAATTACTTTTAACGGTGTTAACTTTGTTTCCCTTAGCTTTAAATGTTGCCCATTAGTGACTCGTATACTATATATACTTAGTAAACAATGCATGGGGACAACCTAATGTGCATCTGAGCTCATGATGGAAAAGAAAATCAGCTGAAGGCATCCAAGAAAATCTGTTTTTAGACATCATGTTTTTGTGTAACTTACATTTGCTCTCTAATTAAAGTGACCATTTGTCAAATCTTTTAGTTCCACCAAATGCATCGCCTCTTAGATGCAATGTGATTCTTACGTGGACTATTTGGCATCGATTCACAAATGCCGATAATCGATTATGCAAATGTTCGTTCATAACATGATGTTGACTGTAGGCCTGTCGCGATATACAATAAGTCGATTAATTGCACGGTAAATTAAAAGGGAGACGGTAACTTTTCCAGCCGCGATTAATTGCCATATTCATGCGTGTTTGTGTGCCGGGTTTGTTCTAAAACCATCTCAACAAGAAGAGTGAATACGACCAACTTAACTGCACACCTGAGAGAGAGAGAGAGAGACTGACTGTCTATTTGTTTGTATTTATTATTTAGTTTGATATTTTTACGTGTTATTTCAGATATTTAAATTTTCTTTTTTGCATTCCTAAATATTCTCGTTAAATACATGTTTGTTTCTCTTTAAAAGGGTGTACTTGCATCAATATGCATCTATTATCAATATATAAGTTTAAAAATTATCGCTTATCGCAATAATTTCTGACGCAATTAGTCGCCCAGCAAAATTTGTAATCGTGACAGGCCTAGTTGACGGAACAAAAGAGGCAAAACTCAACTGTGAAGTCAGTGTAGGATGTGGACCATATATTCCTGAATACGAGGTGACTTGCAAACTGTTTCAGGGGAAACATTACAGTAGGTTATGCAAACCAAGTTCAAAAGTGAGGGTGTGAGGTGGGTTGAAGGGGATCACCAAAAATACAGTCTGCTGTATTTTAAAAAACTGAGAAAAATGCGTTGAAATCAACATTTTGATGCATCGATACTCCTTTCATTATCGAGTTACCCTCTGAGTCGTCATCCAGGGTATATGCAGGAATCCTGAGGTTAATTTCAATACCTTTTTAAGACTATCTTAAGACCTTCCAAAAAAACCTTAAGACCTCATCGCCACTTCAAGCTGTTGTTAGCAGCAACACATCTTTAACTTACTAAACAGTTGTAGTTTTGCAACAGAATTATTGTCTTTTGCTCCTCTGTTTGGCGCCTTGACGTGCGCCGTCACGTGATGTCGCACAGGTACGTGCATGGCCCCGAGTGGCAGTCTGAGTGCGCCTACCTTCACATCGTTGTTTCTAATAGTCGCGAGGAGGAAAATAAATTATACATTCATGGATACTTTTTGTCAAAGCTGGAATGCCAAGAAAATTTAATACTTTTTAAAGGGCCTTAATTTTCCGACATTTGATTTATCAACTTTTAATACTTTTTAAGACCCCGTGGACACCCTGTTACCAAACCGTGAGGTGCCTGGAGACTCATCTGTACTCACCCACTATCTGGCCTCTGACTGTGTCGCTGTCGTTGGGACTCAGCTTGTTCAAGTCTAGTCTCTGGTCTGCAGAGGGAGGACAGAAAGAAGAAGTGGAGCCCAGAAGTGAAGGCAGGGACACGAGACAGAGACAACACCATGAGACAAACAGGAAATGAGAAGGAAGATGAAAGACAGAGAAGAAAAGAGAGAAGAGAAGATTCATCAATGTCAGACATTTACATTTAAACGAGCATGTGTTGGGATGCATTTTTTTCCTCCCTCCTTGGACGAGTCCCATTGCTCTGTATCATTTACATCACTCAGAGTCAATTCCTCTCTCCCTCATTATCCGTCTCTCATTCTTGTGTCTGCAGACCACAGCTTGGCTTGCCTGCTGGAACAGATGGTCTGCTCTGTGGAACAGCCACGGGCTGTAAAAATCTCACTGAGCATCGGTACAGAGCAGGCTTCAGTTCAAATGCAGAGGTCAAACATTTGACAAATTTCAGTACAAAGCCTGCACTATTCCGCTCAGTCTTAGCATGGACATGAACTTCTGCCAAAGTCTGGAAACTCTTTGTCTGAACTTCTTAAAGTCTGCGGAATTTGAGAGTGAGGGAGAGAGATCAGGCGGAAAGGGGGAAAGAAAAAAAAAATGTCCAAGTTGCCTGCAGACATGAGAAATGCCACTATCTGCGCTCTGTTGTCTGGGTGTCATGCAGATCAGCTCAGGATGTCTGTCTAGACTAAACAGGGACCAAAACAGGCAATGGTCAAACCGTTACAAGGCTGGCCGGAGGTCAGCAGCCGCAGAGAAAACACAAAACACACACACACACACACACACACACACACACAGACGAGCGCCCACTTTTAGATGCATCTAAGTGCATACGTTTCAATGCAGTCGCATACACAAAGACGCAGACGCTCTAAAATTATACACAAATGTTTGAGTCAGCCCAGTGCCCTCGCTAAGGCCTGTGGAGAGGACAAAACTGCAACCGCTGGTAAATGCACACAAAAAACAATGGAATGACAAATACTCACAGGGGGAGCGACCACAACACAGAGAGCACAACAAATCTACACTTACACTTTAATAGCTCTACAATTATGCATGTCTGCTTGAAATGACCGGTTGTCTAGATCGGCAGACGGAGATAGAGGGAGGTTAGTCACAATGGCATTCTGTGTGTGTGTGTGTGCGCGCGTGTGTGCACGTGCTGCCAGTCTGTGGAGGAGACCAAAGGGGAAACTAAGGGGTGAGGAGGAGGCCAGGAGAGAAAGGAAATGCAGAGGCAAACCACTCGCAGCTGTGGCACAAGGTTCAGGTTTCCTGTGTCGCTCCAGGAAAACAACAGTGTCAGGGGCTTCTAGGAAAGAGCGGTGGGCTGCGGGCCCAGCAGGCAGGTACCAGCAGCTCGCCACGCAGGGAAAACCTCTCCAGACCGCTTCGTCGAGGCTACAACTGTCTGGCACTGCTTTTACTAGCAGCCATTCACTAAAGCCTCCGTCTCATTTATCCAGTTAGCTTCTGACATGAGACATTTTTACTGTAATTGCAGGGTGATGCTGATTGGCTCTTCCTGTTCTGGCAGGGGCAGAGTGTTGACCCCTCTCACACACGGGTCTGGCCTCTGTCAGATCTAGTGAGGGGGACAGGACACTAAAAAGGAGCTACTCTATGTTCTGTCACTGCAGTATTAACTCCTGCTTCTTATCACACTTCAGGTATAAGGTCAGCTTGATGGATGTGGACTCATTTCAGCGTCAGGCCACGAGGAACTGCAATTAATAATTAATTCTCCACCTCAGTAGAGAGAATAATGAACTGAGCAAACTAAACGACAAATAAATGGCTCGCTAAAGTAAAACAAACAAAGTCATGTGTAGTTTGGCAACAAAATCTGTGCTGCAACCGTGCTGCAATTTCATTTTCAGAACAAAACAAAAGAGTATCTGGAAAAAAGTCATCTGGGCGTCAGGCTGCATCACACCCGACTGCGTCCACAGTGATTTAATCATCAGCGCAATAACACACAGCGCTGTAAATCAACATCTTAGGAGGAAAACAGCACAAACAAATTTAAGTCTATTGTCTAAAAAAATTCCTTGCAAGGTTATTTAAGCTTTTTAAGATTCTGAAAGGAGGGTTATATCAGAAGTTACAAACTTTAAACAAGTCATTTAAAAGTTAAGATTCGTCGAAGGTGTGTATTATTTTGTGTTACTCGCCAAAACTCATTGGACCTCATTGACAAATGTGTATGATCAATTCTGTTTTATACAGTGTTCTGAAGAATGTTTCCACAAACATGTTGGCATTTGGGAGCATGTGGGAAGTCATCGTGCTGGAGAGGCTTTTATTTACAGTGCCTTAGTTCTTATATTAACAACAAAATGTTTATCAGTGCATTTGTAGATCTGAAGAGTCTACTGATTATTACTGCATGAGCTAAGCTTTATAAACTACATCAAAGACAGATGCAGCCTCATACTCAGCTTTGGTGATTTGATTTAGAATACAAATTTATCTTGGGCTATGACTGATCTAAATTCTAAATTATTAATGATTATAAAGACCCACGAGCATGTTTGGATGATTGTGCCATTAGTGCAGCTTAAATGCAATAAATAAATAATACCGTGATATATTTAAGCTTTATCGTGATACTCGATATACCTTATATCAATATTTTCAAATCTTCTCTAAACTACTGTATATGACTAAAATAATGAATAACTACTGCATAAAATACAGTTAAAATAAAGTTAACAAAAGTAAGTTATAGTAAAGTTCACTAAAGTACAGTTTTAATAACGTTAAATAAAGTTTTGTTATTATGTTAAATAAAGTACTGCTATAATATGGTTGAAGTACTGTTACAATAAAGCTTAAATACAGTTCTGTCATAAGAAAGTTAAATGAAGTACAATTTTAGTAAAGTTAAATAAAGTGCTGCTACAATATAGTTAAAGTTCTGTTACAATAAAGTAAAATAAAGCACTGTTGTAGTAAAGTTAAAAAAATCAAATAAAGTACTGTTACAATACATCTAAATAAAGTACAATTCTGATTAAGTTTAATAAAGTTCTGTTACAATAAAATCAAATAAAGTATTATTCAAATAAAGTTAAATAAAGTACAGTTACACTAAGGTTTATAAAATCTGTTACGATAAAAATCAAATAAATTACTGTTCAAATAAAGTTAAAACTAAAGTTAAATAAAGTACAGTTACGCTAAAGTTAAATAAAGTACTGTTACAATAAAGTTAAATAAAGTACAGTTAAACTAAAGTTAAATAAAGTGCTGTTACACTAAGGTTTATAAAATCTGTTGCAATAAAATCTAATAAAATTCAAATAAAGTTAAAACTAAAGTTAAATAAAGTACTGTTACAATAAAGTTAAATAAAGTACAGTTAAACTAAAGTTAAATAAAGTACTGTTACACTAAGGTTTATAAAATCTGTTACAATAAAATCAAATAAAGTTAAAACTAAAGTTAAATTAAGTATTGTGATAATGACAAAATCAAAGCAGAACCACTGTTGCTTTTATTCTAACATATCCAAATAGTCTTGGGCAGAAAGTTTAATGTTTACCTTTGAATCTGAAGCGTCCTGTCAACAGTTAGCTGTTAAACAGCAGTGCCATTTAACATGACGATATATTCACTATGAGCGGGAAACAAACTAACAGCTCTCCACTTCATATATGTAAAATATTTGCAAGTCACACTGGTGCTCCATGGTTACAAATTGTGACTAAATGGTCGTGGCTAAGAGCCATGCAGACACAAAAAACTCACACCTCGCCTGCACACATTACCGCCCAGGAGAAAGTGGTGTGAAAGGGCAGTGGAGTCCGTGTGAGGTAACATGTTTATAAGTCTTTTTTCTTTGTTTTGTGTCTGTGAGAGGGAAAGGGCCGAAACGCCAAAGAGTCTCAATTCCAGTGACAATATATACTCCATGCTCACGACATTTTTATATGTCATGTGGAGCAGGCCGAGACACAATCAGTATAATCCATGTACTGCCCCCCTTTACGTTATTCTGTAACATTAACAGTGGTCAAAAACTCCAGACAGTCCCATTCAACATTCAAAACATAATAAGAATTGGGGTAATACTGACACTTACAGCCTGTGTCTTTAAGGCGGTTGATAGCGTTGGACAGAAGGCGGACACAGCCCAGGAACCCAGCCCCTTGCTTCTTATGAATCTTCTTGTGATTCCACACGCTGATGGTGATGGAATCTGACTTTCCGATGTATCTGAGGGGAAAGGGAGAGGAAAGAGACATGATTAATATTTCATAATAACAGGCTCTCTCACTCAGAGCATGACAATCACTGTGTGACTGCGTGAGCAATCATTTCTCGTGTGATTGAAGCTGTTCCAAAGAAGCACTGGTAAAGTCAACATGACACGACATGCGCCTCTCTCAGGATGTCCCCAGCAAAGCAGGCGTTGACACACATCCGCCACAGAGCCTAACGCTACGTCGCCTCGTCAAGGACACATTACAAGACACAGACGGGACATGGAGGCGGAAGAGGAAGAGGAAGGTGGGGTGGCTGAGAGGGATTTTCCAGCCAGTGTGTGTGAGTGTGCAAATCTGACCCTGAGCGTCTTGAGTATGAGACAGAGCACCACCAGCAGACTGAGACTGCTGTGAATCATTTATTCACAGAAAACCTCCCCACATATCAGGAGGCGTCAGAGAGGATATATAAGTGGAGAGATGACATGAAAATTACCTAGTGACGTGATGAGCCGCAACGAAACTACTGCCACTAAGGCCCTGATCTCACAGGAAGAGTTTTAGGGGCGCATGGGAAGGTTGTCTGACAATAAAAAGGTGCAGCAAGCTTTATTTTTACTAGTGGCATTACATCTTTGTAAAAAGGCAGCGCGATGCGTCTCCTGTTTCGCAAACCTGCAAAACATTTTATGTGTGATCTCGGCCTAATATGTTTTTCTTATTTTATATTAGGCGGAAACCGGCTTTCAACTCTCAGGCCCTTTTTGTTTTGTGCTTATAAACGTGACATTTTAAGAAAAATGAACCGAGCTATTTCTCCCTCATGTATGAAAAGCACAAATGACCAGCTTGATTAAACAAACTTAATTAAAAATGTAATTTGGTATAAACAGCCATCAATCATGCTGTCAGATGTGGATGGTTCTAACATTAATAATATAACGTTTTATAACTTTTCCTTCAAGTAAACTATTGTAAAGCAGTTTGTGAAGTACACTGTAGACATAGGAGGAATAACTGTGTTCAGGTCTGCTGGAGAACGACAGCCCTAAGTTGTGAATAAGTCACACGGAGAAGAAGGAGACAGACGATTGATAAAAGGACTAAAGGGTGGTATACACTGTTTGACTTTAGGTTGTCTCAGCAGCAGCTAGTTAAAGGCTAAAGTGCACAGATATGTTTTTAGCTTTCTTTTAAAACCATTTAGCAAGCTAGCTTCTCTGATATCTATAGGCAGTGTGTTCCATAATTTTGAGGCACCACTGACAAAGGCTGATCCCTGATCTTCTTCTGGCTGTTGCTGCTAACCTCCAATAAAGCAGCAACAGATGATCACAGAGCTTAAAATCAATTGCAAATGTAACAGGAAGTCAGTGCGGAGCAGGTCTGACAGTGGTGTTTTTTTGGAGGCCACTAAAAAGCGTGTAGTCGAGTTGGCTTGAAATAAAAGCATGAATCAATTTCTCAGCATCTTTTTTATTCAGAAATTGTTGGACCTTAGCGATGTTTCTGAGGTGGAAAAATTATGTTTTCATCACCTTGTTAATGCGGGACTTGAAGCCTAGATCTGAATCTAGGATCACACCAGGACTCGTCACCTCAGATCTAATCCAGGCAGTTAAATTCCCCAGATTATTGAGCAGCATTTTTCTTTTTGATTTAGGGGCAACAAGCAGGATTTCAGTTTTGTCTTCATTTAACTCTAAGAAATTATTGCTCATCCATTCATTTACTGCCAAAAGACAGGTAGTAACGGATTTCATGGTTGCAGCATCATTTGGGGTGGCAGAAATGTACAGTTGCGTGTCATCTACGTAACTATGGAAACAGACGCTGTGCTCTCTAATGATGTCACCAAGAATAATAAAGGACCAAGGTAGCTACCTTGAGGAACCCCAAGACAGAGGTTCCACGACACATGATCTCCAAGACTGATGTAAAACTTCATCCCTTTAATGTCTGAACCAGTTTAACACACAGTCACAAAGACCAACCAATGATCAATCGTATTAAATGCTGCGAAAAAGCATAAAAGGTCCCATTTAAGCAGGTATAATGTTGACCACGATGAAAATCATAGTTTAGCGTGTTAGCATGCTATCATTTGCTAATTAGTGTTCAAGTATCCACTTATTCCTGAGGGCACTACTCTAGAAATGATTATGGGCGCAACTTCCAGTGAGATAGCGAAAGTAGCATTAAGCTAGTTAGTCCCACAGACTGCCTGTGGTGAGTCCCAGTGGCTACTCTTGGTGGCTAACCGCCAACGTTGGTTCTTTTCCGAAGTAATTTGCTTTCAGTTTAGCAAATACTGATTTATTTTTAAACAAGTATTTAACTACTGTTAACTGCTGAGCTCTGGTACCTGTTGCACTGTCCGTGTCTGTAACGACTAACAAACAGTCTAAGCTAAATGTTTGTCCTCAGCGACTACGTGTTGAACATGTGACCAGAACAAAAAGGGATTGTTCCTGTTGCCATGGTTACCATTGATATGAGAAATAAAACCACAAGAGTTTCACGAGACATAGCGGAGAAGTGTGAAATCAGAATTTGCAGAAGAGAACGACACGTTCAGCTTCATGTTTCGCACAGAACAGTTTTTGGTAAATCAGAAGTTATAAAAACATGTAAACTGTGTCGTTAACGCAGACGAGTGGAGGACTAGCATTTACTCACTTTACATTGAGCCACAGTTAATACTGAATTATGTGTTCATATCACTTAAGTCATCAGAAATCAGAAATCATCTTTAGAAGGAGCAGATGTTTACCTTACGCTAGCTCGGGCCACGTTAACGTTAACAATATTTTAACAGAGCAAGGCGAGCTAAATGCTAGCGTGCTTGGTTGCTTTGAGATGGCTGTCAGAGATGGCAGAGGTATGATCACGTAATCCTGTTTGAGTTGTAACAGGTGGTGTGTTCCACGTTTTATTTCCCAATTGCTCTTAGAAAGAAGAATAGAGTACTGTAAACAAACTGTTACTACAGGAAGTCACTGGTTTTGGTTCAGCACCGGAAGCTGCACCCCCAATTCACGCAAGGTATTGTGGGGGCTGGGAACAGAGGCTGATGGGAAGTCATTAGTGTCGCAGGTGTTTGGTCATTAGTATTTAACGACTGACACGTTGACATGATGTTGGCGCTCAAAGGAAATTGGGAACGTGAATGTGTGTGTGCAAATTTTATGACAATCCCTCCTACAGCTGTAGAGATATTTCAGTCTGGACCTAAAGTGGTGGAGCGGCTGACAGACCAGCATTATCATCCCTTGAGCCTCCGTGATCATGGTGAAAAACACCAACCTTAAAAGGAACAATTGTTTGCCTGCTGTGAAAGTAAAGAACACACTCAGGTTGGTAATTATCTTGTATACAGACAACCAAAGATGGGAAGGGAATAAGAGAAAGATTATTCCCTGACTGCCTGTCTGTCCCCTCCTTGCTCTCGTCTCTCCTCCTCCTCGTGTGGGCCGAGGCTGTGATAAAATCTCACCATGTGAACCTGTTGTGGCACATCTGCTCGGGTGGGCTCCCTCCTTCAGTCGAAAACTAATCATCTGTACGATTCGCAGAACTGCATCCCACTGTAATTATCATGCCGCTTACCAAAAGGGATATGAAACAATGGGGCTGTGAGTAAGACGTCTGGACATTTTGAGCCGATGCCAAATGCCTGTCTGGGGTGCGATGTGAGAGAGCTGCAATGTCAGACAGACGTGACGGGAGGGAAGTATTACAACCAAACCCCAGTCATCTGGATCACCCTCCACGTCATAAAATTCATTAGTCTGGCTAAGATTTTTAATACCAGTCATAGGCAATAACACACACACACGCTGCACAAGAGACAATGGGAAAATTGCAATAAAAGGAGAAAGCAGCCGATTTAAAGAGTCAGATGTGCTTTCTAAATACATCCTTTTATTTGGAAGTCTGTATTCATACAAGCGGCATCTTTGGCACCGTTTTTACTAGCTTTTCCCTGGAAGTTACAGCCAGGAACATATGGTCAAAGAGAAAGAAAAACATTTTATTACAGCAACACTACAGTCACTGCGATACAAACAAAACAAACGGGAAGGCCCACTGCTAACATTCACAACTGCCCATGCTCTTAAACGGACTCAGAGATCTCTTATGCATCCTCTGCATTTAACCATAATTCTACAGCACAGCAACACTAAGGATCTAATAAAGCTGTTAATGGTGGTGCCCTTTAACTGGGTGCTCCATAGCAATTCAGTCTGAATGGTGGGAGGAAAATGGATGGATGAGTGGGCATTATTAATTTGAGTCTAGACTGGGTACTTAACACTGCAGATGTATTATTTAACAATGCCATATTTGAATAAGTCCTAATTAACCAAATGTGACTGAGCACACACTGGAGGGACACTCCAAAAATGCTTAAAAACACTTCATGACACTCTGAAGACGAGGGTCCTCTAAAAACACCATTACATTACTGATAATCATCATGTCCTTGTCCTTTAGCTTAACAACCGCTCCTGCTGTCGGTTTCTAATGGTTCTTTAATTCAAAACCACTACTGCGGTTATGACGGTCTGTTTTACACACGGCGGCACGGTGGAGCAGTGGTTAGCATTGTCGCCTCACAGCAAGAGGGTTCCTGGTTTGAACCCTCGCGTGGGGGAGCCCCTCTGTGCACAGTTAGTATGTACTATAAAAGTACCACAAAATACTCTTATTGCAGCTTCTTACGTTCAAATATTGGCAGCTTTACACGTTCTCTCATGATGGTGAACTAAAACCCTGTAGTGTGAGTATGAAACATTAGATGACGTGAGTTTGAGGTTTCGGAGAGACAGACTGACATTTTTCAACATTTTAACAAATTTTTCGATAAAATGATTAGTCGACTAATCGAAGAAATAATTGACAGATTAAGTCGACATGAAAATAATCGTTAGTTGCAGCCCTAGTTCTCCCTGTGTCGGCGTGGGTTGGGTTTGCTCCAGCTTCCTCCCAAAGTCCAAAGACATGCAGGTTAACTGGTGACTCTAAATTGTCCATAGGTGCGAATGTGAGTGTGAATCGTTGTCTGCCTCTATGTGTCAGCCCTGTGATAACCCCTGCACCACCGTGCCGCCGATCAGTATATCAATTCAATAATTAAAGATCCAATATCATCACTCAAAGTGAAAACATTTAAATATCATCATCATCTTAAAGATATGATATATTATAAAATTCTCATGGCATGTCTGTAGTTTGGTTTCCATCCAAATGTTGTGCAAACTTTAACCACATTTTTAGAAAATCTGCCAAAGAAGATACAAATTTACGTGCTTTTCTGTCCACTACTGTTACTGCGAATATTGGGAGTTGGTTTGAGATAAGCAGTAGGTGACACTAATTCTCGAACCAGGTGCCACTGCAGAAGAAGACGCAACAAGATGACAGTCAAACCTTGGAACAAGCAAAACAATAGATGTATAATAACGGA